>JARHVA010003237.1:872500-1105000 GCA_037957365.1 Torreya grandis
TATATGAACAACTAGATTCTGATATTAAGACTACTAAAATAATATCTAAAATAGTATATGCTCAAAGTCTACCTCAAATGGCCAATCCACCTCATTTCCATAACTAGATCCATAACATGACCATTTTCTTATAGACTAGCAAGTACCTGTATGACTTTCAATAGTCCAAGAAAAGGTAATTATGACTCTAGTGTATTCCTTATGTTCTTTTTGATGGAATATTTTTTAGAAAAGATATGAATGGATTCATGCTAAGATGTATCGATCATAATCAAGTACCCAAGGTGTTTGAGGAATTTCATGATGGCCTATTAGGTGGACATTTCTCTATAATAACCATGGCCATAAAAATAATGAGAAGGGGCTATTATTGGCTTAAATTATTCAAAGATGCCCATCAATGGGTAAGGAACTACAAAAAGTGTGATTACTTCACCGACAAGCAAATATTAGTAACTTTCCCTCTCAGAGCAATTCAAGCAGATCAACCATTTGCTCAATGGGGATTGGATTTCATTAGTATGATAAATCCACCATCAAGTGCAAGGCACAAATGGGTCCTCACAATAATAGATTATTTCACAAGATGGACTAAATTAGTTGCACTAAAATATGCCACAGAGGCATCTATTTTAGAATTCATGGATGGCATAGTCTCAAGGTTTGGTATTCCTCACACCATTATCTCAGAGAATGCCAAAGCATTTATGGGCACTCAAGTGAGTGAATGGGTTGTAAAGTGCAATGTATACCTAAGTACTTCTTCCAATTATTACTTGTAAGGTAATGTCTTGGCTGAGTCTACCAACAAGAATCTCATAAGAATTATCAAAAGAACAATGAAGGATAACCAAAGGACATGACACACAAAGTTGAAATCAACACTGTGGGTTGATAGGATCACCCCTAAGAAATCCATTGACAACTCCCTATTCATGTTATTATATGGAAGGGAATCCTAAGTCCCAATGTCAATTGAGTTACCATCTCTAGAACTCAATCACTAATTGGATTTGATTGGCAATGATGAAATGACAATAAGATTGGCCAAACTCATGTAATTAGAAAAAATCAAGAACCAATCAATGAAAGTCTTGGAAGTAAATTAGGCTCAAACAAAGAGGACTTTTGATAATAAGGCATCTACTAGGAGATTTAATGAAGGAGACATGGTTCTCAAATGAGATGCAGACAAGGCTAAACTAGTCAAACACACCAAATTTAATGCAATAAGGAGTGGTCCATATATTATAACTCACTGCAAACGAGCTAATGCATTCTAGCTATCCAAACTTGATGGATTAGAACTGCCTATCCCATTCAATGGGATATACCTCAAAGCTTGATTTTAAGGTTGGAATTTGTTCCAAAAAACAAAGTTTTGTAGATAATAGGGTTAGTTATTTTTTTCTAACAAGTGCTTCTACATAGGTCAACGCATTAGGAGTTTTTATTTCCATAGTTTATTCTATTATTCCCTATTTTGTTCTTGTTTAGGAAAATCCTAGTTTATTATTCACCAAATCAAAGTGTGTTAAGATTAAAATGACTCCATGCCCAATGAATAATAAGGCTACTAGAAAGAAACTGATTAGCAGGCAATAATCTCGTAAAGGTCACCAAAAATATTGATATTTTTGCCCTAAAAATATTAAAATATCAAGTACCCTAAGGGATTGAATTGACCCAAAACATACATTTCCTTTGTATTGTAGAATATAGAACTCTACCTATAATTTCTAATTTGCAAATTACTTCAAGAGCTCTAGATCTCACAATGCATTAAATAATGGAATCCAAAGATCTGACTACAATTTGCAATTTTACAAATTTCAAATTGCATCTAGACCTCTAGATTATTGATTATTGAGAGGATTTAGATGATAAAGAGGAGTTTAGATTGAGGGAACACTCTAGAATGACTTTGGAATAGGTCAAAGCTTTTGATATAGCACCAATCCCTAAGGACTTGGTGGATGGTGAGTCCCTAGTGGAAAAAAACTACTACAAATAGATCATCACTCAGCCCCTTCTAGTAGTAAGTTGGTCAGTCCCTGAATCTTTCTCTTTGATAGATATAACTTCACATGTGATCAACAAAACACTCAATTGGCTCAAGAGTAAAGGGGTCCAAATGATGAAAGATACATTGAGTATCATAGAGAATCTATTAAATCTCAAGGAAGAATGAATTCTTCCATCAGTAGAGGGTCCTAGTGGCACAAAAGGAGAATAATCAGAGGCTAGTGATCTCTCATAAGAAAAATAATAAATCTAAGGCCAAGAAGGGTCAATCTAACAAAGATGGAGTAGTAGTGGACCAACCAATTATTATTTCATTTGAGGACACAACTATGATTAGAGCATCCACAACTTCAACCCCTATCTTAGTGATAGTGACAACTCTTATCTTTATAATTCACTACCACCTATTTATATTATTCCTATATCTCCAACACCTCCACCTCCTAACTCCACTCCCCCTGCATCTCAAGTGACTCCACCCTTCATTCCTACCACTTTACCTAGAATAATAAGTCCATTGAGACTAGTGCAATCAAGTCGAGTGGACACTCAAGTTCCCCCTTCAATGGATACTCAAGTTTTCACTCCACTTTCCTTGCCCAAAATTTCACTCCTTCCTTCCATTCCATTTACAATTCCTTCCATTCCATCCCCATGTATTTCCAACATAACTTAATAGTATATAGTTGCAGACTCAGTCATCTTAACTTTAGTTATGTTGGCCATTCCAAGTCTTGGGATAAGTACTACTTCATCTTCATCCCCTTTCATCTTTCCTACATTACCACCCCTAAGTGGCCCAACCCATTTAATTGACTCATTTGATGCTTTAGCCTCCACACTTCCACCAATCCCCAAGTTTTAATTCCCTTTATCTACTCCCTGTTAATATCACTTCCACCTCCTACACCCCCAATAGCCATATATGTTCCCATTATCCCTACCTCTTCCACTTCTATAGTTTCTCTAGCTTGTTTAGTGGAGATAGGTGAGAAATAGGTCCTTGATGTAAATGTGGACCTTCAACCCATAGATGGAGATGAAATGGCATAGACATCTACTCAGCAATCAATAGTTATATTAGTTTAGGATTCAACACTTATCGTTGTGCCTACCAATGCAATAAATTTAGCTACAAATTCTCAAGTGACAATGTCTCACAACAAGATGCTACACCTACTTGATTAGCACAAACAATGGGAAAGAAACATAAGCAGATGATTTCCCTCTATACATTGAATTTTGGTCTTTTGGATGCATGAAAGAAATCCAAGACTGCTCCCTAGACATTTTTAAGAATATTATGTGATTCAGAAGGGGAAAGATATGTAGAGATTTTAGTCCCCCCATCAGATAAACAAAAGGAAGATCTAGTTGTGGGGGACTATCAGGTATCAATGGTTCACCTTAGATGCCATATGAGGGAGGGTTTGAAACATGATGTTCAATCCAGCATCAACTCCCTCTTTGATAAAATGGATAGTGACAAGGTCACTAAGGATGAGTTAAAAAAGGAAGTTGAATAATCTACAGTTGCACTGAATAAATTCATAGATCCCATTGGTCCATCAGCATAATCTAAACTAGCACATCTAGTCACCCAAATCATAGATCAAGCAACACTTGATGTAGTGATAGAAATTGTAAGCATGGTAAGGGATACTAAAGATTGGTCAGAGGAACTCATATTTAAGGGTAACAAAATTATTGATATGATAATGGATCATTATGAAGTTTTGAGAGAAATAAGATTAATCCTAAGAGGAATGGTAAATAAGTATGGGGAGAGGTACAAACCTTGAATCTTTATTATCCCAAAATCACAGTTGTAGATTCAATTGATATGGATATCCTCCTTACTAAAAAATGATGGAGAGCACGAGAAATTACATAGAGTAACTCAATTCCAAATAAAATTACTTACAGAGATTGCCCACAAGGTCAAGGTTGCCCATGACAAGGCCATTGACATGTTGTATGACATGAAAGATTTGTTGAATAAATTTTCATGTAGGCCAACATAATATGAAGATAAGATCCTTTTAGTAGAAAAGGTTTACAATAAATTCAAGGAAATGGTTGAAAAGGAATTTGCATGAGACACCATCTTTACCTTGAAATCTATCCATCGCTACATCAGGTATCTGAACACATTGGATCATATTGGTAAAGAGATTCAAACATACAGAGCTTTGAGAAGAGAAATTTTTGATACAATAGTAGATTGTGAGATCACCAATCTCTACTTATTTGGACCACATGAATGTGTAATCTAGGAGATATTCAAGGCCTTTGATGCATATGTCTAGAAACTATACACTGAGAAAGATAAAGAGGTAGAAGAAGTATTAGAAAAAGATTAATTCTTTCTATTAAAAACAATCTCATATATTATATTTTCATTATGCAAAAACACTATAAAGTTACAAAAACATATCTTGTAAATTTCAACTATTCTTTTGACATCTCTTTTTGAGAAAGATTCATGTGTGTTTTACACTTTATAATCTGATAGGTTGGAAATTGTAAAAAGCATACTTGCAAATTACTTTTTTCATTTTGACAAGTTTTAATTGCTTAAGTTGTAAAAGTATATATTGGAAATTTTAATTTGAGTTTTGACAAAATGGTATGACTTATAAGTTGTAAAAGTCTCACATGGAAATTTTAACTTAGGGTTTTGCAAAAAAAATAAGTTAAGTTATTTTTTAGTTATCTTTTGTTCAAAGAATGAGTTTCACTTTGGTGACCCATTTGCATGAAGATACATTGTAGATGTATGATTTTTTCTCAATTCTATCCATGCCACACCATGTTCCACATCATGCCCAAATCTTGCATACTCTCTTCCAAATTATTTTACCAAGCCAAGGACATGATAAGATGAATGTCATGCCTCGTTTTGCATGAAGTTATAGATTTACATGATTCTTCTACTAGGCATTGGAGTTTTAGATAACTACATATCATTTATGAGATCATTTGTATAAAGATGGATAGGACCCCATAGCCCAATTTATCTTTTTTAGTTAGTAATATTATTTTGCATTTTGAGTGTATTTTCTACATGTTGTAACTTGGGGAATGAGAAATAATTGAAGATTTACCTTTCTTATCTAAGAAATCTCAGTGTATGCAAGTTATTTGAATATTTGTGGACATTTAATTCTTATGTCAGTCACAAAAATTCATTTGTGGTATTTTCTAACCTTTTAAAAGATTGTTTGATTAAAATTAAAAGAATCTTTTCCCTTCTATGAAAAATAATAAAATATTGCCTCTAGTTTCCCATTTGCATTAGTTTGTGCTCCTATAAATTTCAATCTATTTTCTATTATATTGTGTTCATCCAAACAAGCTTTAAAATCCACTATAAAATATTTGGTGCAATCACCATTTTCATTTTTTTAAAGTTTCATTCTCAAACTCTTTTCCTAATCAAACCTAGTTTATGACCAAGAACACTAAAGAAGCAAAATTTCTACAAACTAATATTTTATCAGCTACATGGAATTTAGTGAAAGGAATTTGGCCTTCTCTAGAGGTTCACCTCAATTTGCCAAGGTCCTACAGTTTAGAGGTGTTCCCATTGTATCATTAGATCTTTACATAGTGAGTTACTACATTAAGGAATGAGTGGCAAAATTTATGTGATAAAAGACCACTTTCCAAGTTTCATCTTGAACTATCTCAATTATAATTGTCTTCATCCTCCTACCTCTAGTTGGCCTCCTTATGTTTTAAATCCTCTTCAAGATACACCTATGCCTTCTCAAGAGCCTATGATAGCTTTAGCTTGGAGGCCTCCATGGACTTGAACCATAAAATATGTAATGCCTATTCTTGAGAGAGAACTTTATCCTATGCATATTCAGAATCAAGAAGAGGAGAAGTGTATGAAGGATAGTTCAAGAGATGTCTCAAGTTTTCCAAGTTCCCCATTTTTCCTTCATACTATAGTTATTTATGAGGATCAAGGTACATCTAAGTTTGATAAGGTAATTAAAGAATGGACTAAGAAGAATGTAGTGTCCAAGTTTGATACTCCTAAGGATCCAAGTTGGAAGAGCAGTCTAGCAGTTGTCAATCAAGCTAATTAAGTACCTTACCATCCTACCCTTTCCTTTTATGAAGAGGAACCAAATACATTAAAGGTTGAATTTGAGCATCTAGGTGTGGGGAACAATTTGTTAAGACTAATTAATGAAGTGGTAGTCCTTAAGGAGCTTGATCATGTTTTAGTGCTAGGTGAGTTTCAATAACACTTTTAAAAGGATAATTCAAGCACCTATGATGAGGAAATCACTATTGGTACCCCTATTCATCCCAATAGATCAAAATTTGAACATGAAGGGAATTTTGATGATGCAGAATAGTCACAATGGCATGATGTTGAAATTGATGAAGATGAAGCACAAGCAATTTTTCCTCTATCATAAAGTCATGAAAACAATCTACATGAATCCATCATTGAAGCTAAGATCATTTCAAGTGAGTTAGATGATTCTTGGTAGCAGTTGTACCATGAATTCTTAGGTGAGATTGAAGAACTTAGCATGACAACTTAGAATGATGGAATAAAATAGCAAGTTGAGGTCTCAAGTGAAGAAGATGATTCAGGTTTAGAAATAAAAATGTAAGACAAGTTGGAGCTTGAGTGGATTGATGATCTTTCATTCTCCATAGAAGATCAGGTTGACCAAGCTGTAATAGATCATGATCTTTGTTATGACTTTGTGGAAGAATTAGAAATACTTGATAAACATAATGCTTCAATAGTGAATGGTAAGAATGATAGTGCACTCCATGTCTTTTCAATTGATTATGAAGAGATGTCCTTTTAAAGGAAGACTTGGGGAAGTTTTATTCAAGTTTAGATAATCCACCTCTATCCCATGAGGAACTTGAGAAGGGTATTAAAAAGAACACTATGGCAACTGATCCTTTTGATTCTCATAAACATAATCAAAGAGATCCTAATGACATGTGGTAACCATGCTTGGACACTTACCAATGGTTAAAGGACTTGACAATCCACCATCTCAAATAGAGCAGAATGAAGATACAAGCCAAGGCATACCAACTGGGTTTTTAGGAGAATCACTACATGAGATCATGACAAATCAAGAGCAATCCATGACTAAAGCAAAAATCAAATTGTTGATGCAAAGAAGGCAAGTTTAGAATGAATATGATTGGGTGTTGGATTCACATGACCAAATCATGCACTTGAGGGTGGATACAGAAGATCCAATTTCCCTCATAAGAGGCTATGAGCATGTTAATGACAAGTAGAAGTCCTCATTCAATGACTAATGCTTGATTGGAATCTAGTCAATTCATGACAACTAGACCTCATGGTTCCATGGTGATCAAAGAATTTTTTAACTTGATCCTAGAGGAGAAAAAAATTATCTTAGGGTAGTTGTTTATGTTGTTTATTGTCTTGTTTCAATAAGTGTCAACACTAGTGTGGGTAGTTTGTTGCTTTGGTGTCTTGTCTTCTTTGGATCTTAGTGTTAGGTGTTGTTTACTTTGGTTTCCTTATGTGTTATTATTGTTGCAGTCTCAGGGGTGTTATGAGGTGTTAATCTATTTTATAGTCCAAGAAGGTGGTTAGCCAAGTCATGATGACATGTATGAGTCTTCTCATTATCATTAAAATTTGGTGGGTTTCCTTGACCAACAGGTTGGTCAACCCCTATGAGTCACAAAAAATGTTGGCAATTTAGCCTCCCAGACCAAATGTCAACCCCTTCAATAAAAAACTTTTCCATGACACTCACCCAAGCATATATATGGGATCTCCATTCATTGTGATGTCTCCTAAATACTTCTTGAAGTATTAAGCACTGCGAAAGGTGTCATGATATGTGTTAGAGTTTGCTTATGAAATCATCATGTCATACCTATTTTGAGGTCTATTGGTGATGTGTTAGTGGTCATGGTGATCCTTGAGTGAGAAAGAGAGTGTAAAAATGTCTTGTAAGGCATAGAGAGTGGTCTTAAACTTGTTTGACAAAATTAAGGTCTTTTAGTATAGGTTAAGGTAATTTCACAAGGTTAAGGTTTCTAGCCCTTATGGTTTTAGGGTTGTTTTGAACCATTTCTTATGACAAGACCTTTCTTAACATGATATAGGGATTTTTAGGCTTTGTTTAGGTCATCACATGATTTCTAACTATATATTAGGTTGTCATCTATGATATCTTCACTCAAAGCAATTTTTAAGCCTTCATAAATCCCCTAAAGCCAATAATTGATTGTCAAACCCACTATATGAGCTAGATTGCATTGTTAACCTTTAGAAAGGATAATGTTTTGATGCCAAATTGTATTTTAATGGGTCTTAGAAGGTTCTCATTACTATCTAAAGTCTTTTGGGATGGTTTCATGTGCACAGGGGTCCATTTTAAAAGTCAAATTCACTTTCCACTCATCAAATGAGCCCCACACGTGGGAACCTATGACCCTCAAAATCCACCCTTGCAAACCATAATACCTATTTTCAAATGAAATTTGACTTGTATTTTCCCTCCTCATACCCACCAATGGCATCCCAAGGTCAAAATCTTGAAGAAATGTAGAAAATAAGGTGTTTACATGTGTTTTTATAGGTTGTATGGATTTGTATGGCTAGTTTGATATAGGGGAGGATCAAATGTTACGTTAGTGTTCATGTCAATTATTCTATAAAAGTTTCATGATCATAGGATGTAAAATAGGCCCATAACTGACCTCTCCCTTCCATTGAGCTCCTTGACAGTTCAGACAAACTCTCAGGGTTATGCTCAATCCATATAAGAGAGAGAAAATGAGGATTTGAGGCTTTGGGAAAAGGAATGGGGTCTCATGACATTAAAATTCTTGGCATTGGTCTATAAATTCATGACCTATGCTCTATGAATAAACACTAATAATTTGAGCACTCAAATGGTCTTTTTCATATATGTAAGGGTCAAAGTTGCATCAGTTTTAGCCCACTCTTATGATGGTTTTACAAATTTGTGTTTGTAGGTGTGTTCCAAAGGTCCTAAAGGTCATTCCATGTTATTCCCAACCCATTATTCACATGTGTGATGGTGTGGGAGTAGACAAAGCTTCATGTTTCCAATTTTGCAAACTACAGACAGTAGTGCTTTTTGTTGTAGAGTCCTCAAAGCATGATAATGTAAATGCTTAATAGTTTGGGTTGTGTGATAGTATATTTTAATACACTTAGCCTTATATTCCTCCAAATCCTCAACAAAACCATCAGA
This sequence comes from Torreya grandis, assembly GCA_037957365.1. Lineage (NCBI taxonomy): Eukaryota > Viridiplantae > Streptophyta > Pinopsida > Cupressales > Taxaceae > Torreya > Torreya grandis. The sequence goes on from JARHVA010003237.1 coordinate 881,785, forward strand.
CCAAACATCCCCTTCAAGTCCTATTTCTAGTGTGATTGTTGTGTGTGTGTTGTTATCTCATTTTCAAAGTAAAAACAAGGTAGGTGTAGATAGTCATCAAGTTGTTTCATGACACATATGTTCCTCATTAAATATTTTTATGTTTCCATAATTCCCATAAATACCTATACCTTAAAATTCCATCCTCACCCTCAGCCTATTCTACAATGTGAAACCCTTACTCAGTCACTACAAACCTTTCAAAGCAAACTAAGCAAATAGGGTAGTCACTACTGAAATGGGGTGTAAAAAGGTGAGTGACTTAAAATAGAATTAAAAGGTCATAAAAAGACATGGTAGAATAAGTAATTAGGGTAAATTAGTACCAAAATCATCTCATCCATCCCAAGATAACAACTTAGGCAAGGCTTGCACATACAAGATCATGTTAACAAATTCAAGAGACCTTGATGGAGTGATGATTGATTAAATGGAGTCTTGGTGAAAATAACAAGACTTGAGGAGTAATATGACATATGAATAGGTATAAATATATAGAAAACAAGTCAAAATTAAGGATTAACAGTCTCAACTCAGTCTTAAGAGGACAAGCTCACTTAAGTCTCATGTGAGTATACACAGGATTGTAGCTTCTATGTTGGAAGGACATCAAAGGAATGATAAAGTTTAGATGATTTAGAGGGAAAAAATGAATATTAAGAGACAACCAAAATGTTAATATCACCCAAGGATAACTATATATAATCATACTCACCTTCTCAATGTTCACACATAGTCAGGCAGACCTCATTCACTACCTATAGTCAGGGTTATGAGGAGAATAACTAGTGTCTTGGAATTTTCATATGAAGTTAATGTGAGTAAAATAGATAATTTAGAATTGTTTATTCTAGAACCTCATTTTACATTCAATTATTTAAACCTCTAAGATAATATAAAAGAGCTCATGGCCTGATTAGGCCTACTAGGTCTAAACAGGGAGGCAGACAGGACCTTATTTAGAATATAAAAGTGTGAGAGACCAAAAAAAGGGTGAAATATAAAGATGAAAATAGGGTTTTATAAATATTTACTATTTTTATAGTGGATCATCTCTGTCTTTGAAGACAATATTAGACCTATTAGGCCTAAAGTGAGTATACAGGCCTATGACTATAATCTAAGGGTATTTTGCATATTTAGAGGGTAATATGAAGATGGAGGAGTCTTAGAAGGTCTTTATATAGGAGGTATGGTCATATTCTTCATATTAATCCATTTCATAACAATCTCAGATGTTAACCAAAGACTAATCACACCTACATACTGTTAGAACACAAGACTACCACCTACAGGCAGAGTAGGATTTAAAGTGTAGAATCTAATAAGGAGAAACACAAAAAGGTTTGTAGAAGGGTGAAAATATAAATTTAGGTAGTAATAAATCCAAACCCATACCTTAGGTCCATACAAGCTTGACTTCCCATAAACCCTAGACCAGGGAGATGAGGAGTATGTAGGAAACAAGATTGAAGGAGGCCTATTCCAAGGGGGTTACTAGGGTAGTACATCACATCTTCTAAGGTTACAAACTCTATCAACATGAGTAATGAAGTAACCATATGGGAATACCAAGGTATTTACAATACTACTTCCAAACACTTAGATTGGGTAGTGACCTATTAAATAGACCTAGAGGTTATGAGAAAGGGGCAGAGAAGGAGTTTGGGTAGTTGGAGATAAGTGAAAAGAGGTGGGAATAAAATGGAGAAGAGTGACATAATGATGTTTAGTCCATTAACTCACTTACAAGTGCCTCAGAGTCATGAGACTCAATTTAGGCCTACAAGGCCTAAAGCCATCCTTAAGGCCTAGAGATCCCACATCCACCTTGTGACATGTCATATCCCCCCCATACAGACCTAGGGCCTTGAAGAATTATATGAGGGTGTTATAAGTCCTATGGAGAATATTTTAGGTAGAGGAGAGCAAGGAATATTTCATATTAGTCTCATCACCCATCTTGAGTTGTACTGCATCTACTCTGCCACCTCAAACCACTAGTTCAAACACTCATTTCTCCCATAATAAAGATACTCAAAGCCAATGCTCTTAAGGGAACTTATGGAACCATATGAACTCAACATTCATGGAAGAGAGACTTAGATTAAGGGGCCCACCTTTATGAATCATCATTAAGACTAAAACCATGTCTAGAAAGCTTAAAAGGAGCTTAAAGACTACCATCTTTTGCTCATATCTCTCTACACAATCTCCATGGGACCTAAAGCTTTTCAGGAGATTTAGGGGGTTCTATGGGATAAACATCCATGACCATAAGTTTGGGATTGGAGGTCTGATCTTTATGAACCATCATTAAGATGGTAGACCTCCAAAACCCTAAGATAAACTTAATGAAGGAAAATTGGAGATATTTACACTTAAACACCTTGGGTTCACCTGATAAACACTTGAAAACATGTAGTACACTCATTAGAGACCCTGATCATGATACTAGTGTGTATGGAACTATTATAAATGGTACTTTTTCTAGGTTCTGAGAAAAAATAGGGTAAAAATCTTTTTGAGGAGTTTTATACTATTAAAGGGGCTCATTTGAGATGTATTCCAACTTCTCAGTCCACAAACTACTCATAAATCTCCCTGAAAGTGTTCTTACTAGTCTGTACAAAAGAGTCAGTTTAGGAGGGCTAGTAGAAGATGACCTAGTCACCTAGTTGGGTAGGGTTGAAGGTGTCTAGTACTTATAAAAGTTTATGTCATGGTATGGGACATTTATTCAAACCTATAACAAACTTATTCACCTACTCTAAGGGTTATTTTCAATTCTTATGGCCACTTAATCAGCTAACAATCAAGTCAATAGGCCTAGTGGCCTAGTAGGCCTACTTGGGTTAACAAGGAGAGATAAAAATTTGCATGGAGGGGTTGTTAATAGATAAATATAAGGTCACAATACCCATATAACTAATTCATAAAGGTGAACAAATGCACTTCATAGTCATAATGGGATATTGCAGTAGTTTTCCTTGGCCTAGTCAACATGCAAAGAGAAGGGTGGGCTGCTTAGTAACTCATGGTCGCCTAATCAAGCCACTTTAATTATTATAAATATAAAAAGAGATATGTTTGACCATATTTAGACATGGCCATGCCTTAAAGAGGTCAAACAAGTCTGACCCAGCCTCCACCACTCCACCTCAATACTTAAAGGGCCCATTTAAGAATACCAACGTATGGAGAGACATATGAAAGACTATTGTAACTACTTGTAATTGATGACAGAGTAGGTTATAGTAATTTATGACCTCTACCTATCACCTCCATGTCAATTCCTTCTTTTATCTTCTCCTTGTTCTATATATTGAGCCTCTTAGGCCTTTGTATGGCATCCCTCACCTGGGTATGAGGAAACTCTACCTAGATTTGTACCTTGTAGACCTCTTGGATTAATAAAAGACTATTTCTATATTCTTCAACACTAATCTAGTGTGTTTATGCTTATTTTGATTTTCATATGTGGTAGATTTCTTTTCCTTTTTTGGTCATTGCCTTACCTAGATGCTAATAGGGTGTTCTATGCAGGTCATGTGGTGTGTAACAGTGTTAAGTGATTGAATTTATAGTGGAATATAACTAGTAATTACCTTATATTATACCTTACTATCATATCCCTCATGTTCTAACCACCTAACACAACCTCCATGTGAAACACTATTGCATAGGAGATTTTGGAGATGGTAGTTCAGTTGCTTGTCTAGTCCATTAGTGTTATTTTAGGTCAAGTGGAGTGGATGAATGATATTGGTGCATCACCATACTTAGATTAGGTTTCCTTTTATGCATTCCTTCTATCATGTTTCACCCCAATTAGTAGGTCTTAGGATTTTGAGTCATGATAGATAAACCAGGGGAGCTAGCCCCATAATCTAGAGGTCTATCCTAGCCATAGGTCACCCATAACCTTGTATATTCCCATGTTACCCCAACCTTGGAGGTAGGACTTAAAAATATCCTTATAGGGTGTAAGATGGAGTGTTAATGGTTTTGGCACACTTGATGGGACTAGATTCAAGCATTATAACACTCAGTTGTAGCACTTGGTAATCTCAGAGAGATTCATGCACCTCAATATTAGATTGATAGTTGAATTTCACATTGAGAGACGTCATAAGGTCATCATCTTAATGGTAAAAACAATTATTATTTGTAGTTACTTTTATTTTTAGTTGTATCGTGATGTGTTATGGCTACATATGGGGCAGACTTTTGTCATATACCTCATTATCAATAGCCCTATCACCCATGCTAGCCTTAAGATACTTATTACCAACAACATCTTGACCCTCACCCACTTTATGAGTCTTATTCATCTCCTTGGAAACCCCCTTATCCTCCTAATTAGTAATGGCAACATTGTGATGTTTCTAGCCATCCTAAACAAAGTGATGATGATTTGAGCTTATAAATTAAGAAGCTAAGGGGGGAAATGGAAAGACTAAAAGGATGTCTTAGGTAAAAAAAGGAATTTAATCATCAATCCTTTTTCCATCAACAAAAAATCCTTGCAAACCAAGAGCAACTAGCTAAGGTAGTCACCCCTTCTCCTTTCCTTACCTCTGTGATTATTCAAGACTCCTTGGTCCATAATTGCTTGTTTGATGATAGAGAAAGCAGTTCATTTATTCCTAAGATAGTAGTTGATAACTTGAATTTGATATATGAACCTACTTCTAAATTTGAATTGTAATGGAATGGATCAGCTAAAAGAACATTTGGCCTCATCGAAGACTTATAACTTACCCTTCATGTTTACCCCAAGCTCTCAATTTCACAAGACATTATTGATGCATATTTACCACCTTGTTTTGCTCTATATTTCTAATGAATTTATGGCCAAGATTGTGGGTAATTATCGTTTGATTTGTTTTATATGGTTTGTAAGATTGGGTATGGTGTAGGAGTCAAAATCATATCTAGACCACTCTCCAAGTTTCATCTTGAGCCTTACACACCAAACATCTTCATTATAAATTATCTTCATCATCCTACCCCTAATTAGTCTCCTTGTGTTCCAAATCCCCTTCAATATCCACCCATTCCTTCTCAAGAGCCTATGATAACTTCAACTTGGAGGCCTTCATAGACTAGAACCACAGATTATGTAATGCCTATTATTGAGAGATAACTTTTAATTATGCATATTCAGAATCAAGAAGAGAAGTGTATGAAGGCTAGTTCAGGATATGTCTCAAATTTTCCACGTTTCCCATCTATCCTTCATACTACAGTCATTCATGAAGATCAAGGTACATCCAAGCTTGACAAGGTAATTGAAGAATGGAAGAAGAAAAATGTAGTGTCCAAGTTTGATACTACTAAGGCTCCAAGTTGGAAGAGCATTTTAGAAGCTATCAAGCAAGCTAATGAATTACCTTGCCCTCCCACCCTCTCTTTTTGTGAAGAGGAACCAAATGCATTAAAGGTAGAATTTGAATATCTAAGTGTAGGGAACAATTTTTTGAGACTAATTAATGAGGTGGTAGTCATTCAAGAGATTGATCATGTTTCAGTTGCAGCTGAATTTCAAAAACACTTTGAAAAATATAATTCAAGCACCTATGATGAGGATATCACTATTGGTACCCCTATTCATCCCAATAGATCAAAATTTAAACCTGAAGGGAAGTTTGATGATGCAGAGAAATCGTAATGGTATGATGTTAAAATTGATGAAGATGAAGCACAAACAACTTCTCCTCTAGGAGATATTCATGAAAACAATATAAATGAACCCATTGTTGAAGCTAAGAGCATTTCAAGTGAGTTATATGATTCTTAGCAGTAGTTGTACCATGAATTCTTAGGTGAGATTGAAGAACTCAACATGACAGCTTGGAATGATGGAATAGAACAACAAGTTGAGGTCTCAAGTGAAGAAGACAATTTAAGTTTAGAAATAGAAAGGCAAGATGAGATGGATCTTGAGTGGATTGATGAGTTTCCATTCTCCATATAAGATGAGGATGATCAAGTTACAACAGATCATGAGCTTTGTTATGACTCTGTGGAAGAGTTGGAGATACTTGATCAACATAATGCTTCACAAGTGAATGGTAAGAATGATAGTGAACTCCTTATATTTTCAATTGATCATGAAGAGATGGCCTTTTGGGAAGTCTTGGGGAACTTTTGTTCAAGTTTAAATAATCCACCTCTACCCTCTACCCCATGAGGAGCTTGAGAAGGGTCTTAAAAAGAACATTATGACAACTAATCCTTTTGAGACTCATAAGCAAAATCAAGAAGAGCCTAATGACATGTATCAACCATGCTTGGATACTTACCAAGATGTTGAAGGCCTTTATAAGCCACCATCTCAAATAGATCATAATGAATATATAAGCCAAGGCATACCAGTTAGGTTATCAAGAGAATCACTGCATGAGAGCATGATAAATTAGGAGCAATCCATGAATGAATCAAAAATCAAACTATTAATGCAAAGAAGGAAAGTTTAAAATGAATATGATTGAGAGTTAGATTCACACAACCAACTCATACACCTGAGGTGGATCTAGAAGATCCAATTTCCCTCATAAGAGGCTATGACCATGTCAATGTCCCTAGCTGTAAGTGGAAGTCCTCGTTTAGTGACCAATGCTTGATTGGACTCTAGTCAATGCATGACAACTAGACCTCATGGTACCATGGTGCTAAAAAAAAGTTTTCCATGTGATCCTAGAGGAGAAAAGAGTTTAGTCTCAGGTTAGTTTTTATAATGTTTGTTGTCTTGTTTCAATAAGTGTCAACACAAGTGTGGTTAGTTTGTTGCCTTGTTGCTTTGGTGTATTGCCTTTTTTGGTTCTTAGGTGTTAGGTGTTGTTTGATTTGGTTTCCCTATGTGTGGTTATTTTTGTACTCCCATGGTTGTTATGAGGTGATAATTTATTTGACAGTCTAATAAGGTGGTCAGCCAAGTCATGATGACATGTATGAGTCTTGTCATTGTCATGAAAAGTTGGTGGGTTCCCTTGACCAACAAGTTAGTCAACCCCTATGAGTTGCCAAAACTATTGATAATTTGGCCTCCCAAGCCAAATTTTAACCCATTAAATCAAAAAAAAAATCGTGACACTCACCCAAGAAAATATATGGGATCTCCATGCATTGTGATGTCTCCTAAATGTTTCTTGAAGTATTTAGTAATATTAAAGGTGTCATGATATGTGTTAGAGTTTGCTTGTGAACTCATCATATCATAGCTATTTTGAGGTTTATTGGTGATGTGTTAGTGGTCATGGTGATCCTTGAGTGAGCAAGAGAGTGTCAAAATGTCTTGTGAGGTCTAAAGAGTGGTCTTAAACCTATTTGACAAACTTAAAGTTTTTTAGCAAAGGTTAAGGTAATTTGAAAAGGTTAAGGTTTCTAGTCCTTATGGTTTTAGGGTTATTTTGAACCACTTATTATGACAAGACCTTTTTTAACATGATATAGGTATATTTAGGCCTTGTTTAGGTAATCACATGAAGTTTGATGATATATTAGGTTGTCATCTATGATATATTCACTCAAATTGGTTTTCAAGCCTTCATAAATCCCCTAAAGTCATCAATTAATTATCAAACATGTTATATGAGCTAGATTGCATTATGAACCTTTAGAAAGGAGAATGTTTTGGTGACACATTATATTTGAATGGGTCTTAAAAGGGTATCATTGGTATTTAAATTCATCTGGGATGGTTTCATGTGTACAAGGGGTCCATTTTATTAGTCAAAGTCACTTCCCATTCATCAAATGAGCCCTACATGTGGGAACCTATGACCCTTCAACTCCCCCCAATTGTAATACCTATTTCAAATTAAATTTAACTTGTATTTTCCCTCTTCCTTCCCACCAGTGGCATCCTAAGGTCAGAAGCTTGAATAAATGTATAAAATAGGGTGTTTATAGGTGTTTTTATAGGTTATATAGACTTGTACAACAAGTTCCATACAAGGGAGGATCAAATGTTGTATCAGGGATCATGTTAGGTATTATAGAGAAGATTCATGATTAGAGGATGCAAAATAAGCCTAAAACTAACCTCTCTCTTCCATCGAGCTCCTTGGTAGTCCAAACAAGCTCTCAAGTTTATGCTTAGTCCATAGAGGAGAGAGAAAGTGAGGATCTAAGGTTTTGGGAAGAGGAAGGGGTATCTTGACCTTCCCATTATTGTCATTGGTTTTCAAATTCATTACCTATGCTCTATGAACAAACACTAACAATCTAGGCACTCAAATGGTCTTCTTCATCTGTGCAGGGGTTAAAGTTGCATCAATTTTGGTGCACTCTTGAGATGGTTTTACAAATTTATGTTTGTATGTGTGTTTAAAATTTCCTTAGTTTCATTCCATGGTATTCCCTACCCCTAATTCACATGTGTGAGGGTGTCAGATAAGATAAAGCTTCATGTTTCCACATTTGTTATTGGGGAATCAGAGAACAACACACCTGTTTTGATCCCACTTGTTAGGATCTTGCTCCTCAGAAAGAGCACAATATGATTACCAAATACAAGCAATTAAACATGCAGAATTATCCAGAAGTACAAGTAACTAGAATTCACAAATGACACAAAATATGAGAGACAATACACTATCTTGTATTCAATACTCATTCAAAAATAAAATACAATAAAGAAGATGCCACTTCTTCCACCTCTCAGAGGCTTCCCACACCTCAAGGGCTCCTAGTAATTCTCAATCAAGAGTTCACTCTCCTACCAAAAATGGTCCCAACACACAACTCACACACAGAATTGGTGTTCACCTCTCCAACCAGTCAGTAATAACCCTGCCAATACCAAGCACTCTAAAGTACTTCAAGTAGATCTCCCATGAACCTACAACCTGCAATTCAACAGACCTTACTTACACATGTAGATCTCCTATGAGCTTGCAACAACCTGCAACTCAATGATCTTACAATGGAAGGATCTTCCTTGCCTTCCTTTTTAGCTCATAATTACAATACATGCCAACGGGTCTATAAATAGATCCCAAACTTAAACAATAACTTAGACTCTTAGTTTACTAATAATAGACACGCAGCTCAAGACTCAAAATAGCCTTTACATGCAAACAATTAGTTTAACAAACTAACTGTTCGTGCAATGAACAGTTCTCGAACACACAAGCGACCGACGTCGGTCCATGTCTGAATGGTGCTGACCGACGTCGATCGACTCCCTATCGATGCTAGTTGCCTTCTGCATTCATCATAACCAACATCAATTATACTATCGATGCTGGTGTCTCTGGAACTTCAGCAACCTCCTCCATATTTGCATAGTTGAAGCTTTTAGCTCCACAACCTAATAATCTCCCACTTGGAGATAAACAGCTGCAACTGTACCTATACCTATACATCATCTAGTTTGTTCCCTTGGCTTTGTATCCCTCTTCAAGATCACTCTTGAAGACCAACCACCATAAATCCTGTGGTGCACCTCTTGTCATCCAAATTACCTGCCACATCTGCATCTACAACCATGTAGAAAAGAACTTGACCCTGCATAGCATGTGCACCTGCTGCTGGTCCCATTGAACTACCCTCCAGTGTTTCTTTCCTGGATTGGCTCCAAACTTGTGATAACTCCCATTGCTTGGGAAAACTCAGGTCTAGTACATACCATGCACTTAACCTCATTATGTGAATCAAGACACTGTTCTGTGAACTGTCCAACCATCGGCGTGCTAACCGGTCTCACACAATCATCCTGAAACAAAGTCAACCTGTGACCTTCCATGTCCCTAGAACACACTCATGCCAAAGAATCTTGTTGCTCTCAGATTCCTCATGACACACCTCTGAACTAGCTTTACCTTTAGTTCAGCAACTCCCTATATATGTAACCCTGCAACAAGCACATCATACAGTAATAGGATAATGTAGCTAATATTATCCAACCTAGTAAAGAGAAACACAATGATCAAACCTCCATTGTCCTATAGCTAAAACAAGACCATATACCCTGGCCTTCCGTCTCACATGTCCATTTCTGCTCTTCTTCATCCTGATCATCCATTCGTCTCTCAGTGCTTTCTTCCAGCTGACAACTCCACCAAAAACTCTCGTTTGGTTCTTCTCCAAGGAATCACATCCTTCATCCATGCCAAGCTCCCACTATTTCCTGGATCTACCTACTCTGCTTCTTTAATAACTTCCTAGTTCTTTACCATCAGTGAGCAACAAGTAGTGTAAAGAAGGGAAATGATGAATTTGAGGCTTACTTACCCTTTAAGTCCTCTGTATGGGCACTTGAGACTCCTTGACAGCTTGTTGTCCACCTAAAATCCATCTCAGTGACCGATGCCAGTCACATCTCAGTCTGTACCCGACCGACATCGGTTCCATGCGACTGCCTCATTGCCGACGTCGATTCCTCCTAACCGATGCCGGTGTTTATCTTCCCTGAGTCACCGACGTTGGGATGCACATAGTCGACATCGGTCCTTATCTGGACGTCGACATCAGTTTTCTAGCCGACGTCAGTCTCTATGTTTTTCTTGTGAGAAATGACTTCTACCTGTGAGCTCCTTTTAGATCAAAACCCTGTCTAAATCACCCTTGCTCTGTTCATAATTCTTTAGCCCCTTTTGCTAATCTCTATCTGTCACCTTCTCCTTGAAAACCAAGGCTTTCCTGCTCTTGTCACGAACATCAAATTCCTCAAGAAATGTCACTTTCTTCTTCTTCTACATACAGAAATCTCGATCCATGCTTTTCAAATCCGAAAGCATACCCTTTGACTGAAGAACATGCATCTCCTTCTTATTCATGTGACCAAGCCTATTAAGCCACATCTTCGAATCTACAGCTGAAGTAGATAACCCAGAAAGAGAATCAATAATACAAGTAGATAGATATAATGTACCTACTTTCTTACCTCTTGCTACAATAAGTGCACCCTTGGTAACCCTCCAAGAGTCCGCTGTGAGAGTTACTGTGCAACCCTCATCACCCAAACTTCTTATAGAAATCAAATTCCGCTCTAGAACTGGGACATGCATGACCTCCTTCAACACCCATGTGTTACCTGTCTACAATTTCAGCTTCACTTTCCCTTTGCCAACCATTTGACAAGGCTTACCATCCCCTAAACAAATTTATCCAAAGTCTCCCTAGACATACTCATGAAAAAATTCCCTGTTTGGGGATGCATGAAAAGAGGCACCAGAATCTAAAACCCAAGATTCTACTTTATCTAAGGAACATACCAGAGCATCCTGTGCAACATAATCCGCAACATCTACTTCTTCTTCATGTCCTTCATGCTGATCTTCACCCGACATGCAATCTCTCTTTAAGTGCCCTTGCTTTCCACATTTCCAGCAGGTTATTTTGCCATACCTGGACTTGGATCTCCTGCCTACCTTTGACCTTGATCTCCCATGCTCGATCTTCTCTCTTTGCCTTCCCCTGCTTTCCACACTCAAAGCATTTCCTGATGATTCACCTGTGCTTTTCCTGTGTATCTCTTCATTCAAGATTACACTCACAATATTATCCACTTTTAAGATTTTTGAAGCAGATGTAGTATTAGAAACTGCCATTACCAAACTTTCCCAACTTTCAGGTAATGAGCATAAGATTAAGAGAGCCTTAATTTCATCATCAAAAGCAATATTGACTTAATTTAACTGGTTTACCAAACCATGGAAATCACTAAGATGACTATGTATAGATCCACCTTCCAACATTTGCAAATTAAATAATTGCTTCATAAGAAATACCTTATTCGAAGCTGAGGGTTTTTCATATAAATTTGCCAAAGATTCCATCAACTCTACCATTGTCTTAGCGTGTGATAAGTTGGAAATCATAGATGATGTAAGACTCAACCTTGTAGATCCCAGAGCCTTCTGATCAAGAACCTCCCATTCTTCATCCTTCATATCCTGAGGCTTGTAATCAACCCCACCCAATGGTAAGTACAAATCTTTCTGATATAGATAATCTTCAATCCGCATCCTCCATAATTGATAGTTCTTGCCATTAAAATTCTCCATTCATAGCTTACTTTCTTCTACCATTGCTATACTCCCACTCAAATAGAAACCCATGTGAGTAACCTGTAATCAACACACACTAACCAGATCTGATACAACCTGTTAGTATCCCAACTAAAAGCTTTGATACCAGTTGTTGGGAAATCAAAGACCAACACACCTATTCTGATCCCACTTGTTAGGATCTTGCTCCTCAGAAAGAGCACAATATGATTACCAAATACAAGCAATTAAACATGCAGAATTATCCAGAAGTACAAGTAACTAGAATTCACAAATGACACAGAATATGAGAGACAATACACTATCTTGTATTCAATACTCATTCAGAAAGAAAATACAATAAAGAAGATGCCACTTCTTCTTCCACCTCTCAGAGGCTTCCCACACCTCAAGGGCTCCCAGTAATTCTCAATCAAGAGTTCACTCTCCTACCAAAAATGGTCCCAACACACAACTCACACACAGAATTGGTGTTCACCTATCCAACCAGTCAGTAATAACCCTGCTAATACCAAGCACTCTAAAGTACTTCAAGTAGATCTCCCATGAACCTGCAACCTAAAATTCAATAGGCCTTACTTACACATGTAGATCTCTTATGAGCTTGCAATAACCTGCAACTCAATGATCTTACAATGGAAGGATCTTCCTTGCCTTCCTTTTTAGCTCATAATTACAATACATGCCAATGGGTCTATAAATAGATCCCAGACTTAAAAAATAACTTAGACTCTTAGTTTACTAATAATAGACACATAGCTCAAGACTCGAAATAGCCTTTACATGTAAACAATCAGTTTAACAAACTAATTATTCGTGCAACGAACAGTTCTAGAACACATAAGCGACCGACGTCGGTCCCTGTCTGACTCATGTTGACCGATGTTGGTCGACTCCCTGTCAATGCCGATTGCCTTCTACATTCATCATGACTGACGTCAGTTATACTGCCGATGCTGGTGTCTCTGGAACTTCAGCAACCTCCTCCATATTTGCATAGTTGAAGCTTTTAGCTCCACAACCTAACATTTGCAAACTAAAGACAATATTGCTTCTTATTGTAGAATCCTCAAAGCATGATAATGTAAATGGTTAATATTCTAGGTTGTGTGATAGTATATTTGAATCCACTTAGCCTTCTCTTCTTCCCAATGCTAAGTAGAACCATTAGACCAAACATCCTCTTCAAGTCCTATTTACAGTGTGATTGTTATGTGTGTGTTGGTGTCTCATTTCCAAAGTAGAAATAGGGTAGGTGTAAATAGTCATCAAGTTATTTTAGGACACATATGTTCCTAATTCATTATTTTGGTGTTTCCCTTATGCCTCTCAATACTTATACCCTCAAATACCATCCTCACCCTTAGCCTATTCTACAATGTTAAACCCTCATTCAGTCACTACAAACCTTTCAAAGCAGACTAAGCAAATAGGGTAGTCAATGTTGAAATGGGGTATAGAAGGGTGAGAGACTTAAAAGAGAATCAAAAGGTTATAAAAATACATGGTATATGAATAAATTAGGGGCAAGAGGGACCAACATCATCTTATCCATCCCAAGATAACAACTCAGGCAAGGCTTGCACATATAGAACTGTGTTGCCAAATTCAAGAGACCTTGATGGAGTATTGAATAATTAAATGGAGTCTTGGAGACACTGACAATCCTTGAGGAGTCCTAGGATATATGAGGAGGTATGGAGATAGAGAAAACAAGTCCAAATCAAGGATTAACAGTCTCAACTCAGTCCTAAGAGCACAAGCTTAGTTAAGTCTCTTGTGAGTATACACAAGACTGTAGCTCCTATGTTGGAAGGACACTAAAGGAATGACAAGGTTCAGGGACATTATAAGAACAAAATGAATATGAATATACTACCAAATTGCTAAGATCACCCAAGGAAAACTATGTATCATCATACTCACCTTCGTAATGGTCACACACAGTCAGGTAGACCTCATTTACTACCTACAGTCAGGGTTATGAGGAGAAGAACTAGTGTCTTGGATTTTACATAAGAAGTGAATGCAAGTAAAAATAATAATTATGACTTGTTTCCTATAAACCCTCAGTATACATGCAATTATTTAAACCTCTAAGATGAGACAAAAGATCTCATGGCTTGATTAGGCCTATTAGGGCTAAATAGGTAGGCATACATGACCTTAGTTGGAATATAAAAGTGTGAGAGACCAAAAAGAGGGTGAAATATAAAGATGAAAATAGGGTTTTCTAAAGATTTAATATGTTTCTAGTGGATCAACTTAGTCATTGAAGATAATATTAGGCCTAAATGGCATAGTTAGGCCAATTAGGCCTAAAGCTAGTATACAAGCCTGTGACTGTAATCTGTAGGTATTTTGCATATTTAGAGGGTAATATGAAGATGGAATAATCTCAAAAGGTCTATATACAAGAGGTATAGTCATATGATTTATATGAATCCATTTCATAACAATATTAGATGTTAACCAAAGACTAATCACACCTACATATAGTCAAAACACAAGACTACCACCTACAGGCAGAGTAAGAGTTATAGTGTAGAATCCAAGGAGGAAAAACATGATAAGGTTTATAAAAGGGTGAGAATCTTAGTTTAGGTAGGAATACATCCAAAACCATCCCTTAGGTCCATACAAGCATGACTGTCCATAAACCCTTGACCAGGGAGATGAGGAGTATGCAAGAAACAAGATTGAAGAGAAGCCTATTCCAAGGGGGGTACTAGGGCAAGAAAGCACATATTATGAGGTTCAAAAATCCATCAACATGAGTAATATATTAAGGATATGGGACTACCAAGGTATTTAAAATTCTACCATCAAACACTCGTATTGGGTAGTGGCCTATTAGGTAGACCTATAGGTTATGAGAAAGGGGCAAAGATGGAGTTTGGGTAATTGGAGATAAGTTGAAAGAGGTGGGAATAAAATTTATAAGAGTGATATAGTGATGTTTAGGCCATTAACTCACCTACAGGTGCTTCAGATTCATGAGACTCAATTTAAGCTTGCAAGGCCTAAAGCCATTCTTAAGGCCTAAAGACCCCACCTCCACCTTGTGACATGTCAGAAGCCCCACAAATAGACCTAGGGCCTTGAAGAAGTATACAAGCGTGTTACAAGTCCTATGGAGAATTTTTCAAGTAGAGGATATCAAGGAAGAGGTCAGATTAGTCTCATCATGCATCTCAAGCTATGTTGCACCTAGTCTACCACCTTAAACCACTAGTTCAAACACTCATTTCTCACATGACAAAGGGACTCAAATCCAATGTTCTTATGGGAAGTTAGGGACCTCTATGGAATCAACATCTATGGAAGAGAGACTTAGATTATGGGTCCCACATCTATGAATCATCATTAAGACTAAATTAATAAACTCAAAGTCTACCATCTTTTTCTCATATATCTTTGCATAATTTGCATGAGACCCAAAGCTTTTTAGGAGATTTAGGGGGGTCTAAGGGATAAAGATCCATGATCATAAGTTTGGGATTTGAGGTCTGATCTTTATGAACCATCATTAAGATGGTAGACCTCCAAAACCCTACTTTTATCCTAATATAGACCCAATGAAGGAAAAGTGGATATATTTTCACTCAAACACCCTGGTTTGACCTAATAAACACTTGGAACATGAATTACACTCAAAGGAAAATCTAATCATAGTACTAGTCTATATGGATTATTGTACACACATGTAAAAAATGGTATTTTTTCAAGGTTTTGAATAGAAAATAAGGTACAGAGCATGTTAAGGAGTTAAATAATATTGGATGGGGTAGTGTTAGATGTCTTCTAGATTCTCAATCCAAAAACTATTCACAAATCTTCTTGAAAGTGTTCCTACTAGTCTATATAAAAGAGCTAATCTAGGAAGGCTAGTAGAAGATGACCTAGTCACCTAGTTGGGCAGGGTTGAAAGTGTCAAATACTTAGAAGATTATATTTCATGGTATAGGACATTGATTAAAACCTATAACACACCTATTCACCTACTCTTAGGGTTATTTTCAATTCTCATGCCACCCAATCAACTAACAATCAAGTCACTAGGCCTAGCGGCCTAGTAGGCCTACTTGGGTCAATAAGGAGAGATAAAACTTGGCATAGAGGGGATGATAAGAGATTCATGTAGGGTCACAACACCCCTGTAACTAATTCATAAAGGTGATAAAATGCACTTCATAGTCATAATGGGAGATTGGAGTAGTTTTCTTTGGCCTAGTCAACATGTAAGGAGAAGGGTGGGTTGCTTAGTAACTCATAATGGCCTAATTGAGCCACTTTAATGTTTGTAACTATCAAAAGAGAGATGCTTGACCAGATTTAGGCATGGCCATACCTTGAATAGGTTAAACAAGTTTGACCTAGCCTCCACCACTCCACCTCAATGCCTAAAGGGCCTATTTAAGAACACCAACACATGGAGAGACATATAAAAGACTATCATAACTACTTGTAACTAATGATGGAGTGGGATGTGGTCATTTATGACCTATACCTATCACCTCCATGCCAATTTACCTCTTTTCTCTTCTATTTATTCTATATATTAAGCCTCTTAAGCCATTGTATGGCATCCCTCACTTGGGTATGAGGAAACTCTACCTAGATTTGTACCTTGTAGACCTCTTATATAATAAAGGATTTTTTATAGCTTCTTCAATATTGATCTAGTGGGTTTATGATTTTTTTAATTTTCATGTGTGGTATATTTTTCTTCCTTTGAAGGTCCTTGCCCTACCTAAGATGCTAATTGGGTGTTCTATATAGGTTATGCGGTGTGTAGAAGTGTTAAGTGATTGAATTTACAGTGGAATATGACTGGTAAGTGCCTTATATCATACCTTCCTATCATGGCCTTCATGTTCTAGTCACCTAACACAACCTTCATGTGAAACACTATTACATAGGAGCTTTTAGATATGGTAGTTCAGTTGCTTGTCTAGTCCATTAGTGTTGTTTAAAGTTAAGAAGAGTAGATGAATGATATTGGTGCATCACCATCCTTAGAATAGGTTTCCTTTTATGCATTCCTTCTATCCCTTTTCACCCCAATCAACAAGTTTTAGTATTTTGAGCTATGACAGATGTACCAAGGGAGCTAACCCCATAATCTAGAGGTCTAGCCCAGTCGTAGGTCATCCACAGCCTTGGGTTATTCCCATGTTACCCCAACCTTGGAGGTAGGCCTGAATAACCTCCTCTTAGGGTGCAGGTTGGAGTGTTAATAGTTCATGCATATATGTGTTTATAAAAATGTCCCATTGCATATCTTATCTAGCACATTGTGTAAGATATAAGCATGAGTATAGATACATGTATTCATTAGTTTATAATCTTAACATGATAATGTAAAGAGACTTATATCAATCATGATCAATAAAAGTAGATGTCCCCTATGTAGTGCATCATGGTGGTAGAGGAAAGGTCTAACATTTGTGTGTGTGTGTGTGTGTGTGTGTGTGTGTGTATCATGGATCTAGTCTATGCATGTTCAAGTACATGTGAAATATATGTGTATATAGAAAAGAAATGATATATTATCTACTAACTTCAAGTAAATAATATATGCACAAGCTAATACACATGTAAATGCTAAATATTTTTTTATTTTTTATTTATTTGAATCTTTTTATATTTTATTGATTTTATTGAACACACACACACACACACAAACAAGATTTAGGAATGAGAAGGTTATTTGATGATCTCATATAAGGGATGTTCATAGAATGCTTTAGGCTCATGATGAGACACAACAAGCTAGTCATGCTAATGAGGATCATGTATATGTTTCAACTCTAGAATTGGAGAATTTGTAATGCTCTGCCTCATAGGACTATTTGGTGATAAATTTGAAGTGGTTTACCAAACCCATTGCTTAGTTCTATGTAATTTCTTTGATGCAACTATAATTATGGGGTTTTGTACCATATCAAAAACTTGTTGATCTCTTTTTAGCAATTGGTTGGGTCATATAGGTGTAGATGATGGATCTGTAGAGTACACTATATATCTTTGATGCAATGATATTTTTAGTATCGGTCGCCTAGGAAAGGGGATTTCCTTTTACTTGACCTTTCAGTCATGAGTAACCTTAATAGGTTGTATAATCAATTGTCTTAGAATAAACTTATCTTGTTATAATGGATGTTCATATTGAATTCCTAAAACTATGATTACCTTGTTAGCATGTATGTACGTGAGACATCTATTCACTATGGAGGTCACTATGTGAAACTTATGAATCTAAGGTCATCCCAATAACACATTAAATACTCCCATATGTGGTATAATTAAAAATGTTGTGGTCACATGTGTTGTACCAACCTATGATGGTAAATCAATCTCACCAAAAACACCTTGTTCTTTCCTCCCATAAAATGATTTGAACATTTTGGTTGAAGGGTATAAATTATCATGTGTATATCCCAAATGTGTGAGTAATGTAATGGTACATATATTCTCATTATAACCATTAACAACCATAACACTACGTATAGACTGGTGATTAATATGTGATCTAATAAATAATGAGTGAGATCTGAGTCATCATTCATAATTTCACTGTCATCAAATGAAATAAAAGGCATCTAAACCATAGGAGGTATCTTGTGTGTGAGTGTGCCTATAATCCCATCTAATAGGTTCCCATAATGTGGTGGAGGAGGATGTGCATTAAATGTCATTTTCACTTTTGGTGTTTCCTTAGAATGATCCTATAATGGATTGTTAAATATATTTTGGTTTTTATGGTCAATGTGTGTGACCTAAATCCTTTGAAAAATATATTCAAATGTGATCTTTTCACTATCAATGAGATCTTGTATCTTATGATTCAACTTATAACATTAGTTCATGGAATGCCCAACACATTGATGATTTTCAAAATAAGCATTTTCATCATATCCTTTTGGTAGAGGTCAACTTATATTGACCTCTAAGGGAAGAGGGAGATATATGAGATGACACTCCACTAGCTTCTTAAGGAGCAAAACTAGAGACTCAAGTAATCATGTAAATTGTCTCTTAGGTGTATTGGATAAGATGAGCCATTTAGGTTTTTATGATACCATATTCACCGTTGTTGTTGATTCTTTCTTAGCTTTTGGAGGTTTTAACTTATAGCTTGGTTTGATATGAAACTTGGTATTTTATGTAGTTGGTGTGTTGGCTACAAAGCTTATTTAATGCAATGAGTTTAATTTATCAATCTTGAACAATATGGCATAAGTCATCAAAAGATTTAAATTTTTTGAAGATAATAGACTCATTTAATAGGGCAAGCAAGCTTTTCTTAAAGATAACTTGAAGCTCTTTATCTACCATTGGATTTGTCATTTTGGACAACATTGTCTTGTACCTAAAACCATATTCATTGATGGGCTCATTGGTTCTTTGTTTGATATTTTGAATTTGTACATGTGACATATTTTGCGTAATGTTGATTGATAAGTGTGTTATAAATTGATCCTCTAGAGGCTTGAATCTATTTATTGATTATACTAGTAGATCATATAACCATATCAAAGTGTAGTCCTTTAGGATTCTTGGAAATAATTTGGTCAAAATTTTATCATTGGAAGCAGAATCAAGGCATGTTGCATATAAAGATCAGAGATGCTATTTAGGATCACCTTTGCCATCATAAAGTGTGAAACTTAGTTACTACAAAATTGGTTGTTAAAGGGTGAAAAAATATCTTAGGTGAAACTTAATTATGTAATACATCTTGTGAATCAATAGCATGAGTTGATTTTGAAGTATTTTGCTCAGTATTGGAAAACTTAACATCCAAATCTTGAATAACTTTGGAGAATGGTTTGCACAATATACCCATTGTGATTAAGATTTGTTATTTGGGAAGTCACCAAAGGGGATGTAAACATTTTTTATGTTGATGTAGGCATTGAAACCAGTAATTGAGTTGAAGTGTTGATTGTTCCCATGGAGGATGTCACAATATTTGTTTGATATTCAAGGAACAATGGCTTGAAATGGGTTTTGGGTATTGGTCTTTGCATACAAATTCCTAAAGGGGATGGTAAAATTATGTTGGAAATAAGAAAATATTATTCCCAGGGGTGTGGTGATATTGATTGCCATATTGTGACTTGCTTCCAATCATTATTTGAAGTGACTGCATATATGCGTATTATCTCCAAACAAACCAAAATTGGAAATGTGGTGGCAAAAAATGGTGTTTTAAAGAGATCAACTATGGTTAGTGGTAAACCTAGATAGATTGAACCTATTTTGAATGTGGGTTTGAAGGAAAATGTCAAGCTATGGGAGATTATACAAATTGGAGGAATGGTCAATTTTATGCAAAGGGTGGGAGGGTATGATAAACATATTTTTGAAAAGTTTGTTAAGGATTGGAATTGCAGAGGGGTGGTTTTCAATGATGTTTTTATATAAATTACAGAAGAGCTGATTATCTAGGTGATTGGGTTGAACATAAAGGCCACTCAAAATTTTAAAATAGGAAGAAAATACAAGGAGGAAAAGGAAAATTTCCTGCTTGAAGGGGAGGTGCTTCATTCATTGCAGAGTGGGTTTGATCAGGAGACATTTCCCTTTCCATTTGGTGATGCAGTGAAGCAGGTCATGCTCTATATCACTTTGGAAGGTAGGCATAATGTTATGCATTAGTCCCATTTTCTTTTTCTAAATTACTTCAGGTATAATATTCCTTTGAGTTTGCCTTTTTATATCTTACACTCTCTTGAAAGTTCCATTTTTGATGTCAAACAAGGAAAGAAGAGTGAACCATTACATCATGTTATTATTTTTATGATTTTAAATATTTTAGAGGGATGAATAAAATCCCCCTCTACTTTCCTCCCTCTAAACCAAAGAGTTTTGGTAGTAGAGATTATGCAAAATTGATTGGTAAGAATAGTGAATCAAAGAACCCTACTCCTGACAAAAAGGGTATTAAAAAAATTAGGGTTACTTCAAGCCCCTGGTCAGAGAATTATAAATGTAAGCTGAGGATATTTCCAAGGGCAAGACTCGATTTGTTAATGAAGGGGTGAATCTAGTTAAAAAGGGTGCCTCTAAAGAAGACACGATTGTCATACAGGAGGAAGAGGCATTGGAAGGGTTATATTTGTTGAAGACTAAAGCTTTGTAGTCCAAGAAGAAAGGGGGAATTTTGGTTAGTTTCGAAGCTTCAAAGGCCAATGTGGAAGAAGATGATAATCTCACTCACAGGTCTTATTTCTAGGGAAAAGGGTTAAATGTAGAGTTTGACATAGTGGCTGATTTCTTTATTGGGTAGAGAAAAGTTGATAATATAGAAGATGAATCATGTCTCCAAAAATATATGCTTAGGTGGTTTATGTGTGAACTAACTATTTAGAAGGACCAGACAAAGTCTCTTACTGCTTTGGTGTCCTAATAGAATCATGTGGATGAGAAAAAAAAGATAATAACCCAATTGAAGAGGTTGAGGGATAGGGTTTCAAGCCTAGAACGGGAAAATGTAGGACTTAAAGAGAATGTGAAATCTCTTGTGGAGGTTAGCAAGGTGTTGGTGAAGGATAACATTACTAGTCTTGAGATCCTCAAAACTCTACTAAGCAGTATGCAAAAAGGAGATGGGCCCTCATCCTCACAAGTTTAAAAGTGGAGTGAGTGTGATAAATATATTGGATTGTCTCCCCCATCATTTCAACAGATGGGCTTGGACCTGAAAATAAGTATTAGAAGTTGGGAAAAGGCCCTAGGAGGCCGTAACACTTAGTTTTTTTTCTAGTTGTTTTTGTGTTGTTCTCGTATTGTTTTTTATCTGATCATGTTTTTTGTTCATCTTTAGTAGACACTATTATTTATCTTGGCCTTGGGGGCCTGGTATACTTATTTCTTATATAGGGTCGGGTCCCTAGTTCAAAAAACCTAGCTTTCCCCTTAATTAAAAAATCAATGGCTTAAAAACATAAACCGTGACCTCATTAGATGTACGAATCAATGGTGTGGTCGAGGGGAGGATATTGGGAGTGATGTTTGACATACATATCTAGTAGCCCAAATATTTGTATTTATAGAGAACAATGGTTATTCACTAATGCTTTTGTATTTTTATAGTTTCCAATATAGTATTGAGGATCCTCTAGAGGTCATCATGATTTTCATGAATACACTCTTGAAACATTATAATATCTTTAACTTGTTCTTGGTCTATATTGCTCATGTTCATTATTATCATATGTTTCATTGTCTTAATGATCAAATTCATCATCTATGATATGTTTTTCAGTATTTTGCTCATTGTCATTATGGGCACTCTCATTCTTGGCAGTATTTGACATGGTATTAGTTTAAGACATCTTCAATGATAAAAGAGGGATTTCAAGATGTTCAATAGGTACACCACCTATTCTATCACTATGCCTAGGTTGCATACAAATTAATAAAATCAAAACATGAATAAGTACTATAATATGAAACTCTATAAGGCTAAAAATCCTAGGGCAAGTTAGGGTTTGCATAAAAAACTCAGAGGTTGGGTTCACCAAATGTTTAATCCTTTCTAGAAAGAGTTGAAAGAGAGAATAACCTAGTCAACTAAACAATAGATTTTTCTAAAAGCACCCCAATTAAATAATTTAGATTCACAATATATTTTGATACAATGTTGAATTATGCAAATATGCAAAATATAAAATATACAATGCCAAACAAAAATGTGATTGCTTAAACATGAATAAAGAATAACACTTAGCTTACTGAATGATGCACAGGTAGATCTAAGAAATGCAAGGGTAAAAATAGTTAAGATGATGCTCAGTTGTGATTCGTCAGATACTAGAAATCAGCTCTCTAACAACCTAGATACTACTATCAAAATAAGGACACTAACATTACACTTCTATAAAAAACTAATGCTTTTGTCTTGTACAAAATACATATCCTTTTATAGAAATTTTATCTATGCTTATTAGGGTTCACTATCACCTTGTAGATTATATGTTTGGATCATGCACACAAGTTTTAGATATCAGTGCGTAGCTCAAAATCATAGATCCTCCAATTAGGGCATGTCACGTTGAAAAACAAGGGTTAGTGGGCTCAAGTGAAGTCAAGCTATCCTCAAAGATACCTATGTCAATGAACATTATCTACATAGCTAATAATCCAAATAGGGCCTCATACTAATGTAGTTTTTCCCCTTATGTGGGCTTGTGTGTGAGCAATTATGCAATATGTTATATACAAGCATATGTAGTGATATAGCTTGTAACTTGACAAATACTGCTCATGGGTTGTTCTTTGAATGCTTCAAACATGTAAAAAGACTACTCCTATGACTAATTTTGAAACATGGAAGAATAGAGCAAGAGAACTTAGTTGTATAAATGATTTAGTGAACTTGATAGGTAATTTCTTGGTGATTGCTAGATGATATAATGAATGGGCTATATTTTTTATTTATACCACACATTTTAAAATTATCTCATGAGAGGGTTAATTAAGACAAATAGGCCAACCCATACATGTTGAAAGACTTAAAAATTTGAGTGTTTGTGAGGTACAAACACTAGCGTCATATTTGGGATGTTAGCGTCGACACCAGTATCCTAACTTAGATGTTAGTGTCTGAGAGGATAGGTAGTTGTCAAAGACATGTAACTAAAAGTGTAGGATATATATTAGTTTTAAGCATATTATGGGCTACAATTGATATGGGTAATCAAAATATCAAGGTCAGACTATAAGATAAACATTTAGGCTTAGTGAGATGGCAAACTATTAGGAATATAAAACACAAAGCAATATTAATGAAATAAAGACATAAATAAAATGCAAAAAACACAACATAAGAGAAACATAAATTTAATGTGGTCCACCCAAAATGGGCTATGTCCACACAGAAATAGCCAATTCTTCTATTATTCAATCCAACAAATGGAAGGATAAAACTTGTAATACATCCACTGTAATCTTCTCTTCACTCACAGACATTGTGCCACTGTGATTACAATGCCCTTGTATCAAAGGAGGGTTACAAATTAGGGCAAAAATGCACCAACATTATTTTTATTGTTAGATCTGTGACCTAATAGTGAACGATCTAAATTTACTACAAAATTATAATATTTTACAATGATTTTTTCACAAAATTTTGCTTTGGGCTCACTACCCCCCTTGAACCCCTATGGTGACCTTAGGGGGGGGGGGGCGAGCAGGGCGTGTTGCCCCACACACCCCTCCTGTCGAGAACTAGGCATTATACTAAGATTAGGCTCCACCATCCAACATGAACATGAGCCTTTTGGGAACGAAAAGGCTCTGAACTGAAGGATTGAACCATGAACAATATTTGCTAAGTGTACAAGACTAGTTTATCATGTAAAATCTAGATTTATCATCTACACTAATATAGATCAATAAACCTTATTTCTTACAATAACATTATTGCTCAACATATTACCGATGACTTTTCAGGCAATGACTAGTCATAAAATAGTGTCAGAGTGAATATTATGGCTCATTCTTCAACATAATTTTGATACCATTTTCGGTCTCCAAAATAAGCGAAGAAGAAGAGAAATATGATCGAGGATTATCTACAAAGAGTTCAAAAGATGTTAATGTATTGAAAAGAACATGGTCCGAGCCTCAAACGTTCAAATGGTGTTTTATATTAGGTGGTTGTCTATTTCAAAGAATGTGAGAAGGGTGTTGTTTTTATCACAACACTTATCGATGTTGACATGCATTGCGTTGTCTATGTACATAGTAGTAAGGAAATAATATAGCACCTTGTCTATTTCAAAGAATGTGAGAAGGGTGTTGTTTTTATCGCAACACTTATCGATGTTGACATGCATTGCGTTGTCTGTGTACATAGTAGTAAGGAAATAATATAGCACCTTATTCACCAAGAATGTGAAGAATCAAAGATCCGCTTTGAATATCTTTTACAAGTTGTTGTTGGCTGAGGCACTTTTGTTCTTCCCAAAGAATACTTATTAGCAATGGAAGATTATATATAAGTATTTACTTTATTATATATAATATTAATTAACATTATATTATATTCTATATATTATTAATTATAAATATATAATATATTTACTATTAATATATTATAACATAATCTACAATAATATTAATACACATGATAATATTAATATTATTATATAAATTAATTGTATATATTAATATATTTTATATTTTATTTAATATAATAAAACTATATTATGTGTATATAATAATTGAGTAGTAATATAAATATTAAATTTTATAATTATATTATTACATTACATTATCGTATAAAGGAACACACAACCTCATTTTCCACCATCACCTCCATTAGAAATATCAAATTATTATTGCTTAATGCTTCGTGCACAAAAAGTGAGACGAAGTTAGCAATCATGAGTTTTGAGTGAGGTACGGTTGTCAATTTACACTATTTTGATTTACAAAACCCCGCTTTATCAAAATAAAAAACCACATTCCTTTTAGTGTAACACTCTTTAGTATGGCAGTGGTAGCCTCCACAAAGGAAAGTCTAACAACTGAGGTGGTGCCTAATTTGAGATGCATCAGACCGTCATAGTGTTTGGAGAGAGTATGCAAAGACCAGTGGGGACTCAAACCCAAGTCCAATAGACTACCAAAAATTGGTAATGCTTGTAATCTTATCGACAATTTTATCTTTCTTCTATTCACCAAATAAAAAAAAGTGAACATTACTATTACAAATACAATGATTCTTAGAGTTATTAAGAATGAGAATGGAAAAAGCTTGAAAATATCTGTATCCATATCTATTTGCATATGACATCTTGCATTGATCGATTACATTATATAGGAGGTGACTTCCATTGAAGAAAGGTCATTTGATTAGAGTTTAAATAGTTAAAGTAGTCATAATTTTCATCTAATTAATTTTAGACTCATCTAAATTGACCTATGGTGCATTCTTTACATTTTTAGAAGAGCCATTGGATATCTAATACATGTTTACATTAAGATGACACTTGTTTCAATCATGTATTGGTTAATTGAAACAATTCAGTGGAAGCTACATATTGTATTGACAAATGTGACATGTCACTAAACACTACACGTGTATTTGCTCAGGGTTCATCGAGACTATCTCCTAAAATACCCTGTCATTGCCCCTCACCATTGTCGCATAGCTCACCTTCAAATATTTTATTGCTTTCATGTTCTATATGGCCTTGCCCTTTCCCACCATTTCACCATTACTTAAGTTCATTGTAAAATAAAAGGTTTCTTCCCTGCACAACTCATTGTCATATGAAAGAACACATAACCTCATTTTCTACCATTACCTCCATTAGAAATATCAAAATTTAATTATTTAACATTTCGTGAACAAAAAGTGATACAATATCAACAATCATGAGTTTCGAATAAAATACAACTACCTATTTACACTCTTTTACTATAAAAAAAATTTACTTTACCAAAACAAAAAATTACATCCATTCCGATGTAACTTGCGCCTTTTGAACAAGTGTTAGTAATAATTCCCACAACATAAAGAATAGCTATAAATATAATGTGGTTGCTAGAGAATCAAAAGTGCATTAGATAATAAGGCTTACGTGGTTTTTTAAAATTCAAAGTAAGGGAACCAATTAGAATGCACGCATAGCGATGGAAGGAGAAATACGTTCGGGAGGTTGACAAGGAAAAAGAGTTAGGGTTTTAAAGCACGACTAGGGGTTAGGGTTTATGAGGAGGAGTCAGGGTTTAAAGCACGACCAAGGGTTAGGGTTTATGCGGGCTCCTGTTTTATCTTATTTGTTTTAGCCACGGCTTTAAATCGCGATGAATGTCCTCTCTCAATTACAGTTTTCGGAAATTTCTTTTGTCCTCTGATGTTCTTCGGCCACCCCACTGTTGCTATGTTTTGTTGGGTTTTGGAGTATATAATCCTAGTGAGTAAATCGAATCGTTTTTGTTATTTTTTTATTTTTTGCATTTTTGCTTGTTTATGCTGTAAGTATTCTTTAGCCGAATGCCATTGCTCAAAGTAATCTGGAGGATGAATTCTTGTAGAAAGCCAGGGAAGTAATCACTTGATTCCTTCATTTGATTTCTCAATGAGGCTATTGTCATAGTTACTCTGACAGATGAGTCTTTATTGGCATTCGGCTCTAGTTACTGTCCATAGGGTTCTTGCCAATCTGGTTTTGATTTGAACTGTTTTTGAATAATTTGTTAAAATTACTGTACCAGCAAACATAATTTATGCGAAAATGGCTATGTTTGAATGTCGATGATATTGAGGTCTAACAATGCTAATTTGTCTGATAGTGTTCTTGTTCGTTTTTTTAATGCTATGTGTGACATGGCTGTATTTTTATGTTGACAAGGTTGAAACCCAACTATGCCAATTTGCCTGAGTCTGTGTGTTCTTTTTGTTTTTGTTGGCTAATGTTTCCTTATGCTTCAAGCTTAATGAATGTGAATTATATAGTTGTGTTTTTATATTGATGTTGGAACTCAACAATGCCATTTTTTAGCTGGTTTGTGTTCCTTTGTTGGTTTGGGTTGTACTTTAACAGCTTTATTACTGAATAACAGACTTCTCTTGATCAATGTTTCAGATCACACTCCTAGATCCAGATTTGGGATGTTTATTTTTGTAAGCTTTATCATAGTGATATATATGTTTACTTGCTTTTATGCTGATGAGGTTGAAACCTAACTACGCCTATTTGTCTGTCTATGTTTGCATGTCTTTTGCTTTTCGGGTTATGTTTCTTTGGGTTTAAGTTTTCTGGAGTCCGGTGGAGTATTACTATTTGCAAGATTTTCAAGTTTGTTTAATATTCTAAATATTGGGATATCTTTTTCCTTTCCATTTTTTTTAATACCTAAAATTAATAAAGGACTATTCATCAATGAGCATAAACATTCACTGCAAAAAGTACGTTATAAACCAAGCATATACTAATGTAACATCCTTCAAAGCCAAAAGAAGAAAACATACAAATTTTAAAGGTATTTTCCATTTATCGTACGCTGATCTACATCAAACGATCAGTTTTTCTAGGAGATGGAAGCAGTAATCTTTTAATCAGTTCAAGCAGCAAACTGCTGCATCATGAGGCTACAACCAAAGATACCAGCTTCTATATTATTATATACTTCTAGAACTATATACGACATTGCAGACATAGGGCCTGATCAAGTCGGCTGTTCAGCCCTCCATGTTAGCACACTCTCTCAAATCAATTCTGCAGCATGATCTGACAACTGACGCACACCACCTGCACATCAAAATTGATAAATTATATCATATCGATTGACTGCTAATCTACCTGCTCATCTTCCATTGTCTGCATACTATCTGCTTTGAGAAACCATCACAACCTGAATTAATGCATCATCAATTGCAAGATTTCTGCTCAACGGTCTGCATGCCACTGCTTCTTCCCAGCTTGTTTTTCCATCTTTTTTCTTTGTTCCTCCCACTCCTCTATCAGGGATATTCTTCAAGGCCTCTTTCCAACTGCAATACACACTTCAGAGTCTTTTGGTTTTATTGGTCCCTCTTTAGCGGGGCGAGATAGGACAAATTCTCTGGGACACTGAAATATTTAATCATATACCTTTCCCTTTCAAAAAGATTATTTTGTTTCTCACGCAAAATATTACAGCAAACCAAAGATGGAAGAGAGCACCGATTCTACTTAAGGTTGGGGGTGTTTGATCTTGATTTACTGGGACAACCTAGGCACCATAAAACGATTTTTAACAGCTTCTCCTAAATTCTAGTTTGCATAGGGGCAATGGATTAGGATATGGTTGTGGTCAGTCTCTTCTTCATTGCTTCTCCGAAAGGAGCACCAAGAGGGGCTTCTAAAGGCCTCATTATAATTATTTGATAGGGTTGATATCTTGTTATGAGTTGCTAAACAAAGAAAGGCATTTGCCTCATTATTGCTTCGTTTGTCATCACTTCCATTCCACAGGAAATTCTTGTATATTATTTTAGGATTCCACTTTTGCTATTATTGGAAGAAACGACATTAAATAGATTGGCATAAGAGTAGATTTGAGAAGTTGAATTCTTCCAGCTAGAGTCAGCCATTTTTTCTTTTGAACTTGCTAATTTATTCATTATTCTATCTGTTAGAGTCTTCCATAAAAGGAAACGAATTTCTTACATCAAGAGGTGAGGGGTTGGGAGATTGCTTGGATTGATGTCTTCCTTCAATCCAATTACCTTGCATATGGTAGGCCGTAGTTTGTAGATTCTTGTTTGTATCAAAGTAGTCTGAAGATTCTTGTGTGTATCAAAGAAGATGACCTTGGATTTTTCTTTATCTACTAATATCCCAAAGGAGTTTTCATAAAGATCCAAGCTTCTTGAACTGTAACAACTGCATTTCCATTGAGATTATTTTTGGTAGGATAGCTTCTAGCCCATTTAGAATCACTTTTGAGATTATCTTACAAATCATGTCGTAGATCGAGAGTGGCTTGTAGGCATCAAGGTAAAGGGCATTCTTCTTTTTTGGAATCAAGGCAATGAATTTGTTGTTCATTTTTTAGGATGGTTCCCTTGAAATCTTGAATAATGCCCACTACATCTATGATGATCGCCATCAGGGCTTGGTGATTAATCCTTTTGGAATTCTTTATTCTAATTCTTATTTTACTCAAAATAGGAATAAACTAATTGCAATTAAAGCATACATCTATAAAAGTACAATTTTCAAATCTATCTAGCTGGGTGGACTCAAGGAAGCATGACAAATGCAACAAAGGAAACTAGGCTATGCAAGAGTAAGTACTAGATGTTTAGGAATGATCAAAACCTAGTTAATATTTTGGAAATTTGAACTTGTAGAATGATTGTGTAGACTGTCTGGATTTTGTTCTTGAAATTTTGGATTCTAAGATTGTTTTTGGGCAGACACATGTTGGGCATGAGTTTGACCTGGGCAGACACAATGTAGTCATAATTGTGCTTATTGAGTCTGTCTCTATGCTGTCGAGTCTGATATGTGCAGGGTTTTGCAAATTGATCTTCCTATCACTAATACATTGTGTCTTTTTTAATGTTTTTGTACATGTGCTTTATTGTTTTATTGGGTAGAATGTGCATAATTGATGTTTGCCCTTTTTGACCTAGCTTGACACTTTTAAACAAACTAATAGTTATGGAGTCCAGTAACCGTCGAAGTGATGTTGCAAACTATGTATCTCGCACATTTGGAATCAGAGTTTCGGTGAATACGTAGATGGAAATAACTCGAATGAAGGTTTTAACATAATCTTCTTTGGAAGTGAGACATACAACTATTTACAAGCTAATACCTTCATTTGGCACAAGGAGAATGACGAGAGACCCAAAAGTACAACTTTGTCGCAAGTGTGTAGTATGTGACTCAATGAAGCTCAACTTAAAATAAGAGGAAAGATATTTGATGCTTGGCTCTAGCTTTAACTTTTGATATTATATTTTAATGGGTCTTCTCTATGTTTTAATTTCTCTCAAATGGCTTGACATGACCCGATATATATATATATATATATATATATGTGTGTGTGTGTGTGTGTTGACTTTGGGGATTGCACATTGATAGATGGCTGAGTTTCTCTCTTCCACGCGGCACAATGGAGACTCCCCTCTTGCTGTGGGTCTGACAAAATTGAGGGGAGAATCTCTAGATAAGGGCTAACTCCTTTTGATGCATCTCTAAAGTCTTTTACTACTACTACTAATGATGGGGCGGGGCGGGGGAGTGAAAAAAGAGAAGGATATAACCGAAATAAAACCTATCTAAACGGCGATGCACCAAAATGATTGATTTACTTAGCTTTGACATACACTTTGCATCAAGAACAAGCTAATATACACTTCATTTGACACGAAAAATTCTTCTGCATCGGTGTTTCAATAGGTGGTCCTCTGGAGATACAGGGAGGAAGAACCACTAGAGGCGTTCTAAGACACTATGGCAGCGTGTTCACATGTGTCTATACTTTGTTGTGGACACTTCTTGTTGATCTGCAAAAGAAGAAACTCACAATACACTAGACATGATGGTATCATTATGTGAAAATATGAAAGAAAATGACTCAACGCAAGACAAAACCATAGACATGCGAAAGTGCAAATTCAAATAGAGGTAAAAATGTTATGTCTTGATTCAAGGCAAATTCTTGCAGGGCTTTGCCATACAAGTTGAGAGATCGTCTTTTCAACTAAGAGGTTACAATATATATAGCATCAAGGAAAAGACTTTGGCGCTTTCTAGAATAAGCAGCCCATACTGCGTTGAATACATTGGAAAGAGGAAATTCGCTCATGCTAGTGTCATCCTTCTAGAAACGCTTTGAAATAACCATGCTGTAGATGTTGCCGGGCTTGACTTTGGTGCTTAACTCGTATTAAATATCACTGCAAAAGCATGGGTCGTTTTAAATTTCATTGTGAAAGCATGGGTTGTATTAAATGTCACTGCGAAAGCATGGGTCGCTGTAAATAACTTTCTATGCCACTTGGATTGCTTAATTCGTGTTTGTGCTTAGCTGGGTGCGTCTTTTGGAACATTCCAAATGTTGTCGTATGTGTGCGTGGCCGTGTTTTGGATTATTTGTTTTGTTTCCTCCTTTGCTATTTCTTCTCTTTTTGGCAATTTTGAGCTCTCGGGCTATTCTTTCGTCTTTTGCTGGCTCCTCGGGCTCCTTTCTTGGCCAATGCATCCCATCAAAATTGACGTATGCGGGCCTGTCACTATTTGAAAACCAACGACTATTTCACTGCTTTGAATTTGACGTTCGTGCACCCGTCATCGGACATTTGAACCTCCAACGACTAGTTTGCCATGCTGAAATTGACGTGCTCGGGCCCGTCATTATTTTGGTAATTCCTTCGACTTTTTTGAAACTGAACCTTCGGCCTTTTGCAATTGAACCTTACCGAAGGGAAGGTGACCTTTCGGAAGAATAGAAATGGTCCCCTTTTGGTCACTGAGAGCCCTCCGCAAGGGCACTTGCCCTTTGGGCTCCCTTGGTCATCTCAATTCTTTCGGACATTTTGCCTGAAGGAAAACCTACCATCAGAGTCTCGGCGCTTTCATTTGTGTTTTTCTTTGGACAAAATGTTCGAAGGAATTCCTTCAGGGATTTTGTCCGAAGGAAATGTCCCTTTGGTTTCTCCCTTGGGTTTGTCCAAAGGAAATGTCCCTTTGGTTTCTCCCTTTGACGCTGAAATGTCCCTTTGGTTTCTTCGGACTTTTTACTTTTTCGAAGGAAACTTTCCTTTCGGGTCTTCTGCCTCTCTCTCTTGCAAACGTTCTTTCAAATGTGTTTCTGCCCTCTGCAAGGGCACCTTGGGCCCAAAGTGTCATTCGGAGCTTTGTGAAAGGTCCCATTTGCCCCCTGTCTGCCCTCCGCAAGGGCACTTGACCTTCGGAGTCTTTGTAAAAGACTTGCATTTCTTTGCCAAAAAGGCTTGTCCAAGGTAATTTGCTGAAGCAAAATGAGCCTCCGTATCAACATGAAAACTTGTAGGACTCAAATCACTCAACTCTTTCGTAGAACAGGGCTTCGACAAAGGGAAAAAATGACAATTGCAGTAAGGAGAAGATATTAGAGACTGACTAATCAGTCCCCCCAAAGAAAATTCAAAAAAGAGACTGATTTTTTGGCCCTATAGGACCAAAATTTGGTCAACAATTTGGCGATTCACAAGGAAAACATCCTTGCTATGCTTAAAAAGACTAGTAGCCTCAAAGTTCATTGGACATGGAGTCAAGATGTAGCTTGCAAGAGTTAGCAACAACCTTTTAAAGACCTATGAACCAACAAAGCTTTACCTCAAAGCAACAAGAAAAACAACACACAAGGCAAACAACACTACTCTTGTGCAAACAACACTTAGGGAAAACAAAGACAACTGAAAGCAAACTATTATGTATAGCTAACAAGATATATTTTCCTCCCTCCTGGATCAAAGAGAAAACTTTTCAAGCCTCCATGACAAGAAAAGTTATGGTGCCAGACAAGTGACTGAATGGAATGGAGACTTGGTGACTTGTCCTTCTTGCCTGCCACCTTGATTGGCTTGTATCCGAGTGGATCAGGGTCAAACATGTCTCCAACATCTATGTATTCACTTTGCCCCTTGAAAATTGATTCATGCTAGCCCCTCATCTTAGTGTATCTCACCAAGAAGTCAATGGCTGTTGGCTCATCACCATAGGGATCATCTAGCTCATAACCCCCTTGATATGCATCACGGATTGACTTGTTCCTTTCTACCTTATTGAAAAGACTGTCAAACTTATCTTCTGCTTCCTCATGGCTTTCTTGAAAAAGGGTGACTGTTGTGATGTCTAAAATGAGATCACAAACTGCTTGCTCATCCCACAGAACATCACTTTCTTGCTCAAGGCTCTCTTCTTCAAAGCTTTCTTCAAGATGGACAAGGCTCTCCTTTTCTTGCTCAAAAACCAGAGTCTCTAGTTGTTCAAAGACATCCTCTTGATCCTCTTCCAACTCAGGTTCCATGACATGGTCATTATCCTCATCAAAGCAACAAGGAAGTTCATCAAACAAGGGAGGAAAGAGCTCACCATGCTTACATCCCTCATCATCCATTGTTGACAAATAAAGTTTGTCAACCTCTTTTTCATATTGCTGGAACATCCGCATGTATGCATGCCCTGTGTCTTTTCTATTGTTGATGATGTCTTTAAATGGAGCATCCATGATGATCTTATCCTCATTGTCACTCATGATAGCCTCTTGGGCGACTGCAAATTGGATCCTCTCTTCTTCACTTGCCTTTTTTAAAACAAGTTCCTTCTTGAGAAATAATGGAGTGGAGGGTTGATGGGCAGACTCATGTGGAAGAGAAGGCAGTCTTTGAGCTAGAATCGAATGATTCTCTTCCTTCCATTTGGCTAGCATTTTATCTATATCAGATGTGGCTTGATAGCTCTATTGAAGGAGTGTAGATGGGGTGTGTTTAGACATAGAATCTGTTGTTTGGTCTAAACCGTCCATCACAACTTGGCTGAGGAATCTCATTTTGGACTCCAACTCTACAACTTCTCTGGCTATATTCTCTTGGTTGTTTTTCAAAAGGCCTAGGATGATTCCCTTCAAAGGAGGATTCACAATCTAAGGAATTGGAAAGATTCATTTCCATGGGAGGCTGCTCGAATGTCTTTTGGTGTTGAAAAGCTAGGTGTAAGGGGTTAAGAGCAAGAGTGGTTAATGCATCAGATGAGCTAGAGTGAGCAAGTGATATTTGGTAGAAAGGATTTGGTGCACAAGAGGGGGGCTTTCTTTAGAATAGGAGGGGGCTGCTTTGGAATGGGAGAAGGCACACAAGACTGATTGCTTTAAATGAATGGACTCTCCCATTTTGCTACTTCCTCCTTCATGGATTGCAAGCCCTGAGCTTGCCTAAACAAGCACTCTTTGTACAGAAGCTCTTGCTGATATCTATTCTGCTCCTCCAATCTGTTTATCTCCATCACATGCTTCTCAAATTCCAGCATTACTTCCCTTACACTAGGTGAAGGGCAACCAGGAGAGCTGCTTGAGGTGATGCCATGAACAACCTGAGCTTGATCAAAGTTATATGAAGGAAAACAAGGTCCATGTTGCTGAGCAATGGGATTATATATACCAAAATGTGATTTCTTGATGGCACTAGGACTTCTTAACTAGCTGATTCAATTTAGTCGCCATTGGTGTTGGTTGAAATGTCTCCAAAGGCTGATTGGTTGGAGAACACACCAAAAAAAAATTCAACTCCTTGGACAAATTGTCTCACCTGGCGTGCCAAAAACTGTTGATGCTGTGGATTGCACTCTTGATAGAAGGTTGAGCTTCTCTCTTTCACGTGGCACAATGGAGACTCCGTTCTTGTTGTGGGTCTGGAAAAACTAAGGGGAAATTTTTTAGATAAGGGCTAGCTCCCTTTGATGCATCTCTGAAATTTTTTACTATTACTACTAATGATGGGGGGGTGAAAAATGAGAATGATATAACCGAAATAAAACCTATCTAAATGGTGATGCACCAAAATGATTGATCTACTTAGCTTTGACATACACTTTGCACCAAGAACACGCTGATATACACTTCATTTGGCACGAGAAACTCTTCTACATCGGTGTTTCAATAGGGGGTCCTTTGGAGATACAAAGAGGAAGAACCACCAGAGGTGTTCTAAGACACACTATGGCAGCTTGTTCACATGTGCCTATACTTTGCTGTGGACACTTCTTGCTGCCCTGCAAAAGAAAAAACTCACAATACACTAGACATGCTGGAATCATTATGTGAAAACATGAAAGAAAATGACTTAACACAAGACAAAATCATAGACATGCAAAAGTGCAAACTCATATAGAGGTAAAAATGTTGTCTTGATTCAAGGTAAATTCCTATAGGGCTTCGCCATACAAGCTGAGAAATCTCCTTCTCAACTGAGAGGTTACAATATATATAGCATCAAGGAAAAGACTTTGGCACTTTCTAGAATAAGCAGCCCATGCTGTGTTGAATACATTGGAAAGAGAAAATTTGCTCATGCTAGTGTCATCCTTTTAGAAACGCCCTGAAATAATCATGCTATAGATGTCGCATGTCTTGACT
The DNA here is from genome assembly GCA_037957365.1 of Torreya grandis. Lineage (NCBI taxonomy): Eukaryota > Viridiplantae > Streptophyta > Pinopsida > Cupressales > Taxaceae > Torreya > Torreya grandis. The sequence goes on from JARHVA010003237.1 coordinate 917,481, forward strand.
TTGGTGCTTAACCCATATTAAATATCATTGCGAAAGCATGGGTCGTATTAAATGTCACTGCGAAAGCATGGGTCATTGTAAATAACTTCCTGTGTTGACGCTTTCTGTGCCACATGGACTGCTTAATTTGTGTCTGTGCTTGGTTGGGTGCGTCTTTTGGAACATTTCAAATGTTGTCGTATGTGTGCGTCGCCGTGTTCTAGATTCTCTATTTTGTTCCCTCTTTCTTTGCTATTCTTGTCTCTTTCTGGCAATTTTGAGTTCTCGGGCTATTCTTTTGTCTTTTGCTGGCTTCTCGGGTTCCTTTCTTGATCGACGCATCTCATCAAAATTGACGTCTGCGGGCTCGTCACTATTTAAAAACCAACGGCTATTTCACCACCTTGAATTTGACATTCGCGCGCCCATCACCGGACGTTTGAACCTCCAACAACTAGTTCGCCATGTTGAAATTGACGTGCTCGGGCCCATCATTACTTTGGTAATTCCTTCGGCTTTCTTGAAACTGAACATTCGGCCTTTTGCAATTGAACCTTCTGGAAGGGAAGGTGACCTTTCGGAAGAATGGAAATGGTCCCCTTTTGGTCGTTGAGAGCCCTCCGTAAGGGCACTTGCGCTTTGAGCTCCTTTGGGCTCCCTTGGTCATCTCAATTCCTTCGAACAAAATGTTCGAAGGAATTCCTTTAGAAATTTTGCCCTAAGGAAACCCTGCCTTTAGAGTCTCGGCCCTTCCATTTGTATTTTTCTTTGGACAAAATGTCCGAAGAAATTCCTTCGGGCATTTTGTCCGAAGGAGATGTCCCTTTGGTTTCTCCCTTGGATTTTCTTCGGACAAAAAGTCCGAAGAAATCCCTTGGTTTTGACTTGTCACTTTTCCAAAAGAAACTTTCCTTTTGGGTCTTCTGCCTCTTTTTCTTGCAAACGTTCTTTCAAATATGTTCCTGCCCTCCGCAAGGGCACCTTGGGCCCAAAGTGTCCTTCAGAGCTTTGTGAAAGATCCCATTTGCCACATGTCTGCTCTCCGCAAGGGCACTTGACCTTTAGAGTCTTTGTAAAAGACTTGCATTTGTTTGAAATGGCCCATTTCTTTGTCAAAAAGGCTTGTCCAAGGCAATTTGTTGAAGCGAAATGAGCCTCCGTATCAACTCGAAAACCTGCAGGACTCAAATCACTCGACTCTTTCGTAGAACAGGGCTTCAACAAAGGGAAAAAATGACAATTGCAGTAAGGAAAAGATATTAGAGACTGACTAATCAATCCTCCCAAAGAAAATTCAAAAGGGAGACCGATTTTTCGGGCCTGTAGGACCAAAATTTGGTCAACAATATATACATAACCCTTGATATTAGATTTTAATGGGTCTTCTCTATGTTTTAATTCCTCTCAAATGGCTTGACATGACCCGATATATATATATATATATATATATATATATATATATATATATATATATCAACACACACACACATATATGTTGATATATATGTGTGTGTGTGTGTGTGTTGATATATATATATATATCAACACACACACACACATATATATCAACATATATGTGTGTGTGTGTGTGTGTGTGTGTGTGTTGTGTGTTGATATATATATATATATATATATATATATATATATCAACACACACACACACACACATATTTATATATATATGTGTGTGTGTGTGTGTTGATATATATATATCAACACACACACACATATATATATATAAATATGTGTGTGTGTGTGTGTGTGTGTTGATATATATATATATATATATATCAACACACACACACACATATATAAATATGTGTGTGTGTGTGTTGATATATATATATATATATATATCAACACACACACACACACACACATATATATATATATCGGGTCATGTCAAGCCATTGGAGAGGAATTAAAACATAGAGAAGACCCATTAAAATCTAATATCAAGGGTTATATATATATATATACATATATATGTTGATCGTGTTAGCAAACTTTAGAATTGACAAGGGGTTAGGTTAAAGCACACATTTAATGACAATGGGCAAAAGGGCCCAAAAGGCTAAAAGGGATAGACATGCAAGGTGTGTGTTTGCCTTAGATTGGGTGGGTCCAACCTAGAGATGACACAAGGTTTAGTTTTGAGACAAGTTCCATGATGCTAACAAATAGTTTCTAATAAGTGTAAGATGGTGCTTTTTAGGCTTAAGGGTTAAATAGGGATTTTAGTGAGATCGAGATGGACCAAGAAACAAGGTAATATGTACAAGTTTGTCAAATATGATGAAGTGGGAATATGACATTGGAAATAAAGGTTTTGTGCCAAACTTGGGTGTCTACATAATGTCCTCACTTTGACGCGGGCGTAAGAATGCAAGTGAATGCATGCATGCATCAAAGTATAAATGTAACAAATTTGAAACACATATCTTCACTTACCTTAAGGAAGAATGAAGGTTTTTTAGATGCCCACTCAAGCTAAGCCTCCATTCACATAGATTTTGATGTACTTGAAACAATTGCCAATTGCTACAAGTAGTTGGTGCTCATGATAGATGTTTGAAGTTTGAGGATTTTGAAAATTTGAATAATTGAATTTTGAAAACAGGGCACATGAACAAATACTCTTGGTTGGTATTTGTTCCAATCACTGCAACAACGTTGTTTCCATAACTAGACTTTTGATAGGTGTTGAAATATAGCTAACACTTCTTTGGGAGTCACCAATGCCCAATCCATTTTTTGATCAAGGAACAAACAAATTTGTTTAGGTTTGATCAAGTTTTGCTTCAATTTCTTTTTTTTTTGAAGATATATATGCCTTCCCTTTGAGTTGAGGGATGAAGGCCGAGCTGTAATCACTCCTCTCAAAAGATATGTTAAGATTTCCCAAATGTTAGAAAAATAATATAGCTGAAGCGACAATATTCTAAACTTATGCAATTGAAATTTGAATATAATGTTGAGTTGAAATCTTTCACAAGCAAAGATAATGTTAAGATTTCCTAGCTGAAGCGTCAATATCCTAAACTTATGCAATTGAAATTTGAATCTAATGTTGAGTTGAAGGCTTTCTCGAGCAAATTTTAATTAGATATTAAGTTTTGTTGGATTTTTACTCGTGTATGTTCTATTATCCAAATGACCTTGATGAGTAGTCATTATGCTCATGACATTTTTCTTCATGTATTTTTTGTCATAATCACAAGGCAAGGGGACTCACTTTAGCACACAACCACAACAAACATTTGTTGGTAGGGGAAGGAATGATGAATGTAATTCACCACTTTGGGCTTCTCACCCTCTAGCCTCTTTCCTCATCTCACAATTATTACCAGTGTGAGATTAACCCAACTACAACTCAATCATGTATTTTAATGTTAAGTTAAAGTTTTCCATGAGCAATTTTAATTAAATATTATTTTTTGTGGGATTTTTTATTTGTGTATGTTTTAGTCATTATGCAAATGACCTCTATAAGTAGTCATTACCCAAATGACATTTTTCCACATGTATTTTTGGTACTAATCACAAGGCAAGGGGACCCATTTTTGCACAACCACCGTAAGTATTTGTTAGTAGTGGGAGGAATGATGAATGTAATTCACCCCTTTTGGCTTCTCACCCTCTAGCATTTTTACCCATTGGCAAAGCTTTTGGTGAGTATAGTGCTTAATAAATCACTCTTTTCTCACAGTTATTACCAATGTGGGATTAATCCAATTACAACCCAATCATGTATTACCTCTATCTTGATGATTAATCCTTTTGGAATTGTTTACTTTAATTTTGGCTTTACTCAAAATAGGAATAAACTAATTGCATTAAATATATATAAGCATACATCTATAAAAGTACAATTTCAAATCTATCTAATTGATTGGACTCAAGAAAGCATGACAAATGCAACAAAGGAAACTAGGCTATGTAAAGTACAAGAGGTTAAGGAATGATCAACCCTGTTTGATGTTTTGAAAATTTGAACTTGTAGAATGATTATGTAGATTGTGTGGATCTTGCTCCTAGAATTTTGGATTCGAAGATTGTTTTTGGGCAGACACATGTGGCACATGGGTTTGACCTAGACAGACACGGCTTAGTCATAATCGTGGTTATTGAGTCTATCTCTATGTTGCCGAGTCTGATATGTGCAGGTTTTTGCAAACTGATCCTTCTATCACTAGTATGTTGTGCCTTTAATATTTTTGTACATGTGTTTCATTGTTTTACTATGCAGAATGTGCAATTGTCCTTTTTGACCTAGCTTGACACTCCAAAACAAACTATAATAGTTACGGAGTCAGGGAACCACCGAAGTGATGTTGCAAATTATGTATCCCGCACACTTGGAATCAGATCTTCATGTAGTTCTGTGAATGTGTGGATGGAAATAATTTGAGTGAGGGTTTTAGCATCCTCTTGTTTAGAAGTGACACATGCAACTATATACAAGCTAATACGCTCATTTGGCACAAGGAGAATGATGAGAGACCAAGAAGAACAACTCCATTGCAAGTGTGTAGTATGTGACTCAATGAAGCTCAACTTAAAGTAGGAGAAAAGATGTTTGATGCTTGGCTCTAGGTTTTGACCTTCGATAGTAGATTTTGATGTGCCTTCTCTATGTTCTGATTCCTCTCAAATGGTTTGACATGACCCGGTATATATATAAGTCGATCGTGTTAGCCAACTTTAGAATTGACAAGGGGTGAGGTTAAAGGCATACAATTAACAACGGGCAGAAGGGCCCACAAGGCTAAAAGGGATAGACATGCAAGGTGTGTGTCTGACCTAGATTGAGTGGGTCCAACCTAGAGATGATATGGTCTTTGGTTTTGAGATAGAGTTTGAAAATAGTCCAATGATGCTAACAGATAGTTTTTAATAAGTGTTAGATAATGTTTTTCAGGCTTAAGGGCTAAATAAGGATCTTAATGAGACCGAGATGGACCAAGAAACAAGCTAATATGTACAAGTCTGCCAAATATGATAAAATGTGAATATGACATTGGGAATAAAGGTCTTGTGTCAAGTATGGGTGTCTACATAGTGCCCTCACTTTGATGTGGGCGTAAAAATGTGAGTGAATGCATGTGTGCATCAAGGTATAAATATAACAAATTTGAAACATGCACATTCATTTACATAGGGAAGGATAAAGGTTTATGCACACTCAAGCGAAGCCTCCATTCACATAGATTTTGATGTAATTTGAAGCTTGAAGATTTCAAAAATTAGAATAATTGAATTTTGAAAAGAGAGCATAGGAACAAATACACTTGGTTGGTATTTGTTCCAATTACCGCAACAAAGTTTCTACCATAACTAATATTTTGATAGGTGTTGAAACATAGCCAACACTTCTTGGGGAGTCACAAGTGCCCAATCCACTTCTTGTTCAAGGAAGTAGATAAATTTGTTTAAGTTTGATTAAGTTCATTTTAATTTGAATTTTTTTTGAAGATATATATGCCCCCCCTTTGAGTTGAGGGATGAAGATCGAGCTGCTAATACTGATCTCAAAAGATAATTTTACAATTTCCCATATGTTAGGAAAATAATATAGCTGAAGTGTTAATATCCTAAACTTATGCCATTGAAATTTGAATATAATGCTAAGGCTTTCACGAGCAATTTTAATTATATGTTATTTTTTGTTGGATTTTAATTAGATATTAATTTTTGTTTGTCTGAGATGAACCCATGCTCTGACCTAGAGATGTCATAGGGTTTTGTTTCGACGCAGACTCTAACAGGGGACGAGTAGTCTAGTGATGCTAACGGATAGTTTTTGATAAATGTTGGACAATGCTTTTTAGGCTTGAGGGCTAAATAAGGACCTTAGTGAGACCAAGATGGACTAAGAAACAAGCCAATATAAATATGCCAAATATGATAAATTGGGAATAAGACACTAGGAATAAGGGTCTTGTGCTAAATTTCGGTATCTGCAGGAATGAGTGAACTTCATCACAAACTTCATTTTTTATAACTTTTGTTGTTAGGTGTTCATTGTCTTCATTATTCACCGGCCCAGGGAGTTTATCTAGTATTGATCAGATTTGGCACCTTGATCGATTCTTGCCATAATGGTATTCAATGCCATATTCTGAAACTTTAAGACTTTCTCAAGTTCACGTCGTCATATTGCAAAGTCCTAACTCTTCTCCAATCATGTTCCGACAATGTTAGCTCTGTTCTACGCAATTGTATTGTAGTTTTTCCAGCAAATGCAAAAACGGAGAATTTGAATAATCACACAAGTTGTGTTTCTTGTAACACTATAACTCTCTCTTCATCTTCCTTGTATAACAATGTAAAGTACCTATTATGATCCGAATTTCGGATCTAGTAATGTTAGCCACGTGAGCTAACTACTTCCACTATTCTCATCTACATAAGAAATGCTTGTAATAAACTTTTTGAAGACAATTTAGGTGAGAATCTCAGTTAGAAAGGTGAATGAGCAGTTTCCAAACTCTGAGAAAGTCTCAAGATCCAAACACTTTGGGAGTGTCTCTTTGTTTTGATGCAGACATGATGCTGCGATTTTGCCTTTTAGAAAAACTCACCGTGGGGCTGCGGCTTATCAGAAAAACGCACACATTGAATTCAACAAGTAATGTTTGCAAACGTGGTTTTTTTGGGACTTTTTGTCGGTTCAATTCATCTCATGGGCGATCCATGTACATCCTATTGCTGAGGTTTTGTATAAATACAGGTCCCTGGGATAGGCAAAGGCATTTACTGGAAGTTGGGTTGAGCAGTGCAGTTGCAAGTCTTGAGTTCTTGAGTCAGTGTTCAATTGTTCTCCTAGCTAGTGTTGTTTCTTAGGTGTTGTCAATTGTTTGAGAAGAGTTGTAAGAAGTTACAAAGCATTGTCCAAGCATTTGGGCAAATATGAATTGTAAATGTGTCCATGAAGGCCACTTGATGGTAGTAATCCTGTACTTGAGAACTATATAGTAGAATAAGGAGGGATTAACACCTCACTCTATTGGAGTTTTGTTACGTTGAATTTCTCTAGGCTAAATTACTGTGTTGTGTTTTGTGTGTTCTTTCTACATGCATTCCATTTTCAGTCCATTTCTTTACAGCACCTTCTATCTCTGTTTTTCCAAGTGAGGCATAACATGGTAACAGTAAGCAAGCAATCATGTATGTGTTAAGAGTTGAATAGGATTTGTATTGATGAATTGTGAGTGGACAATCCACCAAATTATGGATCATATTCTATGGGTATCAAGCATGTTCTTTGTAACAGTAAGTAGAATTAAGCATAGAGAAGACCCCCACAACATACATCCGACCTCACAGATACTCTGCAGAATACATTCTTGCATTTTACAGTTCTAGCGTGATGCTTTGTTGCTTGTGTTTGTCTTTGTCTATAAGCACTTTTATTATATCCTAGCCTTGTATGATTCTCTTATGTTTTCCACATTCATAACATATTTGAATCTGATTGAGTGTGTTGCCCCATGGGTCTCCTATTGGGCCCTGAATCAAGTATTTCTTGGCTTGCTTCCTCCCTATCTATCAGATCCTCTGTTAGGAGGTTTTTGAAGTATCCAACCACAACTTCTCTTATCGTTCCCTGATCATTTGTCTCATCTTCTTCGGGGGTAACAACCTTGGTTATCTTCTTGTAGTTCCTTTAACTATAACTGACCAATGGAAGAAGGTTGTGTTTCTCTCTCCTTCGTTTAGCCACTTTACTTTGGATTTTTACTTCCAGTGTATTTCCTCATGTAGCAAGGTCCATTCAGCTCTTCAGTCAGCTTTTCCTCTTTTACTTTCGAACTTGATTTAACCCCTGATTCTGAATCACATCTAGCACTGATTCCAACTCAGAATGGATCTCATTTTTCCTAATTTTTAAACTTCTGCCTGTTTCATTCTTTTAGTTTTGCCTTGATAATCTTCAATTTCTGAGCAACCATGAACATATTGGATGCATTGATCTTTGCGCTCAACCATTCCCTTACTTTTGTCTTTCAAGGATTCCTCCTTCGACCACATAAGCTCAAATTTGGAGGGCACCTCCTAAGTTTTTCTTCATCTCTTATTGAAGGGCTGACTGGGTAGTGGTCAGACCTAGCACTTTGCAATTTTTTTGACTCAATCATTGTATCGGCTTGGATTCATTTTGTGCTAATTAGAAATCTGTCTAACCTTTCAGCCAAGATGTGAGGTCCCAACCTTCTATTTGACCAGGTTTGAGTTCCAGATTTTGGTTTAACATCCATTAAATCCTGATCAGAAAAAAATTGGTTGAATTCTTGGGCAGTTTGAGACATAGCTGAAGAATCTTGAGACCTTTCAGATGGGGATAAAATGGCATTAGAATCTCCTCTCACTGTGCTTTTTTCATTAGGGTAAATATGTCTAAAAGCCCTTAGAGATTGCCAGCACAAAGCTCTTCCTTGCTGTGATGCAGGAACATAGGGCGTCTCCAATGTTGTAGTCTGCATTGAATTAAATACTTAGTCTTTCGCAGTTTCTTATGTGATAATCTAAACTTTGTGACAAAGACTAGATATGGTAAATTTGTGTCAACAGCTTGCTTCATCTTGAGTGAAGACCATGACATGGTGCAATGTAAATTTTTAGCTTTTTGAGGACTAGTTCCTGTTGTGCTTAAACATATGAAAACAAGAAACTAGAGTTAGAACGCAATGCAATGCATCTCTACTTAGGCAACTGAGAGTATACAATTGTATGTGCTTCCATTTGTAATGGCCTAAAACGCCACACCATTAGGCAAGGTGTTATGATTCAAACCTCCAATAGAGGCTTTTCCTTGTTTGGGCAATGCCAGTTTACAATGATCGTTCACACACTTTGTTGTAACACAACTAACACATTATACCTATTCTTCGTACCTTAGATCCATGCGTCTATGATAAGAATCTAAAAAATAGGGATTCATAGGAAAGATGTCATGACCTTTCCTTCTTGTTTTAATTATCTCAAAGACACTGAAAGACAATAAAAAAATCCCTTAAATCTCTCGTAAAATTTATTAGTGTACATACATGTAGACGTTATAAACCTGTACATTACCATGCACATGGGCCTTGCAAAATAAGTGTACACTGTTAATATATAACAAAATATCAAAACCCTGAGTAATGCCATTCATAAGGGGTATCCGTATCAAATGTGCAAAATCCAAGACATTAGCATATGGGGAACTTGTATGATCAACATGAGGCACGTACACAAATAAACAGGACAGACACTGGGAGAATGAAGTTGGGGCTGCACCTCTCCCAGCGATTATGCAATGAAGTAATCTATATAGAGAACTCAAAAACACAACGGCAAATTGAAAATGGAGAACTAAACCCTCGTGACCTTTCTTAGCTACTTAGTTTTTGGATAAAAGCATTAGATCCATGTAATGTCCCCTTCTTGTGCCTGGCCAACTTGTTGACTGTTAGCCTATTCAGCGGGTTCTCGTAGGCTATCTGGGTTGTAAAGGGAGCTCCACAGTTTTTGGAGTGGTGTTAGTTCAGCATAATTCTAGTTTTACTGTGGCATTGAGCTCAGTTGTCAGTGTTTTTCGCAATGACGCTTTCAGGGGCGTTTTCGGACATGTGGACCATGCTCCACATTTCTTGGAGCCCATTGCTATTTTTAGTGAGTCGCCATTTCAATTTCAGTGATAATTTCTCACCATCAGCTTCACCTTAGCACATTCAGTTTCAGTATCTGATGCTCCAGTAGTATTTTTTGCAAATCAGGGAGAAGACTTTAAATAAATACTTAAGCTATAATATTTTATTATAAAATGACACTTAAGTATTTATTTAAATATTAAAAAGGGTGACTTCTTAATGTATGGGCATCCAAGGGAAATAAAGAGTATTTTAAAAGCAATATTTATTTATCCTAAGGTGGCATTTTAAAAAAAGGGAGGCAAGGGAATAAATAAATAAAAAGTTGATTCATTTCTTCAAAAAAGGGCGTTGGGTTTTTTGCAAGAAATGAAATGTAAGGGATTTTGGAGCTCATTTTGCTGATGCTTGAGAATTAATGTTGCCAAATTACTGTGGGGGTTTCTTGAAGAACTTCTTGAAGACAAAAAACTTTCATGAAGAATATCATCCACAGTGGTGAAAAATCTTCCTTGGGTGATTGTTGATAGATTTATCTAGAGTCTATGATTGTGCTTTATTGATTGAATTTCTAGCTTGATGTGGGGGGTTTGAATGCAAAATATTTTGAAGATTCTTTGAATAAAAGATTTTGGGAGTTAAGTTGCAGATATTGAGGAGAGTTTGAGTGATTGCCATTTCATTGCTAGCTACATTGGGGTTTCTTGGTCTGGGCACTTCCTTTTGGGCAGGTCTTCCAAATTTTCATCTACAACACCGTTGTTTCAAGCTACAGCAGCATGTATTTATGTGACAGCAGTATAATAACATTGTGAGTCTACACTGTTTGATATTATATCACCGCTGTTGTAATTCTGAATTTGTAACAGCAGCATAGCAATTGAAGATCAATATATAATGCTGGAGTTTGAGGTCATATTTTTGTTATTGACTGTTTCTTTGTGCATGTCAAGTGTTTGTTGAAATGTTCACAATATTTCTATGCATTGTGGGTTTTCTGTTTGAACAAATATTATCTCAAATTACATTTTGAATGACCCTATTTCAAAACACATTGAAACACTTTGAAAACAATCACTATACAAAGTGTTTGACGAAATGCCTGCTCACTAGAAGTCAGAAATATTTGTGGGTTGTGAAAAAAAAAATGGTTTAAAAATTGGGGTTGGTCATTACAATCTATGTGACACAAGCTTGAGAAATAATTTAGCAAGTAACAGATAAATAAAATCGAAGCCAAACGTTAGAAGGAAACAAAAGCATTATTGTGATTGCTTACTTAAGAATGAAATGAAGTATTTTATGGTGTACTGATGGAGGGTAGAGAGGTATCAATAATTTTGACAGACCTTCACTAACCCTATAGGAATTTGGTAATTCTTGCCAGGGCAATGCAAATCCAAACAACTGTGTGAAACCTTGAGACAAACAATTCAACTGCTTAATTTTTAGAGCAACCCTGACCCTTGAACAAAGAAGGCAGTGAGAGAAAACACAGCAAGAGATGGACTTGAAATGCAAATTATGATTTGTAATAAATGAAAATGAGAAGACAGCCCAGACAATTAAAATTAAATTATGTACTAACATTCAATAAGCCAAATAGCTAATGGGGCAAAATTAGTAGGTTTTCGAGAAGATGATTTGGTTGTTGCAAGTCCTAAACCTATGAAATTACTATGTTACCAGTTCGTGGGTTTTTGTAGAAGGACCAGGGTCTGGTTTGCACCGGGTTCTGGGACTGGTTTGGTTTGCTGTAAAAAGCGCCCAGGGTTCGTCCTAGGACACCTGGGTTTTTCTGCCAAAAGAACCCGGCTGCCCCAAGATGAACTCTGGATGAACCTGGGCAGAATCCGCACTAATTTTTTTTTTCCCTATTTTTTTCTCAAAATTTCACTGAAAAACAATGATTTTAAATAAATAAAAACACATTGTAATTGACCACTGCATTCAGTGCTGTCAAATCGACCTCTGGATTCAGTTTTTTATAAGAAACCTCTCCCATATCTACTTTGCATAGTGACAATGGATAAAGCGATGATTCCCAGTTTCCTCCTCTTCACTCCACATTAGACATAGACGGACCATGAAAGCCTAGTTTGAGCAACCTGTCATAGGTCAGGGCCCTGCTCTGAATAGCTAGCCATTGGAATTTTTGATCCTTTGGAATTCCCTGGCTGATTCAAACCTTTTCTGTAATTGCTGATTTGCTTCTAAGAGGGCTCCTTGATAGGCTGCTTTTACAGTAACCTAAACCGACTTACGCCCTTCCCAGGCTAATTCATCCTGTCCTTGTGAGGATGGCCTTATGCACCTCATGATAGCGTGGAGATTTCACTACTCCATGACTTTATGAATTATTTTACGGCCTTTTCGGTAATAAGAGACTCTAGGGAACTTTATGAATTATTATTTGGAATGCCTTTATGAAAGTTACGGAAGAGTCATGATTGGATTTGAGATTTAAATGTTGGCCTTTATGAATTTTTTTACTATGTTAAATACTTCGAGTAAAATATTAAAGATTTTTTTAAAAATCGCCTTACTGATGAACCCAGTTCTTCAAATCAAAACACGAACCCAAAACAAACTGGTAGGAAATTTACAGTCCATGATCTAATTTACAGTTGCATGTTAGTTGTCTTTTGTGGCAAGGTCTAAAGTTCTCTAAACAGACATAATGTGATATGAGGTGATCTTTATACAGGTTCTTTACTATCTTGCTTGAGTGGAACCTTTCACAATTCTGTCGATTCAACTACAAGGTGGAAAGTTTGATCGTGCCAATCGTATGTTTTCAGATTTAAGTGCAACTTGGAAAGTTTTGAGGATATGAGTGATGTGAAAGAGTTGGTAGGGCCTATACCATATGGCAGGAAATTTTTTACACACAACAAATTATTAGGGATCTGTTCTGTTGCATGCACTGGTTACCAATTGCCTAATATGTGCTTACTGATCTGCATTTTCAGATCCCTGAGCTATTTTACCTGCCAGAAATTCTTACAAATGATAATGGCATGGATTTAGGTACAACCCAGCTGGGAGAAAAGATTGGTATGCACAATCTTACTACTTATGTTAATGCGAATGTGTATATGCAATATATATACAGAGCAGATGGTATTGAATTTGTATTGTCGCTAGTCAATTTCATTCATCTTTTTCACAGATAGTGTCAAGCTTCCTCCTTGGGCAGATACTCCCATTGACTTTATGCACAAGCATCGGACAGCACTTGAGAGTGAGCAGGTCTCTGCACATCTGCATGAGTGGATTGATCTTATACTTGGGTGAGCCAGTAACGATACCTTCAGAACTATAGATGCTGAAATGAATAAAAGTGCAAATTGTTTTATAGACTAAGAAAATTAGAAATATCCCTGTATAAAACTAATAGCAATTTAACGTGCAGGAACCTATGACTTTCATGATGTCTTCTGAATAATTCTCTTTAAATTTTCACTTGGCAATAGTGAGGATTTTGTTACGGGATTAATGCTGGATATGTCTGTGGAATGTTTTAATTACAGTTATAAACAAAGAGGAAAAGAAGCTGTTACTGCAAATAATGTTTTCTTTTATATGACATACGAAGGGGCTGTTGATATTGACAAAATTTCTGATCCAGTATGTAACTGATCTTCGCGTCTTTGAACAAATGTTTTGTTGCCATTTGTTTTGTACTATTGGATTGGCACTGATTTTTGTATTTTCCATACAAGGTTATTCGCCATGCCACAAAAGACCAAATTGCTTATTTTGGGCAAACTCCATCTCAGCTGTTGCCCTTCCCGCATGTGAGGACGCGGCCTTTAGCGGATGTTCTTCACCTGCAGGTAAATCCTGGGTTCTGTTAGGATTATTCTTATTTTAGCCTCATTTTTTAACTTTCTCAATGTTTGGTGAATTGTAGAGTTAGCATACTGGAATATCTATATAATATCTGACATACAGTTATTTTTTGGTTTGTCTTACTTAGGTAAATGCTGTTGATTTTATTATTTTTGCTGCAATAAATTTGGAACTAATCTTCCCTTAAGTGCTGGAAGAGTATGTATTGCCTTTGGCACAGTTCCTTGACGATTATCTGCGACAGCCATGGGTGTTGATCTTTAAAAACAGGTTTTCCCGAGGGTCTGAAGGTCTAAACCTACTGATACTTTGGCATATATATTTTGTTAATCTGGCATCCTTAAAGAAAGTGAGTATTCATTTTTAACATTGAAAAGAATACTATTTGATAGGTAATTTCCAAAATACCCTGAGAAGGGACAAAATGTGTACAAACAAATAACAAAGAGAATATCAAAAAAGGGCAAATGGCCTGAACCATGGCTATCCTGTGACTCGTCTCTCCAGCATACTATACAATAGTGCTTCTATTCAATTCCAAAGCTTATTAATGATGTTGATAGGACAATCGGGTCTCTTCCTATTTTCTTTACTTTGGTCTTACTGTTGACCTTTTTGGTCCTATAGGCCAAAATCGGTCTCCTTCCCCTGTTGTTCTGACCCAGTTCAAATTTGGTTTGCACAAGTCTTTCGGCAAAAAGATGACCCAGTTCAATGGTTCAACGTCGGGGTTCAACGGCATGATCTTTCCAAGAACTTTGAACTTGAACTTTGAACCATTGTTGGTTCGATCAGTTAGATCAATCGGTTGGTTCAGTTGGTTTGGTTCAAAGTGTTTGGTTCAATCGGAAGGTTCAAAGGGGGTCTTCCAAAGCCCGAAGGACAAGTGCCCTTGCGGAGGGCAGTCAGGGACAAACTGGACCATTCCAGCAAGCTGCAGAGGGCAGTTCCAGACGCAAAAGTACCCTTGCAGAGGAATCAAAAGGGTGAGTTTTCCTTCGAAATGCTAAGGCAAAAGACGAAGACCAAGGTTGAATTTCTTCGGGCAAAATGCCCAAAGGAATTCCTTTGGACATTTTGTCCGAAGAAATTGCCAAGTCAAAGAACAAAAGGATTATCTTTTGGAAAAATTTCTGCGGCAAAAATTCACACAGGGAAATCGTTCGGACAAAAAGTCCGAAGGAATTCCTTCAGACTTTTTGTTCGAAGGAATTTTGCCGGAAGATAAAACCCGCCGAAAGAAGCAAGTGGTAGAATGAAGGAAAGATTTTCTTCGAACAAAATGTCCGAAGGATTTAAAGACTAAGGCCACCCGAAGTACCCCGAAGGGCAGATGCCCTTGCGGGGGGGCTCTCGGCGACCGTGAAAGGGACCTTTTCAAGAGCTGAAGGGGATGTCTCTCAGAGAAACGATCCACTTGCAAGTTTCCGAATGGCTTTTTTCCTTGACCTAGTGTGCCACACAAGTCTCAAAGGAATTGTTCAAAAGCAGAAAGTTCTAAAGGCCAAATTCTTATGGAGAAAGTGCCCTAAACAATTTCCCCAAAGGGTACATTTCTTGGGGAAGTGTCCTCTACATCTCTTTCAAAGGATCTTTCAACAACAAGGTGGACCAAATGAAAGACCTGAAAGGTCAATTCTATTGGAAGGTGTCCCAAACAAAATCCCACATACAGGGTCTGAAGGAAATGATCTGAAGAAATTGATGACGGTTGCAAAAACGTCAACGTCTCCCTCAGCAAATAGCCGTTGATCTTTGAATGCTTGAGTGCGAACCCGAAGGAATTCAAAGGCCTTAAGGCCAAGGAAGACACCGCTGAGAAAAGAGCCTAAGGAGCCAGCCAAGGATTGATGGAAGATAGCCCTGGGGGGCTCGGATTGCTAGAAGGAGCCAGGGGATGACAAAAGACAAAACCAAGAAAAGACAAAGCTGAAAAAAGACAAAAGTCAAGAGTGAACTTAGCGACCCGTAAAAAAAGGAGCCCAAAGAGCCAAGCGCAGAAACAGAGAAAATAGTCCAAGTGGCAAAAGAAGGTGTTGGCACAAGGAGTTATTCCAGCGGTTGAAACAATCTCTGCCAAGTGGTCATCAAGGAGCACAAACAATAAATGATGCAACGTATTTTTTCCTCATTTTGCATTAATGAACAGACAACCACGTGAATGTCTTGAAGAAGGGGTTTTGTTTGCAGAGAAACGACGCGGCCCATGATTTCATACATGACATTTAATATATTTTAAACACTAAAGGTCAAAATTGCCAGCTGACACAACATGTTCTTCCAGCGGCTTTCTCTCCCCGATGTTCTCAACACATATAGGCCACTTGTAAAAAAGGCGCCAAAGTCTTTTCCAAAGGGGCGCCATTGCTTCTTCTCTCTATATATATTGTAAAACTCTCATTTGAGAAAGAGATATCTCTCAACTTGTAAGGCGGAGCTCTATCGAAATTTATCTTGAATAAAAAAGAAGCATTTTTGCATCCATTTGAGCTTGCACTTTTGCATATGTCTATGGCTTTGTCTTGTGTTAAGTCATTTTTTTCATGCTTTCACAGAATGATTCCAGCATGTCTAGTGTATTGCGAGTTTTTCTTTTACAGGTTAACAAGAAGTGTCCACAGCAGAGTATAGGCGCATGTGAACAGGTTGTCATAGTGTGTCTTAGAACACCTCTGGTAGTTCTTCTTCCATGTATCTCCAGAGGACCCCTAGCTCACTGATGCAGAAATATTTCTCATATCAAATGAAGTGTATATCAGCGTGTTCTTGGTGGAAAGTTTATGTTCAAGCTAAGTAGATTGATCATTTTTTGGTGCATCACCATTTAATTTAGGTTCTGTTTCAGTAATCTTTCTCTCTTCTCAACCCCCCTTTATATATATATATATATATATATATATATATATATATATATATATATATAAGCAAATGTACTGAAATAAATCAGAGATGCATCAAAAGGAGCTAGCCCTTATCTAGAGATTCTCTTCTCAATTTTGCCAGACCCACAGGCAAGAGAGGAGTCTCTATTGTGTCGCGTGGAAGACAGAAGCTTAGCTTTCTGTCAAGGGTGCAATTTGTTGTTCTTAAAAATGACTTTTCATTTTTGGGACAACATATGAACTATTTTGGCCCTGCAAGACCAAAATTGTCTCTTCTCTTTACAAATATTTGTTCTAAGCTTTCAAATTCTTCATTTTTCAAGCTTTTCTAGTAAAGGGATTAGCGGGTTCAAAGGTTCAATGTCATCAGCAAGAGCTAGGCACATTTGTCAGAGGTTCAAAGTTCAACAATTTCAAAGGTTCCGCGGCTCCGAGCACTTGACGAGTTTCAAAGGCTCGAATCGTTGAACCGTTGAACCTTGAACCATTTTGGTTCATCGGTTCAACGTGTTCAACGATCAAGAGGTTCAACGCGTTTGGTTCAAAAAGATATCAAAGGGGCTTAGCCAAATAAATGGAATGAACCGTTGAACTTTGAACCGCTTCAAAGTTCAATGGTTCACGGGTTCAAAGGTTCGAAGGCTGCCCCAGTTAAGGAAAGAAGCGCGCGCAAAAGCAAGAGTCAAGCGGATGCTGCCAAGTGTCATCAGTTGAGCCCATTATACTTTGTTTCGGAAAGTGGCGGAAGCTGCCACCTGTCCCTTAAAGAGATTGGCGGAGGCCGACAAGTGTCATCGTTCGCGAGAGCCTAATTGAGCCCCAAACGTTTTTATAGTATTGCAAAACCCCGAGAGTAGAAAGTGCCAAGTGTCAACGACAGAGTGTTTCAGTAAGAAGAGGCAGAAGATGCCACGTGTCAAAGGATGGGGCCCCCTCAAATGCAAAGACAGAATCAAAGGGAGGTGACTTCCTTCAGACAAATTGTCCGAAGGAAATAAAGGGACCAACAGCCCTTCGAAGAAATTGAACTCGAAGGCCACCTAGAAGATCCCGAAGGGCACATACCCTTGCAGGGGGGACACTTGATACACATGAAATGAACCTTTTTCAAGACCCCAAAAGGCATGTTCCCTTCAGAAAAGGTCGAAGCATCAAAGCGCAACAGAAGCTACTAAGTATCGCGTACCGAGACATAGTTTCAAATGAAGCTTCAAAGCGCGAAACTCGCCATGTGTCCCATCCTAGTGTAGCGAAAGCCGCCACGTGTCTGCATCCGCGCCCCTAGCCTTTAACAGTTTCAAAGTTTATTTCAAAGACATGGATGCCGCCACGTGTCTTCACTCGCGTTACAACAGAATGATAGGCCCGCAAACGTCAAATTCAGAGCAATTGGCTAGCCGTTAACCTTCAATCGAGGAAAGGCCCACGACCGCCAAATTGGCTACAATTGTCTGTTGATTTTTGCGGAATCAAAAGGTGAACTCGGATGCATTTAAAGAGCCTAAGGCCGGGACATAGAGAAGGAAAAGACAAAGAGAGAAACCCAGTAGGAGTTATTTTCAGTAGGTGAAGCAGTTCGCGGGTAAATATTTGGGGCTTCCAAACATTGAAAGTGCCGTTTGTTTGTCCCCTTTGAGATAAAGACAGAATAGACAATTGCACAGCTAGCAGGTGATGGAATGAGCGATTCAGGCTAAGGAGTAGACAAAGGAGATGAACCAGCACACCACAGTTAAATCAGCCGCCTTGTTCCAGCATGACAAAATCAAGAATGCATCCAAGGCATTAATGCACCGAATGGATCACCCCATGGGAAAAGGTGCCAGGCCTCTCTCTGCCTCTATATAATGTAATCTTTCGTATCATTGAAGGGGACTTTTCATTTTTACAAAAGCGAAACTCTGTCCAGTTGAAAAAAGAATACTGAGACTTTGAGCTCAGATTGTAATTTCATTTCATTTTATTTCAATGAGAAATCAAGTTGTTTGTAGAGTTTGTGATGTGTTGGCTTGTATCATTTTAGAAGATTGTTCTTATGTCTATTTTCTGAATGTGTTCTTATTTATTTAATTTGACAAGCAGAATTAGTGAACGTAATAAGGGAGGTGTCATAAAGCCAACTGTGGGAAGACTGTGCTTTCGCAATTGTTTTCAGCGTGTGTTCTTTTCTTTGTGTTGAGGATTCTGGGATGACTTTGTACCCTCATTATCCTTTGTGTTATACTCTTTGGGCAGTTGAGATGGAAACTGTGTTATGTTTTATTCTGTTGGTTACTGCGTCTTTTGTCACCAATTACTTTCACTACCTGAAAGAAACTCCTGCTGTTTTCTGTAAGAATACTTTTGAAAGAAGAGAAGTGCTTTCAGTGTTTCCACCAGAATTTTCTCTTTTGTTTGTGAGCATCATCTCTGAAAGAAGAGAGATGGATGGTTTATTCTGCCCCCATGTGTTATTTTCTGCTTATTTATATATAATATATAGCGCTGCGTATTTATAGGGAACCTCCCCTTGATGAGAGGAGAGATTAGTCCCCTTTTGATGTGGTAAACCTACACAACTCGCTGACCAATCTCCCTACTGTGATTGATCAGACCTATTTTGTTTATCAATACATTGTTTGATAAAATATTCATCCAACAGTTTTTGGCAACTCCACTGGAGAGGGACAAGCAGTTTGAAGCCTCAAGCTTCAAATTGAAGCAAGACCAGTCCTTTTCTATTTTTGTTTTACAATCTGGCAACTCCACGCTATACCAGAGGCCAAAAATCTCAAGGTGTTGTTGACCTTGCTTTTGAGTTGGTGCAGCAGAGTAATTTTGAGTTGTTTCCTCCACAATCTCACTTTAGACGAACTAAGAGTCTTCCTCCTAGCCCTACTAGGCCACCAACACAAGGCAAAACTTTTTTTTCTGCTGCTAGCCGAGCTTTGCCTATTCACACTCCATCCGGATTAGTGATCCCACTTTTACATAATCAAATCATGGCTCAAGGCCCTTGGGGTAACTCTTTCGGTCCAATTAATTGACTCCACCTTTGCATGAGCTTCCACGCAGTTCGAAGAACTTCAAATTCTTCGGTGATGGAAAAGTTTACCTTGATGAACACATTGCAGCGTTCAGCATAGTCTGTGGTATAATAGGGGTGGAGTTTGAAGACATAGCAGTCACGCTGTTCATAGAGACACTATAAAGCGCTGTTGCAGACTGGTTCTACCACCTGCAAGCTCGGTCAGTGACTGATTATGACACTCTGAAAGACAAATTTGAAGCCAAATTCAAGCCTGCAGAAGATGCACATGCCTTGTTGGCCCAGCTCACGTAGATGAAGGAACCCCATGAACCTATGAGGGACTTCATTGCCAGATTTGACAAGCTGAGGCACAAGATTCCCATGATCGCCCAATTGACACTTCAGAATTTTAAGTGTTTTTTCATCAACTCACAACTGCTTGAAGTGAGTTTCTCGCTGAGACGAGTTAGACATATCGACCTTGCTGCTGCTCAAGACTTGGCCACTGAAGTAGAAGATGACCTTATCTTGGTTGGAAAGATAAGGAGGGACCCTAATAAAGGTAAATCTTCTTCATCTTCTGAATACTCATCTACAGCGACCACTGACTCGATGGTGCATAAAATGGGAAATGAAGTGCTAGCTCTTAGAAAGCAAATGGCGCAAGGGATGTTATCTGCTCTTTCATACAGAGATATGCCCAAGAGAACATTTCAGAATCAAGCATACCAAGGCAACGCTGTCAGAAATCAAGGACAACAAAATCACCTTCCTCCACAAAGGAACCTCGCCTTTGAAGCACCTCCAAACAACTCGGCAGTTGGATATCTTGAAGCTGAATCGAATTTCTCATTCCAGCCTAAGTTGAATTCTGAAGATGACGCTAATCTCTTCATTGAGGAAGAAGAAGAATTAGCTGACGACTTCCATATTGATTTTTTGAACTATCAGGATGAACCCAAAAGAGAAGGCAATGCAGCTGAGGGGTCATATGATGTATTCACCCGGTCCAAAAATCAATCAGCTCAACAAGCTGATAAAGAGAAAGAAGAGGAGTGACCTCAACCAACAGTTTCAATTGCTAAGCGGGGATCCATTCTTCCTTTCCAGCAAAAGGACCCGGTGATTGTGAAAAAGGTAAGTACCCCAAATGCCCCTACGCCTTCTACTTCAAATTCGCAGTCCACTCCCCTTTTCAAAAATCAAAAGTATGAACTCCTATCCTCTACTCCTAGCTCGTTCCAGACATTTGATATCATTGACCATATAAAGAAGACCAAAATTTAAATGTCTGAATTTGAATTTCTGCCATCCCATCCTAAGCAATTAGATAGACTGGTTCAATGTGTTAAAAACTAAAACATCCCTGTTGAACAAGCAATTCTCAAAGTGCCACATGATCCTGCCAGGAATGCACCCACCAAGAACAACCTTGTCATTGCTCCCCCTGCTGCTCCTAACAGAACTGAATTTTTTTGTCTCATTGCTAATAAATGGACATCAGTTGAATAATTGTATCATTGATTCTAGAGCTTCAGACAATGTCATGCCTGCTAAAGTCGCTGAATGCCTTGACCTTACATTGACCAAGACTTTTGATAGATGCTTCTCCATGGAGAACAAGCAAGTGCCTTTGTTGAGACAAATTAAAAATGCCCAATTTGCGTTTGCTGCCTTTTCAGGGAAAATAATCAAGATCTCTGTCTTGGTAGCAGACGGCCTAGCATCATATGGCATCATTCTTGGACAGAATTTTTACAGAGATGTTGGAGGTGAATTGAGCATGGATTTATCAGAGGTAAAGATTCCAGTCAAAGGTGTTATGAAGACGCTGCTCCCTAAGAAGGAAGCGAAATATGTGGTTACCAAGACCTCAGCACATGAAGCTCAAATTTTGTTTGAGTCTTCAGGGACGGATAACTACTTTCTATAGACAGATGGAGTTCATGAGACATCTGATGAAGCTCCTGTAGATGACACCCTGGAAATGCATTCAGTTGGAACAACAGAGGAATTCGCTGAGCACAAGGCAAGTGTGGAAGTATCTTCACCCCCAGATGAAGAAGAATAAAAAAAATCATTATCAAATGAGATATGGATTTTTGAATTTGATGACTGCTGCTTTTCTACTGGTTCAGGAACTGGGGTTGTGTTAATATCTCCTCAAGGAGATATTTTTTCTTCATCTTATAAATTACAATTCAGCAACACGAATAACACAGTGGAATATGAGTCTCTGTTGCTTGGATTGAGAGCTGCTCGAGACAAAGGCATCAAGCTCTTTTATGCTAAAGGAGATGTCAAACTAGTGGTTTGTCAGGGGAGAAACCTGTATCAAACCAATAATGAAAGATTGCGTCATTACCGCAATCTAGTTTAGGACCAGCTTGAAGACTTTGACGCTTTCAGCATCTCTGCAGTTTTCAAAAAATTCAATGACTGGGCGAATGCACTGACTGTTTCAGCTACTCTCTTGGTCCCCCACCCAAATTTCAAAGGAGACAAGTACACGATTACGCTGATTTTTCATCCAAGTGTACCTAATAATCTTAGTCATTGGCAGGTATTTAACAATGACAACTAAATCATTGCCTTCTTAGAGCAAAAAGAGCTTTGAACAGCTACATTTTGAAGGCAGTGAACCTCAGAAGTGTGAAACAACCCCTGAATCGAATGCAGACACAGGTGAGAAGTTCTTACAACTCAAAGAGAATAAGATTCTCAAAGGCTTGGTTTCCCTTGAGAAGCTATTTGATAAGCATGATAGATTCATCAGACAACAGCGAATGGATTCAAGCTCATCTCAAGAGTTTGATCAAGTAAATTTGGGAACCAAGAAAGACTTCAAGATGGTGAACATTGAGAAATACTGTACTCTTGAAAAGCATTTCAAGTTCACCTCTTTGCTCAACGAATACATGGATGTCCCAGCATACTCCTATGCTGACCTGAAATCACTCTGGTTTGACAAAATTCGACACATCTCTCTCAAGGCTGGTTCAACACCTTACAGTCCAAAGTCCAGGTATTATAATCTGAAAATATCAGGTACTATTTTATCTGAGATACAAAAAATGCTAAATGCTAGGATCATTTTTTCAATCCATCATTTCACATGGATTGCAAATATAGTACATGTGAGGAAGAAGAATGGTGAAATTTGCCTTTGTGTGGATTTTAGAAATCTGAATCAAGCATTTTTGAAAGATAATTATCCTTTGCCAATCATGGATCAAGTGCTTTAGAGAATGACGGGTTCAGAGATGTTATCAATGCTAGATGGCTTCTCAAGATATAATCAGGTTGAAGTTGGTGAGGTAGACCAGCATAAGACCACTTTCACCACACCCTGGGGCACATTTGCATATAAAAGAATGCCTTTTGGCTTGATAAATGCTGGCGCTACCTTCCAAAGAGCAATGAACCTTGCCTTCAAGGATGAAATGGGTAAGTTCATCGTAGTTTATCTTGATGACTTGACTGTCTTCTCTAAGCATCGCCCAGATCATGTGAGCCATTTGCAACAAGTGCTGGAATGCTGTCGACAGAATGACATTTTATTAAACCCCAAGAAGTTAGTTTTCGAAGTAACAAAGGGAAAACTTTTCGGACACATTGTGTCCAAAGGAGGCATAAAGATTGACTCAAACAAAGTCAAGTCTATCCAAGAACTTTCCTTGCCCACAAGCAAGATTGTTGTTCACTCTTTCTTTGGAAAGGTGAATTTCTTACGGAGGTTCATCCCCGAATTTGCCGAGAAGACTAGGCACATTGTAAACATGATGCAGGAAAAAACTACCTTCAGCTGGATTGAAGAAGGTAAGTCGGCATTTGAGGATATCAACACTGCCATTACCCATGCTCCAATTCTGGCTTGTCCAGACTATAGCAAAGAGTTCACCATTTACAACTATGCTTCAGAACATACGCTTTCAGCAATTCTGGTTCAACAGAATAAATAAGGTATGGAATATCCCATTTTTTTCATGAGCTATCCTCTCAAAGCTCATGAGTTGAAGTACTCAAATATGGAGAAGCACGCTTATGCAGTGGTGAAGGCTATAAAATATTTTCGTTTTTACATCCTCAATTCTCGAGTTACTGCCTTGGTCCTTGACACGACAGTGAAATCTATACTGACTCAGTAGGAGTTTGGGACAAAAAAGGCAATTAGGTTGCAAAGATCCAAGAATTCAACCTGATCATTAAGCCAACAAAGTTGGTGCGTGGAAAGGGGCTATGCCAACTAATTGCTTATAACAAGCCAAGAGGAACAGAGCATGAAGAACTAGAAGTGGATGACACACCAACATTCCTCTTTGTCTCCACCACGAATGAGTGGTATTCAGGAATTGCTCATTTCCTTATTTATGGTGAGTGTCCTGCTCACCTATCTTATCAAGAAAAGAGAACCATCAAGCTAAAAGCTGCTAATTTTGTCCTCTGAAACAATGGCCTATACAAGAGGAACCTTGATGGAATGTTCCTTCGCTGTGTAGACAAGGAGCAACAAAGCTTACTTCTGAAGTCCTTTCACAATTTGGCCTATGAAGGACATTTTTTTGCCCCTATGATTGCTCATAAGATCCTACGAGCCATGTATTATTGGCCAACTCTCTTTCAAAATGCATACAAGTGGGTTAAAGAATGTGAACTGTGCCAACAGTTTGTTGGAAGGCCCAAGTTCGCTGCCCTACCCCTCGAACCAGTGATCATAGAGGAGCCATTCCAGCAATGGGGGATTGATTTTATTGGAGCTGTAAACCCATCATCAAGTGCTGGACATGACTATGTCCTCACAGCAATAGACTACTTCACCAAATCAGTGGAAGTAGTTCCAACCAAACATGCTACTTTAAAAGTAGTATGCAATTTTTTCAAAGAAAATATCATGTCCAAGTTTGGGGTCCCAATCAAAATTGTCACTGACAATGCTGCCTGTTTCACTTTCCAGGGGATTACTTAATTCTGTTTCCATTACAGAATCACACTCTCCCACTCTTCTGATTACTTTTCACAAGAGAATGGACACGCTGAATCAAGCAATAAGAACCTGGGGATTATCATCAAGACGCTGGTGGATGACAACTAAAGGACTTGGCATACGACATTGGTTGATGCTCTATGGGCAAACAGAATTACACCCAAGAAGGCAATTCGTATGTCTCCCTTCCAACTCATTTATGGTGTCAATGTTGAGATACCAATCATCTTAAAATTGCCAGCATTGAAATTGGCTAAGACGATTGAGCATCAAACGTATGAGAACTCACTTGAGAAGATGATCATGTGCCTTGCTGAGCTGAATGAATAGAGAACTACAGTGGTGGACTGAATTGCCGCCCATCAAAGTCTGGTGAAGAAGCTCTTCAACCGAAAAGCAAAGAATTGTGATTTCCAGATTGGAGATCAAGTCCTGTTGTGGGACAAGAGAAGAGAACCAAAGGGGATGCACGGAAAATTTGATTCCCTATGGAGGGTTTTTTTTACTATTCATCAGCTCAACGGTAAAAACAGTTTCCTATTGAAGTATCAAGATGACACTCTCTTTTCTCTACCTCATAATGGGCAACATTTGAAGCACTTCAACTCTTGAAGTATCAGATGAGTTCCCCTATACATATGTATATTTGTGTAGTTTTTTGTTTCTGTTTTGTTCTTTTGTTTTCATTTTTAGAGCCTTTTTTCTTGGGTAGCGCCACTCCATAGCCTAATGGCACACTTCAAGGCACTGAAGATTCTGATTTCTACTCTCCTCAGCTGTGTTTCAATTTTTGAACTAAAGGTAGTCCTCCAACAGGAGCCAGCTGTTGTCTCTGAAAAATGACTTCTCATTTTTGGGACAACATATGAACTATTTTGGCCCTGCAAGACCAAAATTGCCCTTCTTTTTACAAAAATTTGTTCTGAGCTTTCAAATTCTTCGTTTTTCAAGCTTTTTCAGTAAAGGGATTAGTGGGTTCAAAGGTTCAACGTCATCAGCAAGAGCTAGGTGCATTTGTCAGAGGTTCAAAGTTCAACCATTTCAAAGGTTTTGCGACTCCGAGCACTTAACGAGTTTCAAAGGCTCGAACCGTTGAACTGTTGAACCTTGAACCATTTTGGTTCATCAGTTCAACGTGTTCAACGATCAAGAGGTTCAACGTGTTTGGTTCAAAAGGATATCAAAGGGGCTTAGCCAAATAAATGGAATGAACCGTTGAACTTTGAACCGCTTCAAACTTCAATGGTTCACGGGTTCAAAGGTTTGAAGGCTGCCCCAGTTAAGGAAAGAAGCGTGCGCAAAAGCAAGAGTCAGGCAGATGCTGCCAAGTGTCATTAGCGGAGTCCATTATACTTTGTTTCGGGAAGTGGTGGAAGCTGCCACCTGTCCCTTAAAGAGATCGGCGGAGGCCGACAAGTGTCATCGTCCGCGAGAGCCTAACTGAGCCCCAAACATTTTTATGGTGTTGCAAAAGTCTGAGAGTGGAAAGCGCCAAGTGTCAACGGCAGAATGTTTCAGTAAGAAGAGGCAGAAGATGCCACGTGTCAAAGGACGGGGCCCCCTCAACTGCAAAGACATAGAATCAAAGGGAGGTGACTTCCTTCGGACATTTTGTTTGAACGAAATAAAGGGACCAACAACCCTCTGAAGAAATTGAAGCCCGAAGGCCACCTAGAAGATCCCGAAGGGCAGATACCCTTGCAGGGGGGACACTCGATACACATGAAACGAACCTTTTTCAAGACCCCAAAAGGCATGTTCCCTTCAAAAAAGGTCAAAGCATCAAAGCGTAGCGAAAGCTGCCAAGTGTCGCGTACTGAGACAGTTTCAAATGAAGCTTCAAAGTGCGGAACTTGCCACGTGTCCCGTCCCAATGCAGTGGAAGCTGCCACGTGTCTGCATCCGTGCCCCAGCGTTTAACAGTTTCAAAGCTTATTCTGATAAGCTTATTTCAAAGACACAAATGCTGACACGTGTCCTCACCCACGTTATAGCAGAATGACAGACATGCGAACGTCAAATTCAGAGCAACTGGCTAGCCATTAACCTTCAATCGAGGAAAGACTCACGACCGCCAAATTGGCTGCAATTGTCTGTTGATTTTTGCGGACTCAAAAGGTGAATCCGGATGCATCTAAAGAGCCTAAGGTCGAGACATAGAGAAAGAAGAGAGAAACTCAGCAGGTGTTATTTCTAGTAAGTGAAACAGTTCGTCGGGTAAATATTTGGGGCCTCCAAACATTGAAAGCATCGTCTGTTTGTCCCCTTTGAGATAAAGGCAGAATAGACAATTGCGCGACTAGCAGGTGATGGAATGAGCGATTCACGCTAAGGAGTAGACAAGGAGATGAACCATCACACCACAGTTAAAGCAACCACCCTGTTCCAGCATGACAAAATCAAGAATGCATCCAAGGCATTAATGTGCCGAATGGATCACCCCATGGGAAAAGGTGCCAGACCTCTCTCTGCCTCTATATAATGTAATCTTTCGTATCATTGAAGAGGACTTTTCATTTTTACAAGAGTGAAACTCTGCCCAGTTGAACGAAGAATACTGAGACTTTGAGCTCAGATTGTAATTTTATTTCATTTTATTTGAATGAGAAAGCAAGTTGTTTGCAGACTTTATGCTGTGTTGGCTTGTATCATTTTAGAAGATTGTTCTTATGTCTATCTTCTGAATGTGTTCTTATTTATTTAATTTGACAAGCAAAATTAGTGAAGGTAATAAGGGAGGTGTCTTGAAGCCAACTGTGGGAAGACTTTGTGCTTTCACAATTGTTTGTAGCGTGTATTTTTTTCTTTCTGTGTTGAGGATTCTGGGATGACTTTGTGCCCCCATTATCTTTTGTGTTATACTCTTTAGGCAGTTGAGGTGGAAACTTTGTGTTCTGTTTCATCCTATTAGTTACTGTGCCCTTTGTCACTAGTTACTTTCACTACTTGAAAGAAACTCCTGTTGTTTCCTGCAAGAACACTTCTGAAAGAAGAGAAGTGCCTTCAGTGTTTCCACCAATATTTTGTCATTTGTCTGTGAGCATCATCTCTGAAAGAAGAGAGATGGATGGTTTATTTTGCCCCCATGTGTTATTTTCTGCTTATTTATATATAATATATAGCGTTGCGTATTTATAGGGAACCTCCCCTTGATGAGAGGAGAGATTAGTTCCCTTTTGATGTGGTAAACCTACACAACTGGCCGACCAATTTTTCTGCTGTGGTTGATCAGACCTATTTTGTTTATTAGTATGCTGATTGACAAAATATTCACCCAACACAATCCACAACGTCAACAGTTTTTGGCACGCCCGG
The DNA here is from genome assembly GCA_037957365.1 of Torreya grandis. NCBI lineage: Eukaryota > Viridiplantae > Streptophyta > Pinopsida > Cupressales > Taxaceae > Torreya > Torreya grandis. Next base: position 945,141 of record JARHVA010003237.1, read on the forward strand.
TGGGACCAATTTTTATCCAAAGAGTTGAAGAATTCTAGTGTGTTCTTCAACCAACCAGGGTTTGGAGGCTTTTTTATCAACACCAATGGCGACTCCAAGTTGAATTAGCTAGTTAAGCAGTCCTGGTACCATCAAAAAATCACATTTTGGTATGTATAATTCCATTGCTCAGAACCATGGATGTTGTTTTCCTTCATATAGTTTTGATCAAGCTCAGGTTGAACATCAAATTATCTCAAGCAACAAGGATGCATACGGTTATGAGTTTTGCCCTTTGCAAGTTGATGAATTATTTCGTACTTTGCCTCTTCCTCCTCAGTTTGAGCAAGTCCTTAGCCAACCTAACTATGATCCTTATCAGCTTTGTGTTGATCCGTATCGGGTCCAATATGACCAGTCTCAGCGCTGTTATGAGCCATATCAGTCTTGTGCCCAGTCTTCTCAATGTGTTACTTTTCCTACTCAACCTAATCTTTTTGCCAATCAGCTCATTTCCACCTTCAAACAAGCACTGCTGGGATATGAAAATTATGTAGTGGAGCTTGACACTAGAAGGGGATATGGGCAAAAAATTCCTGACTATTCCATTCATCAAGTGAGAAATGCATTAGATTTGGTTAAGAGTGAATGGACTCCTATTAAAAGAGCCAATTGGCAAAGGCTTACAAGTGAAATGCTGGATGTGAGTGGTTTGATGGCATCTTTGGAAGAGACGCTGAGTATTCATGAGAGGCAGCCTTACCAAGTCTATCAACTTGCATACCCGCTGCTCCAAGTTTCATATCAGACATACACAACCCCTGCTCATGAGCCAAGTCAAGCCTGTCAAAGTCCTCTTCCCAATCATGTTGAGGAGAAGTCTGAAACAGTAAATCTTGTGTTTAAAGCCAATCTTGATAAGCAGATCGAATTGGCAAATCGTCAAATGCAACAGTCTATGTTGGCAGCAAGGGAAGTGGAATCTAAACCCTCACTACCCTCTCACATTGCAGCCCCATCACCCCAAAAGGAGACTTTCAGTCCTAAGATCATGAGCTGGAGTAAAGTAGTTGAGTCATGGAACAACAAGGAGGAGAAAGACATTGTCCAAGAGTATGAGGTACAAAATGAGGCTAGTCCTTTTCAAGTCCCTCCCACCCTTCCTCAAGAAGCTTCTTGTACTCCATGGCAGCCTTCGTGCATTCCCCATTTCCATGATGATTCCTATGAGCTCTAAGAAAGAATCTTTCAAGATAATCTAGCTAAGTAAATTGAGGAATTAGAGGCAAAGGTGAGGTTGCTTAGTGAAAGAGAGATGGAAGTTTTTGACCTTGTAGAGGAGCCTACGCCAAAAGACACCCCTTCTACCAATCCTTAAGCTAATTTTGATATTGATGAAGTGTTGGTCAAGTGGAGAGACGAAAATCAAGTGATTTTGGCCCAAGGTCTACACCTGTTTTCTTATAAGTTTTCAAAAAGATCCCCTGCTATCCATTCCCAACCTAATTTTGACAATCCTTGTGTTCCACCTCCTTATCTGGTAAATAAAGAATGTTTCTCTTATGTTGAGGAGTCCATTTTAAAGGAAGCAAGTAAAGAGGAGTATGATCAGTTCATGACTGATCAGGGAGACTTCATGAGTGCAGATGAGGAAGAGATGATCTTTGACTCTTCTCTCACTTTGCAAAATGTCATGGAGGAGCATGGCCAGATTTTTAATCATGTTTTGAACGATTTGTTTGAAGTCATTGGGGCAAGGCACACTCTTCTTCAAGGAGGCTATGAGCTGGCTAAGGGTGGAGAAGGCAACATTGGGACTCAAATAAGTATTCAAAGGGGCTGCAAACTTTCAAATTTATCCTTTCAAGAGGTCGGTGAATCTGAAGATGATATTTTCGAAGTCATCAAGGAGGATGACCATGCCATGGAACCCGAGTTGGAGGAGGATCAGGAGGATCTCTTTGAACAACCAGAGACTGGTCTTTGAGCAGAAAAAAGAGAGGCCTATTCATCTTGAGGAAAGCTTTGAAGAAGAGAGCCTTGAACAAGAAGGTGATGCTCTGTGGGATGAGCAATCAGTTTGTGATCTCATTTCAGACATCACAACAGTCACCCTTCTTCAAGAAAGCCATGATGAAGTAGAGGATCAGTTTGACAGTGTCTTCAATGAGGCAAGATGGAACATGTTAGACCATGACACATGTGAAAGGGGCTATGCATATCAAGGGGCTTATGGTGATGAGCCAACAACTATTAATTTCTTGATAAAACACACCAGCATGAAGAACCAACAGTAGGCAAGCTTCCAAGAACAAGAAGAATACATATATGTTGGAAGCATGTTTGCCTCCGATTCATTTGGATACGAGCCAATCAAGGTGGCAGGAAAGAAGAGTGAGTCACCAAATCTCCATTCCATTCAGTCACTATTCTGGCACCATAAGTTTTCTTGTCATAAAAGAGACTTAAGAAGTTTTCCCTTTGATCCAAGAGGGATGCAAATATACCTGGTTAGTTGTGCATAGTAGTTTGTTTTTAATTTTTCTTTCCCTGTTTTCCCTAAGTGCTATTTGCACAAGTAGTGTTTTTTAGTCTTGTGTGTGTGTTCTTTTGTGTTTGGGGTAAAAACTTCATGATTAATTCTTGGATATCTTAAAGCTGTTGCTAACTCTTCCAAAGTTACATCTTGACTCCATGCCCAATGGACTTTGAGGCTACTAGTTTCTTAAGCATAGCAGGCATGCTTTCCATGGGAATCGCCAATTTGTTGACCATTTTTGTTCTACAGGCCAAAATCGGTCTCCTTCCCCTGCTGTTCTGAGCCAGTTCAAATTTAGTTTGCACAAGTCTTTCAGCAAAAGGATGAACCAGTTCAATGGTTTGACGTCAGGGTTCAACGACATGATCTTTCCAAGAACTTTGAACTTGAACTTTGAACCATTGTTGGTTCAGTTGTTCCCAAATTTCGTCACTTGTTTTTGTGGACAACCTACTAATCAGTTTGGTCTTGCAGACCAAAACTCTGTCTTTTCTTTCTCAAAAATGTTCTGAGCAGTTGAGTTTGTCAAATGTTCAAGCCTTTTTAGCTAAGGAAGTCGCATGTTCAACATGCGAGCTTTCTTCAAAAGAAGTTCAAAACACTTAAGGCTTTTTCTTAGTGTTTTGAGGATGGTTCAATGCCCAGGTTCAATTAAAAGACTTAACAATGGGCTTCAAACAATTAGAATGAACTATAATGAATCGTTGAACCATTGAACCCCGCCTTCACAAGGTTCAAAGGTTCAATGGGTTCAAAGGTTCAATGACTTCGACGGACTTAAAGAAAAGAAGCCTTCGAAGAGTTAACATTGAGTCATTGAACCATTGAACCATGAACCAAAATGGTTCAAAAGTTCAAGGTTCAACGAGTTCAATAAGTTCGATGGACTTAGAGAATAAAAGACTTCAAAGAAAGAGAATGAATCGTTAAATCGTTGAACCTTGAACCCGAAAGGTTCAAAAGGTTCAATAAGTTCAAAGTTCGAAAGGAAGCTTCGAGCGAATGAAAAAAGCGAAAGATTCCAGAAAGAAGTTCAAAGGGATGGTTCAACCGAAGAAGAAAAGGAGAGCGAATGCGGCCCTTCACAAAACCATTGAACCATTGAACCTTTGAACCAAAAGAGTTCAAGGTTCAAGGTTCAAGGCGATCAGTGACGTCCCTACGAACATCAAATTCAGGGTAATGGAATAACCGTTGATTTTTAAAAGACTTGAGAAAAGTTCAAGGTTCAAGGCGACCAGTGACGTCCCTGCGAACGTCAAATTCAGGGTAATGGAATAGCCGTTGATTTTTAAAAGACTTGAAACAAGCTCAACGACCAACCCAGAAAGGAGCCGAAAGAGGCAGCTGAAAGCGAGAAGATAGCCCCGAGAGCTCAGATTGCTAAGAAGAGACAAAACGTGGCAAGGAAGGGGAAAACAACTATAGGAAATTTAGAAATATCTGCAGGGGAGTTATTTTCGTAGGTGGAACAGTCCACCAGGTGGACGCCAGAGAACATAAACATTCAAAGATGCAGCCTGTTTTTCTTCGTTGAGTAAAGGCGAATGGACAACCGTGTAAACATCATTAAGAAGACTAGACAAACCATGCTGAGGAAGGGACTTTTGAGATAATTTAGAATGCCAAAGTCAACGCTGATGCCTTATTTTAGCATGGTTTTTTGATAGATATTTAAGGCATTCAATTCAGCATGGGCCGATTTCATGAAAATAAGCGCCCAAGGCTTTCTGAGATGTCTATATATTGTAATCTCCCATTTTGTATAAAGAGGGGGGATCTTTTTGTTATCAGAAGCGAAGCTCTGCCCAAATTGAAAGGCAATCTTAAGACTTTGAGCTCAGACTGTTAATCATTTTTGTTAAATGAGAAAGCAAGTGACCTTCTAGACTTTGTGTTGGAATAAGCTTGTCTTTTAGAAAATTGTTCTTATGTCTGTTTCCTAAATATAGTCTTGTCCATTTAATCAAATAAGCAGAATTAGTGGAAATAAGCTGAAAGATATCCTGAAACCCACTGTGGGGGACTTTGTGCTACCATAATTACTTTTAATTTGTGTTTTTATGTAAAAGATATTAGAGAGACTTTGTGCTCTCTTTATCCTTCGTAATTCTATACTATATTGCAATTTTAGGTGCAGATTTTGGGCTGCATTTAATCCTACTGTGTTCTTTTGTCCCAATCAGTATGAGAAATAACTAAGATTTTATGTTTTAGTTTGTTTCTTGTGGTTACTGTTTCTACCCTGGGAGAACCCTGCTGTTTGCTGAATATCAATTCTGAAAGAAAAGAAGTGCCCTTTTCAGTAATTGCATTAGAATTTTCCTTTGTTCTGTGAACATCATCTTTGAAAAAAGAGAGACGGATGGTATGATTTCACTCTTGTGTGTATTTTCAGCATATATATAGTATATTATAGTAGTTTATAGAAAACTTCCCCTTGATGAAAAGAGAGATTTATCTCTTTATGATGTGGTAGACCTACACATTTCGCTGTATAAATCTCCTTATGTTGTTGATGCACCTATTTTGCCGTCAGTCAGCTGGTGACAAAATATTCACCCAACAGTTTTTGGTGACTCTGCTGGGAAAGAACAAACAACTTGAAGCCTCAAGCTCCAAACTGAAGCAGTTCCACTTCCTTCCCATATCCATTTTACACTCTGGCAGACCCACCATACACACGAAGCCAAAGAGCTCAAGGTATTGTTGACCCTGTATTTGAACTTGTGTGGCAGAGTAATTTTGATCTTTTCCCTCCACAAACTCACCTTCAGCGAACCGAGAGTTTTCCTTCTACTAACATTAGGGCCCTAATACCAAGCAAAGCTACTTTTTCCTCTGCTAGCAGAGCCTTATCCATACATATCTCATAGAGATTTATTATCCTTCCTTTCAACAACCATATCATGGCAGTCCAAGGCCCATGGGGTAATACTTTTGGTCCCCTAAATCTGAGTCCACCTCTACATGAGCTACCCCGTAGCTCAAGAATTTTTTTTTTCAAGTTCTATGGTGATGGAAATGTTCATCTTGATGAACATATTGCAACGTTTTGCATAACCTGTGAGGTAATAGGCATCGAATACGAAGACATTGCAGTCAGACTGTTTGTGGAGACACTGCAAGGAGCAACTGTAGACTAATTTTATCATCTACAAGCACAAACAGTGACTGACTGGAACACTCTCAAAGCCAAATTTGAGCTCAGGTTAACCCTGCAGAAGATGCACATGCCCTGCTAGCTCAACTTACACAAATGAAGAATGAGCCTCATGAACCCATGAAAGACTTTATTGTCAAATTTGACACGTTGAGGAGCATGATTTCCGTAATTGCTCAGTTGACGCCCGAGAATCTCAAATGCTTCTTCATTAGTTCTCAGCTTTCTGAAGTAAGTTTTCTGTTGAGATGCGCTGGCCAAATAGATCTTGCTGCAACTCAAATTTTAGCAACTGAGGTTGAAGACGACCTTATCTTGGTAAAAAAGATAAGAAGAGATCCTAACAGAAGTAAATCTTATTCATCTTCTGAATATTCTTCTACAAGCACCACCGATCTGATGGTGCAAAAGTTAACAAATGAATTGCTAGCTCTCAAAAGGCAATGGCACAAGGGATGTTTGCTCCTTATCAGGATATACCAAGGAGGATGTTTCTCAATCAGTCGTATCATGGCAACGTTGCTAGGAATCAAGGGCAACCAAATCGCCTGCTTCCCCCACCAGGGAAGCTTGCCATTGAAGTAGCACCAGCTAACTCAGCAGTTGGTTATCTTGAAATTGAATCCGATTCTATTTTTCAATCTGAGTTGAACTAAGAAGATGACGATAATCTCTTTGCAGAAGGCCAAGAAAAATCAGCTGGCGACTCCAATATTGGTTTTCTGAATTACCAAGATGAACCTAGAAGTAAAGGTGAAGCATTTGATGGATCATACGCTGTATTTACTAGGTTTCAGAATCAGTCAGCTCAACAAGCGGATAAAAAAATAGAGAAAGAATATTGACCAGCAATTTCAATTGCTAAACGAGGAACTTCATTGCCTTTCCAATCAAAGGACTCGGTGATCACTAAGAAAATAAGTACCTCAAATATTCCTTCACCTTCTGCTTTAAATTTGCAGACCAGTCTTACACCCAGTAAAAATTAGATTGATGGATTGCCTTCCTCTATTTCGAATTCATTTCAGTCATTTGATATAATTGACCATGTTAAAAAGACCAAAATTTAAATGTCTAAATTTGAATTCTTGCAATCCAATCTTGAGCAATTGGATAAGTTAGTTCAATGTGTCAAGAATAAAGTCATTCCTGCAAGACAATAAATTTTGAAAGCAATTTTTGATCCTCCAAAGAACACACCTACCTAAAATAATCTTGTGATCACTTCTCCAACTGCCCCTAGAAAGACATAACCGTTTTGTCTCCCTGCTTAGAAATGGTCATCAGTTGAATAATTGCATTATAGATTCTGACGCATCTGACAATGTCATCCCTGCCAAGGTGGCAGAATCTCTTGGTCTCATGCTAAGACCATTGAGAAATGTTTTTCCATGGAAAACAAACAAGTGCCTTTGCTGAGATAAATCAAAGATGCTCAATTTGCATTTGCGGCCTTCCCAAATAACAAAATCAAAATGACAGTCCTGGTGGCTGACGTCCCAACCTCCTATGGGATTCTTCATGAGAGAGATTTTTGCAAAGAAGTTGGTGGAAAATTAAGCATGGACTTGTCTGAGGTGAGAATCCTTGTCAAGGGCGTCATGCAAAAGCTACTCCCTCAGAAAGAGACAGTATATTGTTACTCAAACTTCAGCACCTGAAGCTCAAATTCTGTTTGAGTCTTCAGATATGGGTAATTGCTTTTTGACTACTGAAGACGTTTCTGTTTCAACATAGAAAATTTCATAAGTGACAATCCGAAAAATTCAGACAAAACATCAGAAGAATTGGTAGGGCGCAGTACACATGAAAAAAGGTCTTCTCTTCCTAATAAAAAAAAATCTGAACAACAGATCAAATTTTGATGATATTTGGATTCTAAAATTTGATGGCAGCAATGCTTCAACTAGTTTTGGAGCTGGAGTTGTTTTAATATCTCCTCAAAGAGATATTTTTCTATATGCATATAAGTTACAGTTCAACAACAGCAATAATACTGCGGAGTATGAATTGTTGCTGCTTGGATTAAATGTCGCTCAAGATAAAGGTGTTAAAATCTTTCATGTCAAAGGAGACATTGAGCTGGTGGTATGTCAGGAGAGGAACTTGTATCAAACTAAAAATGAGAGATTGTAGCATTATCGCAATCTGGGGTGGGACTGCATTGAAAGCTTTGATGCTTTCAGTATTTCCGCTATGCCTAGAGAATTCAACAGTCGTGCAGATGCATTATCCGTCTCTGCAACTCTCTTGGTTCCTCACCAAGATTTCAAAGAAGACAGGTACACTATCGAGTTGGTCTTTTGATCAAGTGTACCTGATAATGCCAACTATTTGCAGGTGTTTGATGCTGACAATCAAATCATGTGCTTCATTGGACCCGAAGAGCAATGAACTATGGTAGTGGACCATACTTCTGCGTGTCAACGTCAGGGAAAGAAACTCTTCGACAAGAGAGCAAATATTCATGGTAGAGATCGAGTCTTGTTAAGGGGCAAGAGGAGGAAACCAAAATGAAGGCAAAGAAAATTGGATACCTGGCGGAGAAGTCCATTTGCCAATCACCAATTTTGGGGTGAAAATATTCTCTTGCTGATTTATCAAGATGAGACACCATTTTCTCTGACTCACAGTGGGCAACATCTGAAGCACTTCAATTTTTGAAGTGTCAGATAAGTTCATTTGTATTTATGTATAGTCTTTTTTTGTTTTGTATTTTTCATTTATTTTTGGCACTATTTAATTTTTGGTGCTTTTCTTTTTAGGTAGTATGACTCCGTAGCCCAATGGCATAGATGAAGGCACTGAGATTTTGGTTTCTACTCCCTTCGACTGTTTATGTTTTCAATCGATGAAAGTTTTCCAATTGGAGCCAGTTGTTGTTCCCAAAATTCGTCACTTATTTTTTGGACAACCTACTAATCAGTTTGGTCCTGCAGACCAAAACTCTATTTTCTTTGTCAAAAATGTTCTGAGCAGTTGAGTTTTTCAAATATTCAAGCTTTTTTAGCTAAAGAAATCGCAGGTTCAATAGACGGGCTTTCTTTAAAAGAAGTTCAAAACACTTGAGGCTTTTCTTTAATATTTTCAGGATGGTTCAACGCCCAAGTTCAATCAAAAGACTTAACGACGGGCTTCAAACAATTAGAATGAACCATTGAACCCCGCCTTCACAAGGTTCAAAGATTCAACGGGTTCAAAGGTTCAACGACTTCGGCGGACTTAAAAAAAAAAGGCTTCGAAGAGTTAACATTGAACCATTGAACCTTGAACCAAAATGGTCCAAAGGTTCAAGGTTCAATGAGTTCAATAAGTTCGATGGACTTAGAGAATAAAAGACTTCAAAGAAAGAGAATGAATCGTTGAACCATTGAACCTTGAACCCGAAAGGTTCAAAAGATTCAAAGGTTCAATGAGTTCAAAAAGTTCAAAGTTTGAAAGGAAGCTTCGAGCGAATGAAGAAAGTGAAAGATTCCAGAAAGAAGTTCAAAGGGATGGTTCAACCGAAGAAGAAAAGGAGAGCGAATGCAGCCCTTCACAAAACCATTGAACCTTTGAACCAAAAGAGTTCAAGGTTCAAGGTTCAAAGAGGTTCAAGACAACCAGTGACGTCCTCGTGGACGTCAAATTCAGGGTAATGGAATAGCCGTTGATTTTTAAAAGACTTGAGAACAAGCTCAACGACCAACCCAAAAAGGAGCCGAAAGAGCCAGCGAAAAGCGAGAAGATAGCCCCGAGAGCTCAGATTGCTAAGAAGAGACAAACATGGCAAGGGGAAAATGACTACAAGAAATTCAAAAATATCAGTAGGAGAGTTATTTCCAGTAAGTGGAACAGTCCACCAGGTGGACGCCATGGAACATAAACATTCAAGGATGCGACTTGTTTTTCTTCGTTGAGTAAAGACGAATGGATAGCCGTGTAAACATCATTAAAAAGACTAGACAAACCATGCTGAGGAAGGGAAATCTGAGATAATTCAGAATGCCAAAGTCAAAGCCGATGCCTTGTTCCAGCATGGCTCTTTGACATATATTTAAGGCATTCAATTCAGCATGGGCCGATTTCATGAAAACAAGCGTCCAAGGCTTTCTGAGATGTCTATATATTATAATCTCCCATTTTGTATACAGAGGGGGGATATTTTTCTTATCAGAAGTGAAACTCTACCTAAATTGAAAGACAATCCTGAGACTTTGAGCTCAGACTGTTAATCATTTTTGTTAAATGAATGAGAAAGCAAGTGACCTTCCAAACTTTGTGTTGGAATAAGCTTGTGTCTCTTAGGAAATTGTTCTTATGTCTGTTTCTTAAATACAATCTTGTCCATTTAATCAAATAAGTATAATTAGTGGAAATACGCTGAAAGATGACCTGAAACTGACTGTGGGAGACTTTGTGCTGCCATAATTGCTTTCAATTTGTGTTTTTGTGTAAAGGATATTAGAGACTTTGTGCTCTCTTTATCCTTCGTAATTCTATACTATATTACAGTTTTAGGTGCAGACTTTGAGTTGCGTTTAATCCTATTGTGTTCATTTGTTCCAATCAGTATGAGAAATAACTAAAACTTTATGTTTTAATTTATTTATTGTGGTTGTTGTTTCGACCTTGGGAGAGCCTTGCTGTTTGCTGAATATCACTTCTGAAAGAAAAGAAGTGCCCTTTTCAGTAATTGCATCAGAATTCTCTTTTGTTCTGTGAACATCATCTCTGAAAAAAGAGGGATGGATGGTATGAGTTCACCCCTGTGTGTATTTTCAGCATATATATAGTATATTACAGTAGTTTATAGGGAACCTCTCCTTGATGAGAGGAGAGATTTATCTCTTTATGATGTGGTAGACCTACACATTTCACTGTATAAATCTCCTTACACTGTGGTTGATGCACCTATTTTACCGTCAGTCAGCTGGTGACAAAATATTCACCCAACAGGTTCAATCAGTTGGTTCAATCGGTTGGTTCAGTTGGTTAGTTCAGTCGGTTTGGTTCAATCAAAAGGTTCAAAGGGGGTCTTCCAAACCCCGAAGGACAAGTGCCCTTGCGGAGGGTAGTTAGGCACAAACTGCACCATTCCAGCAGGCTGCGGAGGGCATTTCCAGACCCAAAAGTACCCTTGCAGAGGAATCAAAAGGATGAGTTTTCCTTCGAAAATGCTAAGGAAAAAGGCAAAGACAAAGGTTGAATTTCTTCGGGGCAAAATGCCCAAAGGAATTCCTTCGGACATTTTTGTTAGGGTGTGGAGCTAAAAGCTTCAACTGTTTGCAGACACGAAGAAGATGCTGAAGACCCAGAAGCACCGACGTCCGCAGCATGACCGACGTCGATCAGATGCAGTGTAGAAGGAAATCGATGACGGCAGCTAGTCCACCGATGTCGACAGCACCAGGCAAGCAGAGACCGGCGTCGGTCACCTGTGTGTTCCAGAACTGCTGTTGACGAACAGTCAGTTAAGTGAAGCGAGTGTTTGCATGTCAAATGACTAATTATAGTCACGAGCTGCGTGTCTAATTATTGTAGTTAGATTTCTATTTTTGTAACCATGAGATTCTATTTAAAGACCCATGAGGCATGTATTGTAATTATCAAGAAGGCAATTAAAAGCATTGAAGCAAGCAAGGTCAAGGAGATCTACAGGTGTAAGGTCAAGGAGATCAGCGGAAGCATTCAAGGAGGGATAATAACTCAGGGTATAGAGTTGTTGTGTTGAGCAAGAGAGAGAGGGAAGAAGGTCTTGAGGTGTGGCAAGCCTTTGAGGTGGAGGAAGAAGTGGCATCTTCCTTATTGTATTTTCTTCTAGTAATATCTAATACAAGAGTGTGTATTGTCTCTCAAATTCTTTGCTGTCTCAAGTTTCTAGTTACTTTATCATTTTGGTATAATTCCGTGTTTAATTGCTTATAAGAAAGTAATCAATTGTGCTTCCATTGGATAAGGGGTCACCTAACAGTTGGTATCAGAGCTACGGTTTGCAGGAAGCAGATTATTGTTTTTTATTACAGGTCGCTCATAGGGTTTTCTGATTGAGTGGGAGTTCAGCAATGGCAGAAGAAAGTAAGCTACGAATGAAGAAGTTTAACGACAAGAATTATTAACACTAGAGGATGCAGATTAAGGATTATCTGTATCAGAAGGATATGTACTTACCGTTGGGTGGGGTTGCATGCAAGCCCATAGATATGAAGGATGAAGAATGGAGTGTTCTTGATCGGAAGGCTCTCGATTCCATAAGGTTGAGCGTTGCATCGTCTGTGATTTTCAGCTTATCACAGTGCAAGACAACGGAAGAGTTGATAAAGTCTTTGGCGAATTTATACGAAAAGCCCTCGGCTTCTAATAAAGTATATCTTATGAAGCAGCTATTTACTTTGTAAATGCAGGAAGGTGGATCGGTACATACTCATCTCAGTGATTTCCATGGTTTGGTAAACCAATTAGCTTCAGTCAATATTGTTTTTGATGATGAGGTAAAGGCTCTCTTGATTTTATGTTTTTTGCTTGAAAGTTGGGACAGTTTGGTTATGGCAGTAAGTAATTCTGCATCTGCTTCTAAAATCTTAAAAGTTGATGTTGTGAGTGTGATCTTGAATGAAGAAATACGCAAGAGAAACACAAGTGAATCATCAGGTAATGCTCTAAGTGCAGAAAGCAGGGGAAGGCAAAGGGAGAAGGTTGAGCAAGGGAAATCAAGGTCGAGAAGGAGATCGAATCCAAAGGTGTTATCTGCTGGTTTTGTGGAAAGAAAGGACATACAAAGGAGTGTTGGTTGAGAGATAAAGAGAATCAACATGCAGGTATTGAAGAAGCAAATGATGCAAATATTGTGGTACAGGATGCTCTCATACTTTCTTTGGATAGTCAGGTAGGATCATGGATTTTAGATTCTGGTTCATCTTTTCATGCATCCCCAAACAGAGATTTGTTCCATGAGTATGAACATGGAGACTTTGGAGTGCTTTATTTAGGGGATGGTACGCCTTGTCAGATAGTTGGCAAAGGGAAAGTGCAGCTAAGATTGCAGATTGACAACACATGGGTGTTGAAGGAGGTCATGCATGTTCCAATTTTGAAGCAGAGTTTGATTTCTGTAGGAAGGTTGGGTGACGAGGGATGCACAATAACCCTCACAGCGGACTCTTGGAAGGTTACCAAGGGTGCACTTGTTCTAGCAAGAGGTAAGAAAGTAGATACTCTTTATCTGTCTACTTGTATTGCTGATTCTACTTCTGGTTTATCTACTTCAGCTGTAGATTCGAAGATGTGGCTTAATAGGCTTGGTCACATGAATAAGAAGGGAATGGACGTTCTTGATTCAAAAGGTATGTGTTCAGATTCAGAAAGCATAGATAGAGTTCATTGCAGAAAAAAAATTTGATGCTTTTGACAGGAACAAAGAAGCCTTGGTGTTTATGAAGGAGATGAAGGACAGAGATCAGTCACAGGGGCTAAATAAATCTGAGCAGGGCAGTATGGACAGAGGTTTGATCCAAGATGAGCTCGCAGATGAAAAATTCATCACTTGTAGAAAAACACAGGTACCGACGCCGGTGCTCCCATGGCACCGACGTCGGCCAGACAGAAACCGACATCGGTCATGTGCAGACCAGCAGGGTCGGTAGGTCGGGCAGGAGAAGTCCGACGTCGTCATCAGGACCGACGTCGGTAGGGGGGACACCGGCGTCGGCCAGGGAAACGACGTCGGCAGTCAGGGTCAGTGCAGGGAACCGACATCGATCGGGAGCAGACTGGGAGATGGCCGAGATCGATCACTGGAACGGATGATGGGTGGACAGTTAGCTGTCAAGGAGTCTCAAACACCCATATGGAGGTCAGAAATGGTAAGTGAACCTCATATTCGTTGTTCACCTTCTTTATATTGCTTACTGATAGTCAAGAACTAGGAAGATGGAAGAAGCAATGCAGGTAGAATCCAGAAACAGTGGGAGCTTGGCATGGATGAGGAGTGTGAGTCCTTGGAGAAGAACCAAACAGGTATTTATTGGTAGAGTTGTCAGCTGGAAGAAAGCACTGGATAGAGGGATGGATTCCCATATTAGAGAAGAGAGTGGATGGACACGTGAGACAGAAGGCTATGGTATATGGTCTTGATTAGGCTGCAGACAATGGAGGTTTGATCATTGTATTTTATCTTTACCAGGTTGGATAATATTAGCTACATTATCCTGTTACTGTATTGTGTTACTTGTTGCAGGGTTTCATATACAGGGAGTTTTCTGAGCTAAGGGTAGAGTTGGTTCAGAAGTATGTCATGAAGAATTTGGGAGCAACAAATTTTTTTTGGCATAAGTGACAGGTATAGCATCATAGGTTTGCGTGGTGGTTGGTCTTCAATAGTGACTTTGAAGAGGGATACAAAGCCAAAAGAACAAAATAGATGGTGTACATGTACATGTACAGTAGCAGCGATTTATTTTCAAGTGGGAGATTGTTAGGGTGTGGAGCTAAAAGCTTCAACTATTTGCAGACACGAAAAAGATGATGTTGAAGAACTAGAAGCACCGGCGTCGGCAGCATGACCGATGTCGGTCAGATGCAGTGCAGAAGGAAACCGACGACGGCAGCTAGTCGACCAACGTCGGCAGCACCAGGCAAGCAGGGATCGGCGTCGGTCGCCTATGTGTTCTAGAACTACTGTTGACGAACAGTCAATTAAGTGAAGCGAGTGTTTGCATGTCAAATGACTAATTATAGTCACGAGCTGCGTATCTAATTATTGTAGTTAGATTTCTATTTTTGTAACCATGGGATTCTATTTAAAGACCCATGAGGCATGTATTGTAATTATCAAGAAGGCAAGTAAAAGCATTGAAGCAAGCAAGGTCAAGGAGATCTACAGGTGTAAGGTCAAGGAGATCAGCTGAAGCATTTAAGGAGGGATAATAACTCAGGGTATAGAGTTGTGTTGAGCAAGAGAGAGAGGGAAGAAGGTCTTGAGGTGTGGCAAGCCTTTGAGGTGGAGGAAGAAGTGGCATCTTCTTTATTGTATTTTCTTCTAGTAATATCTAATACAAGAGTGTGTATTGTCTCTCAAATTTTTTGCTGTCTCAAGTTTCTAGTTACTTTATCATTCTGGTATAATTCCGTGTTTAATTGCTTATAAGAAAGTAATCAATTGTGTTTCCGTTGGATAAGGCATCACCTAACAATTTTGTCCGAAGAAATTGCCAAGTTAAAGAACAAAAGGATTATCTTTCGAAAAAATTTCCACGACAAAAATTCACACAGGCAAATCCTTCGGACAAAAAGTTCGAAGGAAAAAAGTCCGAAGATAAAACCCACCAAAAGAAGCAAGCGGCAGAATGAAAGAAAGATTTCCTTCGGACAAAATGTTCGAAGGATTTAAAGACCAAGGCCACCCGAAGTACCCTAAAGGGCAGGTGCCCTTGCGGGGGGGTTCTCGACGACCGTGAAAGGGACCTTTTCAAGAGCCGAAAGGGATGTCTCTTAGAGAAACAGTCCACTTACAAGTTTTCGAAGGGCTTTTTTCCTTGACCTAGTGCGCCACACAAGCCTCAAAGGGATTGTTCAAATGCAGAAAGTTCTAAAGGCCAAATTCTTATGGAGAAAGTGCCCTAAACAATTTCCCCGAAGGGTACATTTCTTGGGGAAGTGTCCTCTACATCTCCTTCAAAGTATCTTTCAACAACGAGGTGGACCAAATGAAAGACCCGAAAGGTCAATTCTATTGGAAGGTGTCCCAAACAAAATCCCACATATAGGGTCCAAAGGAAATGATCCGAAGAAATTGATGACAATTGCACAAACGTCAACTTCTGCCTTAGTAAATAGCCGTTGATCTTTAAATGCTTGAGCGCGAACCCGAAGGAATTCAAAGGCCTTAAGGCCAAGGAAGACACTGCCGAGAAAAGAGCCTAAGGAGCCAGCTAAGGATTGATGGAAGATAGCCTTGGGGGGCTTAGATTGCCAGAAGGAGCCAGGAGATGACAAAAGATAAAATCAAGAAAAGACAAAGTTAGAAAAAGACAAAAGTCAAGAGTGAACTCAGTGACTCACCAAAAAAGGAGCCCAAAGAGCCAAGTGCAGAAACAGACAAAACAGTTCAAGTGGCAAAAGAAGGTGTCGACACAAGGAGTTATTCCAGCAGTTGAAACAATCTCTACTAAGTGGTCATCAAGGAGCACAAATAATAAACGGTGCGGCCTATTTTTTTCTTATTTTGCATTAATGAGCAGACAACCGCGTGAATGTCTTGAAGAAGGGGTCTTGTTTGCAAACAAATGACGCGGCTCATGTTTTCATACATGACGTTTAATATATTTTAAACACTAAAAGTCAAAACTGCCAGCGGACACAACATGTTCTTCCAACGGCTTCCTCTCCCCGATGTTCTCAACGCACATGGGCCACTTGTAAAAAAGGCACCAAAGTCGTTTCTAAAGGGGCGCCATTGCTTCCTCTCTCTCTATATATATTGTAAAACTCTCATTTGAAAAAGAGATATCTCTCTGCTTGTAAGGCAGAGCTCTGCCAAAATTTACCTTGAATAAAAAAGAAGCATTTTTGCCTCCATTTGAGCTTGCACTTTTGCATATATCTATGGCTGTCTTGTGTTAAGTCATTTTTCTTCATGCTTTCATAGAATGATTCCAGCATGTCTAGTGTATTGTGAGTTTTTTTTTTGCAAGTTAGCTAGAAGTGTCCACAACAAAGTATAGGCGCATGTGAACAGGCTGCCATAGTGTGTCTTAGAATACCTCTAGTAGTTCTTCCTCCATGTATCTCTAGAGTACCCCTAGCTCACTGATGCAGAAGAATTTTTCATATCAAATGAAGTGTATATCAGCGTGTTCTTGGTGAAAAGTATATGTTCAAGCTAAGTAGATCGACGATTTTTTGGTGCATCATCGGTTAGTTTAGGTTCTGCTTCAGTAATCCTTCTCTCTTTTCAACCCCCACCTTTATATATATATATATATATTAACAAATGTACTGGGATAAATCAGATATGCATCAAAGGGAGCTAGCCCTTATCTAGAAATTCTCCTCTCAGTTTTGCCAAACCCACGGGGGAGAGAGGAGTCTCCATTGTGTTGTGTGGAAGACAAAAGCTCAGCCTTCTATCAAGGGTGCAATCCACAACATCAACACTTTGGTTTAGTTTGAGATTACATTGTTAATTGTTACTTTTTTGGGGGTTGTGGTCTTCTGAAGTTTACAATCAAGAAGTGAAGCAAAATAAATGAAAATTTTGTGGACCCTTAAGTAAATGCAACAGGGTTCTAAAGTATAGAAAGTTAAAAAAATCAAAATTGTTATTGGTCGTTGCTTTGCTATATCTATGTTTAAGATCAATTGGATCCTTTAAAGGTAATGTTCATGTTGAGCAAGATTAGTCCTTCATTTCTTTAGGGTTGTTGCATTCAAACACTCGAGATGTATCCAAAAACATTTGCTGACATTTGTCCTCTTCAAGGTTTATTAATTTGTTTTATAAGGTCATCTCTACGATCAAGAGTTTCCTAAATTTGCATTTCAAAAGTATGAGTGAACCTTATTGATATGATATTCTGATCTACTAGTAGAAATGTATTATGTGTCTTATGAGCACTTCATTAGGTTGTATATATAACTTTGATATGCTAGATGAAGGTTTTCCCTGACAGAATTCTTTTTGAAGTGTTCTTGATGTGTTTCGTGAAGTTATCTCTATGAGCAGGATTTATATTCTGACAAAAAATGGACATTATTAGTTTGCCTTTCTGATTTACGAGCATAAATCTGTGATTTTGCATTGACATTATCAGATAGCAAAACTAAATAATAAGCATGAATTGTCACCATTAATGAGGCAGACACCAGACACATATATAGCAGGTTACCATTAATGAGCAAGGGACCATTGTGATGATGACTGAGGTTCATACCACAATATGATTGTGATTCCTGTTGTCATCAAATTGTGCACCCTAGGACACTTTGTTCAAGCTCCTACAATTTGATGCAACATTGAATCATCTCTCAAGTTGTGAGTGAACTTGTGAGAGAGATGAATCTTTAGTATTATGAGGGCTAGCTCGCTAGATATGACTTGATGTGCTTATGCTACTAATACTGCCTATTATGGGTGGAAAGGGAAAGAAAAATACATAAAACAAACCTAAACTAGGAGGTGATACACCAAGAGTTGCTTCCATTCATACACTTAGAATTTGCATAATGAACTAATACAACCAAACTAGCCTCAACACCATTAATGGAGCTCCCTAGCATTAGTGTTTCTCATGAAGGCAAATAACAACTCAACAAATGAAGGCAAGTGAAAGGAAGGTTAGATATGACACTACCAAACTCATACACACTTCAAGAGTCTATTGCAACAACATACACTTCATGAAACCTGTTAGGAGAGAAGTCATTTGCAGCAACACATTCAAGGATTGCATGAAAACAAGATGAACTCAATCTATACTTGACATTCAAGATGGATCACTTCAACACGTAGTGCAAATGGACTTAGAGTATAACTAGCTTGCTTCTCATTAGCTTAAGTACAAATCAAGGTACAATTTTGGCAGGGTTTCGCCATGCCAAGAGTTGGAATCCTTTGCAAAGCCAAAATGGTTTGCATTTATAGAATTTGGAAGAAGACAAAAGTTGAAGAGGCACAAAGACAAGTGTCAAAGGTGGAAATCAGTTGAAATACATGTGGATGAGGTGTACGAAGAGTCATGAAACTGAATTACACTTGATCACATCCCAAATTAGCCTCCTCTTCCCAGTGTGGCGTAGCAATCCTCTCAATCATTATTCCTTTTGGAAACTGCCTTCATCATGGGCTTTCTTGAGCACTCAAAAGCAAGTGGTGGACAAATGCCTCATGTGTGAGGAGAAGAGGGAGTTACAAAGATGATTCCACCTATGTTGGGAGTTTTCTTCATCATGACATTCTCTTACATAAGCTCATCCTCACCTTGTAACCATGATCACTCTCCAATAGGCCTGTCTTGACACTTGGCACTAGAATCTTTGAATCTTCCCTAACTGATCCATACCAGGGGTCGTAAGACACATGTTGGGACACCCCATATGCTCAGCGCCATCCAAAACACCTTAAAAGACCTCCAAATTTGAGTTACCACTCTTTCCACTATGTGATCACTCTTCTCATTTTGGACTGGCTAAAGTGATAAGCTTAGTAGGGACACTTGTGGGAATTCCCAAGCTTTGGAAATGGCATGGAGAGTTGATTCAAGTCCCAAGCTATCCTCTCAAGTGATTGTCATCCATTGATCATCTTCAGGACTTGCAAAAGAGAAGAAAATTTCAAGAAAACATGTTTCTTGCATCACCTATACGTATTTCGTACAATATGACTCCATGGCTCTGATCCTCATGGAGTTGCCAAAAACTTTCCTTTAGGTCCTAGGGTCAAATTCTTCCATCTGGGTGCATTTTGAACCTTATCTCTCTAATTGGGTCTCAAAACAAGGGGTTTGAAGGGTTTTAGGTGCATTGGCCTTTTAAGGATTGTTCATAAACCTCTGACATTGGAGTTCTGAACAAATACCCAAAAGTGTTTGTTTAGGACCCCCTTCAACCTTCTGCAACTTCTTGGAATCCCATGCAAAGTCTCCAGGTAGGTATGAGCATTTGAAGTGACCTTCTCAATTGCACCCCTTCTCTTTGCATACATTGTCATGACATTGGGTCCAAGAATGATCAATTTGGGGTCTCTTCATTCCAATAGTTCCAACATGTCAAACTATGCCCCATGGGTTTGTCCTAGTCTATTTCATCCACTTTCTAGCACTCCAAATGGTTTTGAGCTCCCCTTAGGACAACACCTCTCCACTAGGACTAGTGGCTTTGGATCCTCTTTCATGGATTTATCACACCTGGGCTTGTTCCAACACCTTATGAGCCTTCATTCATGTTTGTCCATGCTTATCCAAGCTTTCCCCAACTTTTTTTCATAGCCACTTCAACCCTAGCCTTCAATTTCCACCATTTTCTCTCTCTTTTGCAAGTTTTAAGCCCTGAAAGTGGCATATCTTTGAGACAAAACAAAGAGTATTGTCCCTTCTTGTTCATCATTTTTGAATACATGGGAGGCTTCCTTAGGTTATGAGGACCCCCTGTACTAAATTTCAGCTCCTAACTCCTCCGTTCACCCCTCCAACTAGCATGAAACTCAAAACCAACTTTTGAAGGTGACTGCTTGCAAGTTGAGGGTGTAATTGGCCTTTTTGACCTCACAAGTGGAGAACTTTGATAGATTTGCCTTGTTTTCTCCATCTCTCCATGTTCTTTGGGGTTCCTAGCATCATATTCAAGCCTTGGAGATTCTCACTTGGCCTTGTGGAGGCACTTGACCCTCCAATTGTCTTCATCCCACTTGCAGCTGTGTGTGTTCTTGACACTTTGAAGGTTGGCTATAGGTTGTTTTTTGCATGTAGGAGTCATGTTAGTGCCTTTCAAGGACCTATCATAGCCAAACAACACTCATTTTCCCTTTATAAGCCATCCTTGTCTCTTAGGAGTTCATTACCCTCACTCCCAAGATTAAGCCACTTGCTCATTGGATTGAGACACTTCTTAGGACCCTGCCTGTAGGTCACAATGAGTTTGGATTAATGTTTGTGGACCTCCTCTTCATCTTGCTTAGGTCATAGGACCCCCTTTGCTTTGATTTCACTTTGGAAGCCTTCAAACCATACATCAATTCATGCTTAAGATCCTCAACTAGGATGCCATTGCCCTAACTGGACTGAGACCATGTTCTGCCCCTGTAGGTGCTTTCTGAGCTTGGTTTGATGTTTTTGGCTCTTCTCCTCATGCTCCTTGGGTTATAAAACCTTCCTTTGCTTTGACTTCACCTTAGAAGCCTTCAAACTAGAATTACTTCCATTCTTAGGTCCTTAACTAGAACATCCTACTTGATTGTGACAATCATGGTTCTGCCCCTGTTTAGTGCATTTTGGCAAGCATTAGGCCTTGTGGATGTTGTATTTAGGTCTTCCATGAGTTATATAAGGTCAATTTTCCTTTATTGCACCTATTCATTCATTTTGAAAGTTCCAACTAAAGTCCAAACTTGAAACTTCTACCTTATTGCCAAGGTATTCCACATGACTGTGTTTTCATGAATTTAGGGGCTTGTAAGTGTTTTTGAGATCACCCAGGTCATGTGGTTAATGGAATCATCTTTTCACTTTAGGTATGGTACACTAAAAGTGTCCATTTCACTCTAAAATCTCCAAATTGGTTACTATATGCCCACTTGAGGTAGAGACTTTTTTAAGGCCTGTTGTAGATGACCATTCCCAGGGCTGTGTATGGACAGGGGAGGGTTCTTAGGAGATCAAAACATCAACCTTCACCTTTTCTTAGTCACCTTAGCTCAAGAATGTCCTTTAGATGATTTGGAATGGTTTCAAATTGATAATATAGTTGAGGATCATCAAATTGAAGTGTAAGACCATTTTTCCATCCATACCCTATAGATATCACTGTTACAATTCAGTGATTCTTTGACAACTTTTAAGGGTTTCAAACTCCATCTTCCACTCCTCTGCTTTTCAAAATTGGCATGAGAATTGTGTAAGGATAGGGCCACAAGATGAAACAATCAAGGGTGTTGGAATCTCCTTCTATCATGACATATGTTATCTCAAAAAACCTCAAGGATCTCTGTTTGGTCCATTTGGGGACTGAGAACCCAATTTGATCTGCTCATCTTTTGAAGTGAAAACGTTCACTTGTGTAGCATCTTAAGTCTTCATGGCATGAAATCCATGGCTCTTTGGAAATGTTAGTACTCAAACATAAATTCTACCATGTACTCCATGACTCACACCTTCGTACAAATCTCTTTGAGTTCCTGTAGACACTAACTATGAGCACACTCTGCCAACAAGGCAATGAACAAGGAAAATTGACAATTTGGCTTTGAAGGAGTATGACTGATCTCTCACAATGGAATTGAATGAAAACACCTTACAAACATGAATCCAAGGAGGTTGAACATCCCAAGGAACCATCTTCCACATTGCAAAACTCAGGTTACCCATCCATGACTGCAATCTTGAAAAATGAGCACAATTTAGAAATCTCTTTCAAGGGCATTGAGAGAGGAGGTGTTGGGTGTTGGAAACATCATGGAGAGGGCCTATTCCAACCTAAAAACACTCCATAAAACTCACATAGCTCCATTGATTTCTGAAAACAAGAAACAGATGCACAACCATACCCCTCTTGAAGTGCAATTTCATAAAAAGCTGCCTAGAGTGTAATTGATTATTTATGAAGGAGGAGCCAACAATCTACAAGTTCTTGTTATGGAAATGAAGTGCACTCAGAGTACAATCCACCCTCAGAAGCACTCCTCTCAACTCCACCTATACGATCCGTATCAAGTGCTTGAACTTGTCTCTCCTTGGCTTGTCAAGTGAAAATGAAAGAAAATGAGCTGGAAATGAAAATTTTTATGCAATGTTTTCAATCCAAATGTGGAAATGCCCTGTGGGGAGGTGAAGAGTCACACCACTACGTTTTTAGCTGCAAATGCACTTGAGAAGTCTGTACAAGTGCTAAAAATGGGCCTATTTTCAAGGGAAACTTTCATTTCCTGCATATATCTAACTTGTAACTGCCACTTGACATGATTTGACCTTCTCCACCTTCTCATCCACCTTGGTGACAAATATTTTAATTGAAAAGTCCCTAAAAGTCATTTAATTAAGCTAAAAAGGTGGCCAAATGACCCTTTTAGCACATGAGACCTAATAAGAGGCCAATTTATGGCTTGTAAACACATTGAAACCTATCAAAGACCATTTTAAGACATTTCCAAAATAGATTGAGCCTTTGACTAAGTTTGACCATGGTTGACCATTGTTGACTTTTGTTGACTAGGTCAGTACAAGGAGGATGGACTTCAATAGGGACTAGGGGAAGGGCAAGTGAGATATGTGGGACAATAGGAGAACCTATAGGACATTTATAAACTTATTCAAAAGTTTAAAATGATAGGGGTTGACTCAAATTTGACTTGGGGTCAAATTTGGTCAACAATTTCCTCATGGCAGGGGTTCCCAATTAAGGGTTGCCTCACCACATAACCCTTAGAGTTACACAACATATTCTTATAAAGTCTTTTTTTATGTTAATATCAATTACATGATATTATTAACCTCGCAACTTTACATAGGGATCGCAGTCCCTTTACTTACAACAATGGAGCTCTCATGGCATTCCACTCACACACAAACACACACACACACACACACACGCACACACACACTCTCTCTCTCTCTCTCTCTCTCTCTCTCTCTCTCTCTCTCTCTCTCTCTCTCTCTCTCTTTGTCTCTCATCCCATTCTCTACACTCAAGCTATAGACCTGTTGCGAGCACTTGGATCTCTCTCTCTCCCTCTTGCTCTCTCTCTCAATTTGGCGTTTTGACAGTCTCGACCCTTAGGCCTCGATCCTCCACACCATAGCAACACTCTCAACCATTTTTTGTCCTTGAGTTCTAGCAGCAACAACTTCTGCCAACAACAATCCTCAGCCTTCAACAACTACTATCTATCATCAACCACCATCAACCAACAACAACCTTTTCGGTTGGCTTGCACTTCTATTATAGATGTGGTGGCTTGCTTATCAGTGCGTTTGATCTGGAGACTAGTAGCTATCACTAGCTGGCTTACCCTATGCATAGCCTTTTTCGTTTACAGACCTCAAGCTTTGCGGTTCTAATATCAGATTGATTAAATTACCATGGATTAGATCATGTCAGTACTTATCATCCATGCAGTCATGTCCAACATGCCACCCATTCAAATGCCCAACCTCGTGGCAAGTTTTTTCTTGTTTAGCATGGCTTTTCTTGAGCTGTGTAGAAGCTTTTGTGCCTTGTTTCATGCTTCAATATGCAAGTGTTCCTTTTTCACACTATTTACTTGTTTGGCTCCTCGAGACTCAATTGGTTGGTTAATCTGTGTGATACCCATGTGCACTGCCCAACTTGTCTCTCTATGCGCTTCTCAACTAGTTCCCCCACACGCTTCATCAGTAAGCCGTTTCGCACTATCCCCCGATACCCATCATTTTCTTCATCGGGGTGCTCCAAAACTTTGGTTCATGCAGAATAGTGGCTTTGCCTAGGAAGCAAATGCATGAAACTCCCCTAAAAATTAAAATGTAAGCCCCTACTCACATTCAGGTTTGAGTGATGAAATCGCACTTTTGGTCGACTGTCTTGCAAAGGTGCTCTTCACCTATTTTTGCGTAAGCATGCTTAATTTTCACTCTTCTGGATCTTCTTCCTCTTTTTTGCTCTCTTTTTCATTTCCTCCTTTCCTCTTCTCCTCCACTCCTACTTTCACCTGTGGGTTTGTGCCTACCTTATCCTTCTACTTTTTCCAAGTATCTCCTCTTCTTGTACACATCATACACTCTCTCCCATGCACATCTCTTTTCTTCCTCTCTTTTTCTTCCCCACATTTATTTCTAGTGCGTGTTTTTTCTCCACCCTTATTCTTGCCCTTTGTGCAACACTTCTAGTCTCTGTCTTTCTTCATCTCAAGCTTCCTTTGTGCATCTCTACCCTTAGTCTATCAGTTACAACTTTCATCTTCTTCTCACCTTCTATCCCTTGCATGCTAGTGCAAGTGGACCTTTATTCTCTCCTTTTATTCCTCTTCTATCCTCTGTGGGCGTCCTTGTGCATCTTGTGCCCTCTCCAGCTCTTCTCCCTCTTCATCTTCGTTGTGCACTTCCTCTTCTTCTGGTGTGTCTCCCTTATTCTTCAATTTCTTCACATGCTACTTCATACTTGCGCCAAAACCTAGTCAACCACCTCTTATCAGTGTTGGGCTGACCTCTGGGTCCTCCATTTAACTCTTCCATGCTGTGCGTAAATAAAATTACACTCTCCTCGTTGGTTATGAGCTGATTTCCTCACCTTCTATTATTCTGGCATCTTTGGCACCCTGTGCTCTTCTCTACCTATGTCAACCCTTTGCCTCTTGGTAAACATCATCCTCTTCTTGCCTGCCCTTGTGCCTTGCGTGCTTCTCTAATCGCACAACCATGCCTTTATGAATTCAAGCTTTTCTTCTTCCAACTCTACTCTTCCTCATATTCCTCTTCCTATTTTCCTTCGCACGTTACCTTTGTCACACATTCTCTTTTCTCCTTCTGCACACTTCTACTACATGGTGTGACTTCGTTGTCATACTCGCTTGTCTTAGGTTCAATTGCATGCTGACCTTCTCCTCTTCTCCTATTGGCACAATTTCAATTTTGAGCCTTTTATTTTCTTTATCTCCATGTCTTCCACCAGACATGCTTCACTTGTTCCTCCGCTGCTTCTGCTTGTGCTATACTTATGTGTAATCCTCTCCTTAGCTGGTACTTCTTTCCAGTGATCTTTCTTCTTTGTTCATCTCTCTACTTCAAATCTAGAGATATGTACTAGTTACCTCAATATTCGACGATCTACTAGCTCAATTGCTTCTTGTGTAACTCCTCTTCTCCCCATTCTACTCTCCTCGACACGTTCCAAACAATCTCTCCTCAACGCATTCCAAACAATTTCGCCTCTTGCTAGTTGCCTTAATGTTCGTTGCTTTACTATCCCTTAGCTACACTAACCTCTTTTCTAATGCATCCGCTGACTTCACCTTGCTAGCTACCTCAAAGTTCAACAATCGACTAGCTTTAGTTGTACTCAACTCACTTTACCTCTCTTCTTCCTTGGTGTGTCTGCCGACTATCAGGACACTATGCTAGTTGCCTCAATGTTTGGCAATTGGCTAGCCTCTAGTTGCTCTCCAACAACTCTTTTCCCCTTAGTGCATTTTTCACTTTTGCTAGTTGCCTTAAAGTTTGGCGATCTGCTAGCCTTAGTTGCACTCATCGCAACTCTAAATCTTTTCCTCTTATCTGTTGGTTGCCAAAATAGTTTTGTGATTGGCTAGCCTCTAGTTGCTCACTAGCAACCCTGCATTCTTAGCGTTCTCCCACATCACCCCTATATGTGATTATGTGATTTCTTCTTTTCTAAGTGTATCTATTGACATTCTTTTGTGACAAGTAATTTGACTTGTGCGCTATTCCATGGCCTTGCCCCCTCCGGTTTTATGTTTCTCTTGTCCTTTTGTTGTTGTGCAACTCATCCCACGCATTTGGACACTTGTCTAATTTTAGTCGATCTCTTCTCATCGACTCTTCTTCCTCCTATAGGTCCTCTCTGCTTTCGTTCTGACTCTCTTCATTCTTGGCTTCCACTCTTCATCCCATGGTGTATGCATTTCACCCTGCTGCCTATTATGCTCAACACATTCTTTCGTGCTGTCACCATCTTAGTGGAATGATATCCACCTTGCCTTTCTTTTTTGCGCTCTATAGCAACCGGGTATCCTTCTCCAATCTTGCTTGTGTGCCTTCTTCATGCAACTCTTGCTTGTGCGCCCCACTTCTTTGGTGTTGGCCTTTTGGTTGCCTCAAGGCATCTTTTCAGAGTTGGCTCCATGGCCTCCCAAGTCGATCCCACAATCGCCCCCTTCTGACCATCAACACTTGTGACTTCCTTCTATCTTGAGGTGGGTCTTTACATGCAGTGTTTAGTATAGCAACATGGAAAACATATGTTTCCTTGCCCACACCATCTCTTCTCCTCTTCAAAGTCTCTCCATTTCTTTGGTGCGCAGATCCACATTCTTCTATGTGCACTCTTCACCCCTGCAAAGTCCCCTACACTCTTTAGTGTGAAATTGCACTCTACACTAATGACCCACTTCATCTTCTTCTTTGGGTATTTTCTCTATGATGGCTTGCCTTAATATGATTGCTTCATTCTTTGTGTTCTTCGTTTTGTACCCATCCATGCTTGATGGAGAACCTTTTCTTTACCACCTTCTACCCAACACTCTAAGAGATACTCTTCGTGCCTTGACTACCTCAGATCGATGGTTATGTCGGTGTTCCTCATCTCATCACCTCTTCTCACTCTAGCTGCCTCTTATTAGTGATTCTACTGTGCTTTCTCTTTTTCTTTTCTATGCTTCGATTGCCTCACAATTGGTGGTCTATCGGTGCACAATTTATATCAGCCACCCACTGTTGTGCTTCACTAGCGCAATCCTATGTAGGCACTTTGGGACTTTCTAAATCATTGTTGCAATCTTACGTAGCTTGTCCCTTTCTTCTAGTTGCCTCAGGATTAGTAGTCTACCAGTTTTTGTCTTCGACACTTTCCACTAGCTCCCCCAAAGGTTGGTGGTCTGCTAGTCCTCACCTTCTCTCAACACTTGTCACTAGTTGCCTCATTGGTTGATGGTATACCAGTCCTCTCTCAACATCTCCTCTTCTGCTAGCTGCCTTATTGGTCGGCAATCTACTAGCCATCTTTTTTATGTCATTCTTCTACATTCTCCCACTCATAGGGTCTTTTCCTCTTGCATTCCCAAGGTTTGACCCACTCTAATACCACTTGATGCAGTCACGATAGAGGTTCCCAGTTAAGGGTCACCTCACCGAGCAGGCCTCAGAGTCACACAATGGATTCTTAGAAAGTTTTGCATTAATTTAATAACAATTACACAATATTATTAGCCTTGCGGCTTTACATAAGGCCCATAGTTCCTTTACTTACAATAGTGGAGCTCTCATGGCTTTCCACTTACACACACACACTCTCTCTCTCTCTAAGGCTTCAGGCCTTAGTCTCTCAACCCATTCTCTACACTCAAGGCGCAACCCTGTTGAGAGTGCTCAACTCTCCCTCTCTCACAGTTTGACATTTTGACAGTCTCAACCCTTAGGCCTCGAGCCTTCGCCCCACAACAACACTCAATCATTATCGTTACTTTGCTCCATTTACTAGCAAAAACTTATGCCAAAAATAATCCTTAGCCTTCAACAACTACTATCAGCCATCAACCACCATCAACCAACATAAAAATTTTCAGTTGGCTTGCACTTCTATTTATAGATGTGGTAGCCTGCTTATTGACGTGTCTGGTTTGGAGATTGGCATTTATCACCAACTAGCTTGCCCTATGCACAGCCTTACCTTTTACAGACCTTGACCTTTGTGGTTCTAACAAAAGATTAATTAAATCCTCACGGCTTTGATTGTGTTAGTACTTGTCATTTGTGCATTCATGTCCAACATGCCACCCATTCAAATGACTAGTCCACATGGTAATTTTTTTCTATTCAGTCTAGCTTTTCTCAGGTCGTGCAGAAGCTCTATGCCTTATTTTGGACTCCACGCTGTGAGTGTTCCTTTTGTGCACTATTTATTTATCTGGCTCCTTGGGACTCAATGAGCTAGTTAATCTGCATGCCACCTACGTGTGTTGCCCAACTTGTCTCTGTACGTGCTTTATCAATAAGCCCTTTGACAATGTCTTCTGGTGCCCATCTTTTCCTTCACCTATGTGCTCCAAAACTTTGATTCATGCAAGATAGTGCCTTCGCCTGGGATGCTCCAACATCAGATTGGTCCATGATTTTTCTGCTTGATGAGTAGGCCTCACGAGGACAAGGCTGGTGGTGATTTTTTATGGAATAAAAACCCCTCAGATTACTCTACTTCTTTACCAAACATTTTCCATGTTTTGACGGTGTACTATGACACCTTGTGGTGCATAGTGTTCTTATTTTCATGAGACATAAGAATTTTGAGCATTTGTTATGGTAGTCTTGTTGCTTTGGGCTCTTATTTTGGATAGCTGACAATTCTGTCTGCAAGTTGATCTTTATTGAATCAAAATGCCTCTAGGATGTTAAAGGGTAATGATGACTTTTCCCGAGGTTGCTTATGGGAACTATTGTTGTTTATTTTCAAACAGTCTGAGTATCTTCAGTATAACTATGAAACCAATGTACTGTTGTGTGGGCTTCTACCAATATAATTTCTTTTTTTGAGCAATAACAACGCAGAATACTATGATCTTAATTACTCATGACAAATAGTGATGTTTTTAAAGTAAAAAGTACAAAAAATGTCAATTTAAAGGCTAATTAGAATATGAATGGGTATTTTTTCTCAAGTGACCATCAAGGTAGTAGTCATCCATCACTTTCCCAACAATAGAGAAAAGATGAGAAAGAAATTATATTGATGTCCATTAGGGATGACCAAATACAACTGGATGGGACTCAAAAAGTACATTTAGTTACATTAGAGAAATGCTAGGTTAAAAATACCCTAGATTAAGAAGAGCAACTAATAACAAAGCATGCATGCCTCTATGAAGCCAACTTGAGAAAAAAAATATGCTTGAGAAAACTGGAATCCCAAGTAGCGATAAGCTTGTGACTCCCACTAGTTCAGGATTTCATTTCATTATAGTATCTAAGCATTGTAGAAAGGCAGAAACTTAGAAAAATCCCTAGAGGTATTGAAGACCATAACCTTAGTTTTACTAATGTTCATATAAGTTGGAAAAGCTTGAGAGCACCAAGCTGCTTATGTAAACCATCCAAAGAGTGAGCGAGTAAGATAACATATTTAAAAACACAATATAACAATCAAGACATAATGTATTATATAACAATTATCAACATGAGTATGTTGCCACAGAAAGTCCACAAGATTGTCTAAATAAACACCAAAAATACTCCATCAACAAGAGGTGGAACCCATGCTTGCATCTGATGGTATTCACAAAGTCAAGGAAACTGTGGGAAGTAAAAATTTGGCCAAAAACCATTGCGTAGAGCCTTATAATGGCAGGTTGTAGCAATAAAAGAATCATAGACACCAATATCACCCAACTTTTGGAAAAGCAGATGTCTCAAGAAAAATTAAAGGCCTTCCTAAAATTGACAAAGCAATAAAAGACTTTGGAAGATCAATTTCAATAAGATCCCAAAAAGAAACAAGCTCATCCTATGTAAAATACCAAAAAGAGTCAGTCAGCAAGAGGGTGAACCCAAGGTTGACGCTAATGATACTCACCAAGTCAAAGAAACTATGGAAAGTACGGAATTGGCCAAAAATAATTGCATAGAGCTTCATGATGGTAGGGTGCAACAATAAAGGAATCACGTACACCACTATCACTCAACTTTTGGAAAAGCAAGTCAGACCTTCTTAAAGCCTACAAAGCAACAAAATTGTTTGGAAGATCAATTTTGGGCTTCTTCAATTATAATCAAATGTGTAAAATAATGGTTAGCAGTTTGAAAGTCTCTCTTGAAGTATGCTTGTTACCTTGCTCTATGATTACCACCCTCCAAATACTCAGAAAGTTTCTTATCCATAATCATAGCATAAATATTGGCAAATGTATGCCTAATTATTATAGTCCTGTAGCTTTTTGGGTTTGAAAAATCTTGACTTTTGAATGGAGTGAATGATGTATTTTGACCAAGAGGGAGGAAGCCCCAAGCCAATGACCTCATCAAATAATTCTTCCATAGGGAAGACGAGAATCCACACCATATTTAAGTAAATCTAAATAGTAAAGCACCTCACAACCTACAACTTTGCTGGTACAGAGCCCTTAAATATTTCTCCTCATGTCCCTAGAAGAACATAAATGACAAGAGGAAGGCGATACTAATTATGGGCCAATCTAGAATATTATAGTGTTGGATAGGGAACCTCAGCCCAGGGTAAAATTTTTGAAGTAAAATTTTCCTTGGGAGGATGTTACACCAAAGATTTTTGAGAAATGATGAAGGCCTCAAGGAACTTAGTCACTTAGATGCAAGAAATGCACGACATTGGTTGAAGGAGAAAATGATGATTGTTATGCATGGAGGTTATGAATGGAGGGTCACGAGCTAGGACAAAATGGAGCCTTTTATGTATTGATTTACACTCGTCATTGTACCAACATTTCATAGAGTAAAAATAAGGAGAACGAGGTGGAATAGAATGGTGAACCGTGTTGTGAAAAGAGTCAAGGGCTGCCTCCTAGAAAATATGAGATAGAAACTTATACATGAGCGTATTGGTTGAGGAAGAGTAGTAGCTGGTCATAAGCTAGGAAAGGTGGGTAGAGTATTAAATGACACATTAACACCAAAGTGGATCATGGTGTGTTGTTTATGGGAGGATGGTAGGGGAGGAGGGTAGGTGGACTAGGGAGCTACATGTAAAGTGAATGTCAAAACAATATGATCTGAATGAGGGAGTTGATAAGAGATAATAAATTCATGAATGTGGGGAATCAAATAATTTTTGTCAAGAACATCAACCCACCTCACTTGCACTTGCAGTTTGAAGAAGTGTTTTTATGAAGAAATAATCTTATAGTTTAAATATTATTCTTTATGTTGCACACAATTTGATCCACCTTTTGCGTTTTATTTTCAAAAATGCAAATATAGAAATGATTTTGGGGTTTCTTTAAAATTTTATTTTAGTTTGTCTTTTGCATTTGTCAATGTACATCAATTTATTCTTAATGCAAACCATCTTTAGAAATCCCTCAAAAATCAAATCATATGCAATTCCAAATTCAGAGCATTGTAATGTTCCAACTTTTGCAATTTATGATTCTCGAGATTTAATTATCATCATAGATACAAATTTGCTAGCAGGTCATGTTGCATTGCACAAATTGAAACCAAACACTCCATATGGCCACAATATGCCTTTCCTATTTTAGCATGTGAAAGCAACTATGACTTCTACTAGTGGTGCTTTTAGGGATATCTTCAAAAGTCAATATGGTTCCACGTCATAAGGTTGGTGTTATCCTCATGCTATAGCACTTCCTACTTCTGGATTAAGAGCTCATCCATTGTTGCAATCACTCAAGACACATTATCATAGGTTTACTGTTTCCGTGGAAACTTACTATACTATACAACAATGCACACAATTCCAATAAATAATATTTTACTATACACTTTTTTAGCATTTCCATAACTTTACAAAGCTCTCTATCTCTGCAGGTGGTCATGCTGATAACATAAAGTTAATATTATCTAAGAATGCCAAAACTCTAGAGAGTGCAGCTGGCCATTGTGCTCCAGTCATGTCATGTCCCCCTTTGGAACATAGATTGAATGAAGACCATTAGCCTCGTTTTGGTTTCCCAAAGGCTAAGGAAAAAGAAAGAAAAAGGGAAATGCTCAGGTATTTCTAAGGGCGATTGCAAAAGTACCTTATTGTTCTAATTTTCACTTAAGTTGTGGTCTTTTGAAGGTCATGGGTGCCCAAGGACTTAATTGGGAATTATAAGGATTATTTTTATATTTTGAAAAAGGTCTTCCCCCCATTTTGGACACACCTCTTTGGGGGATGGGTATAAAGGCAAGTGAGGGATCATTTGAAAATATTAGGCATGATTTGATAATTGAATTCATTGAGTATAAGCATGAAAACACTTGACTTTCTCCATGAGGATGAAAGCCTACAAGGTGGATTGGAATTAAGGATGAAAACCCTTAAGATCATTTAAGGTAGCTTCGT
Source organism: Torreya grandis (assembly GCA_037957365.1). Lineage (NCBI taxonomy): Eukaryota > Viridiplantae > Streptophyta > Pinopsida > Cupressales > Taxaceae > Torreya > Torreya grandis. Next base: position 977,252 of record JARHVA010003237.1, read on the forward strand.
ATGGAAGTTGTATGGAGTTGAATTATCTTCTAAAGGTGTTTTGAACACCATACTTTCATTTGCAAGTGTGGCGAGTTGGTTTGAAGGTTGGGCGAAGTGGCTTGGAGGCCAAAAAGAGATTGGCGAACCCTTGGGAGCTGCAAAGATTCATCCTTGGCCCTAGTGAACCCAACTTAGGGTTGGGCGAAGGTCTTTTGAAGCCTATCTTGGCCTTTGTTGAGTGTGGAACAACCACAAATAATTCTGATATTTTTGTAATAATTTCCAACCCTTGAACATTGCAAAAATTAGGTTTTTAGTTGATTATTATTCGCTGAATTATTGGATAATTCTTATAAATTTAAGAGCATTTAAATAATATTTTTGTTCCATAATTGGGCACCTACAACAATCTAAAATTAATTTTGTGTATCTAGGGTTTGAGCCATTTCATAAATTTGCTTGTTTGATTAGGGTTTGTTGGAAAACCTCTTTGATTTAATTTCATCCCTAAAAGAGATATTCAATCATATCAGAGCCAATTTCTTGGCCAACTATGGGGTTTGAGGGTTTATAAGGTCAAATAGTGACAAAAGAGAAGGCAAATGGTTTTTAGGTTTTTGGATGGTGCTAGATTGGAGAAGATTACCCAAGTGAAAGAAAGATTGAATGATATGATGACAAAAATGTTCCACACCATGAAAAATCTAAATGGTGAAGGGAGCCTTCCAAGGGAAAACATTAGTTTTCAGCTAATAAACATCACAAGTGATTCTTTAGCTAGGTCATTCTAGCCTGCCTCTCTTCCATGGGAATCAAAGGAAGGACTAGTTGGGATTGGACCAAGGTCAACCCCAAGAATTGTACAAGGAGATTCGAGGCATGCTTGGCATGTAGAAGAGGAAAATAAATTTTCCCTTGTGATGAAAGAAAAGCCTCTAGCTAATTTCCCTAAGGATTCATCATCAAAGGAGGGCACAAAGTCAGAATTGAAAGGGTTAGTGAGTAGAAAAAAATTGTTATCTTGAAGCCCTTTGAGCAACAAAAGGGTAAAACTTAGGGGCAACCAAGTGTTGAAATTTTTGAGTTTTACAAATCATAAAATTTGGGGTAGCAAGAAGAAGTTGTCCAACAAGTTCGTAAGCAACAAAAAAAGCAAAAAGAGGGAGACAAGAATGGAGGAAAATCATAAAAATCAAAATCCTTCAAGGGAGGGAAAGAGCAAGCTTTACATGATGGGTGTCAAGCATCCAAGGTTGACGCTATCCCAACATTAGAAGTAATGAATCCTCATGCAAACTTTTCAAAGTTTGAGCCATCACATATTGAGAGTAGTGTTATGATTTATTTAGTGGTGAAGGAAGAAGGGGAAATATTGGAGCATGAGCTAAAGGAAGAAGAATAATCCATTGGCATGATGATGGAAAGCATTTGATAGTTAAAGTCAAAATTTTCAGGTGTTTTAACCTTTTAGAAATTAGATGAATATAAATCATATGTTGTTAAAGGGCTAAGTATAGTAAATATGGGTAGAAATATGTAATAAATACAACCACTAATATGTTACAGAATTGACTAAATTTTACCTTTCTAAAAATAACAATAAATAATGTAAATGAGAACTTAGCAGGTAAATGATTAAGACGGATGATCTGAAAGATGAAAACTGAGGCAAAGGCTGGTCTGAGTGTTGTAAATAGAATCCAAGTGTTAACACCCCTTTTGGATAGTAGCACCATGTGGCGCTAGTATCCTTGTTTTGGTGGTAGTGTCCTTTGTGCAAAACTATTTCGAGCTTTTGGGTTCACCTATGTTTGGGTTTATTAGGCTTGTTCTTGCGTGCATGAGTTCTAGAACCCTATAGATGACCTATTCTGACTAATTTTGTGAGCAAATCATAATCCTCCATGTTGCTAGGGCATCCAGTTGATACAAGTAGTAAAGTGTGTTTGTTAGTGGGGTAGGTTGGACATCCTCAACACCCTGTTGTGATGTAAGTTGCTTACAAACCAATACTCCAAAGAGAAATCAAGCTTGATGTAGTTCTCCCCACCTAAATACTAGTGAAAGTGTGAGGCTAGTATGATTGTAGACCTGAGTGCTTTGAATGTGCTTGAGACTAAAAATCTAAGTAATCTGAGCTTAGGAATGCTATAGATGGTAGTATGCAGAAGTAAGGCAAAATAAGGATTGATAACTTTTATCATGCACAACTTATTATGAGTTTGCCATGTAATTTGTATTTGATTTCCGTCTAGTGGTTAAAGGGCTAAAAGTCATGTATATATACTATTATGGTTCTTATACAAGTGTCAAAAGAGGTCTAGGATGACCCTAAGTGGTCTAAGATTTGAAAAGATATCTGTTCATGGAAAAAAGAGGGAATAGACAATAGTGCCAAAATTGGGACACTAGTGCCATGTGGCACTACTATCCCTATTATGGCATTAGTGTTTAGGTGGTAGAACCTGAGGCACGAAGGGCCAGGATGTAAGAATAAGGGTCTGGGACTACTTTAAGGATGTTTAGGGATGCCTGTGGCCCGCATGAACATTGGATAAGTATGAAAATAATCCCTCAGATAGGTTTGGGGCTAAGCTAGGGTTAGGTGGTATCAAGTATCACTCTTAGTACTGAAGTGTTAATTTTAGGTTCTTACATTTGTCCCCCCTTTATTCTAGAAATGTAGCAAAGTGAAATGACTAGGAAAAAAACAAGAAGCGTATCTAGACCTACCTAAGAGTTGAAGCCCATGAATTTGGATATGAGTATGTGAAGCATGTTATATTGCTTGTCCTGCAAGTAAAACATTCATAGATCAATCCTTACTTAAGATATATCAAAAGCAAAGACAAAACTAACTAAATAAGTAAAACTAAGTAAAGATATAAGAGAGGAAATGAATGAATACATCTCACTGGGTATGTGAACCAATACATAAATTTGGTGACAACCTATATGTATGCATGTATATAGTGATCTAACAGTGAATAGCTTGGACTGAGATGATGGCTTGCTCAATCCCCATGTGTGGGTGGCTTAAAAACTCAATCTAGTTTTGACTCCATCATTAACCAACCCTGCTTGGTGGATTATGACCTATGAATAGCTTGGATTGAACTGATGGCATGCCCAACCCTCTCCTATAGGTGGCTCAAAAATTCAAGTAGACTATGACTCCATCATTACCTATCCATGTGTAGTAGATGCATCTAAAACTAAAACTATGTGATGTAACTAGAAATGTCTAATTAGATATGTCAACTCTGTGGCCACTTGGATATATTAGGTGGCTTTGGGCCACTCGAGAATGCCACCACTACAGATGGAGTAAGGCATGAATTTGGTGTGTAACCTAGAACATAGTATATGATGTATACACTGTAGAGAATGACATGGATAAGTGAGCATACAAAAATAATGTACCGCATACATGCCTCCAATTTTGATATCTAAACATATGGATTATGGACAGAGTTGTAATAATTTGTATCTAAAGATTTAAAATAAAAATGAGAATGGTCATGCCCCACATGATGCCCCCAATCTGAGCAAATTGGTATGAATATGAGCTAAACTGAGCCAAAACTAGTAAATCTATAACTAAACTTGTGCAAACTTGGACTGTATTTGATGTACTTTTCTAGCCAATCTAGATTTTTCTAAAACTAACGCTACTAGATAATAACACCATATCTTGGACAACAGTGTCATGTGGCATTAATGTCTCACTTTTTGTGTCAGTGTCTGACTGTTTTGATTTTTGTGCAACTGATCTCTATGTCATTGTTTTTCACTGTGTTTACCCGAGTCTAATTTCTATAATTTGAGCCTGTGTGTTGAAAATTGTACTGTGAATGCATTCTAATAGCCTGATCTCTATGACAAATCTTGTGAATGCCCCCTCTTTTGAAGAGAGTTTTTAACCTATGCAAGAATTATCCTCAAAATAAAAAGCTCTGTAAAATGTGTGTTAGTCAAAGCATATATGATATCTTCATAATAATTCAATATAATATGCATATATAACATAAAAATGTAAAATAATTTGAGCATAAGTTTGTAATGTGCAATGTATGTTATGTCTAGCATTCAAAAGGTTGTCACGATAGATATAACAATGTATGTGAACAATGAATATAAGTAATAACTGAGTAGCTACCTAGGGGGGATGGGGCATGATGTCCATCACGACACCTAAGTAGGAAGGGGAGATGCATGAGGTGTCTTATGGCATCTAGAACTGGAGTGTGTAACAAACAAGAGACATGTGTTATGGACATGGTGCATATAAGAAAGCATACATACAACACATATGAGGCACACAAAGTAGACCAAGGGGCCAAAATACAATGGACATAGGCACATGTCATTAAATTTGAGAAAGAAAGACATACAAGGACATGTTCAAATGTCTACATACACAAATAGAAAGCTAGTTGGCTTAGAGCCACATATAAGAACATTTTAAAATGTCTAGATACACAATCAAGAAGGCACACACAAAGACATGGGCACATGTCCAAACCATACATACTATGCAAAGAAGTGGTGTAGAGCCATAGAGAAATGGCATATTCAAATGCCCTCGAATATAAGAAGTATAAAGATACAATCAAGTCTAAATCAGGAAATCTAGAATTGAAACTATGCATGAACATGTAATACAAATTTGTGTAAGATCTAAGATGTACATATGCTGAGTTTACAAAAATAGTTGCTGAAAAAAATTTGAGTAGGTGTAGCATGATCAATATCAAGATATAACAATGCTAAAGTTGTGATCTAGAGTTTAGAAATATGTAACCTGGTAAAGAAAACTGTGTATAGAATGCCCTCTAATGGGTGAATGTGTCAAATGAAGAACCCGTGTATTTGTGTATATGCCCCAAATGGGTAGATAATAATAAATTTGGATCGATGTAGTGGACCTGAGTCCTATAGTAATCTACAAGCACTTGACAAGAACAAGTGAAGCATGTATGTATGATAAAAATTGACTATACTAAGATAACTAGCATATGTTGTGCCTGCCAATTATAAGAGATGTAAACATGAAAATGCATACAATCTATAATTTTATATTTTCTAAGTAAATATTTAAATGAAAATATATACAAGAAGCAAGAAATAAGAAAAGTATGTACAAAAAGGGAGGAACAATACTAACTAATGAGTCTCATGGGAGACTCACTATCAATGTGGTCCGTGTCAAATAAAGGAACAATGATTGTGCATGCTGTATGAACAGGTAACTGAGGTCCCAAAACCTACTGTACTGATGACCTATAGCTAGCACTACTTGTGAAGTGGTGCTAGGAATATGTGAAACTGACTATGGTGTCATATGAACTGTAGGAGTCCCAGGGACCCATCGGGTAGAATATGTTGTAGCTGGGATAGGTGCCTTGTATTGAGAACCCTAAGAACTCAATAATACTGATCCTAAAAGAAAATGAGTAGAGGGAGTTCTTATAAAATCCGAAACATATTTCTGATGTAGGGGTTTCTTTAATAATGGTCTCTTTGGGAGAGTATGCATACATGGTAACACTGTAGGATTAGACCTCAACTGCACTGGTGGCTCCACTGAACTTTGTGATGTACTACTAGGAACTGTGGTCAGAGTGGTAACTGATAACTGAGCTATAACTGATAACTAAGGTGTAACTTCTTGTGAGACAGGTAGAGGATACTCATATGAAAGACCCTCACCTATGATCCCCTAATTTGCATTTATATATGAGGTATCTGTGCATAGTGGATGGGATGGATCACAACTGTTGTATCCATGGCTTACCCAATAACATGTCAAATGTGCTTGCACTAGGTACAACTAAAAATTTAGTGGCCACATGTGCTGGTCCAACCTATAGTGGAAGTACAATCTCCCTGATAGAGCTCTAAACATGGACACTAAAACCATTAATAACTATGTTTGTAAGAAATATATCCTAATCTGAATACCCCAAATGTTGTAGAAGTGTGATATTACACATGTTAATACTTGACCCATTATCAACCATAACACTCTGAATAGTATGATGATCCATGTAGGTTCATACAAAGAGTGTATATAAATTTGAATCATCATCAACAATCTTCTACTCTGAGAAAGTGATGAGTGGTCTAGTTGGTACTATAGTAAGGTACACACCGATGATATTATGTAGGGGTGTGCATCCTCTATAGTAGTGTGCTATGATGTTGGTGGTGGATATGCTTGATACATATAGTGAACACCTGAAGTGCCCCTTGCCTCATTTGATGTATGCTTCAGAAACAAATCATTACCTTTGTGGGTGTGCCCACATCGGTTATGTTAGCCTTTATCAAATATTGTATCTTATATTTCAATGTGATACATCAATTTGTTGTATGGCATGGTGCCCTGTGATATTCACAGAATGCATTAGAATCATAGATTTTTGGAAGAAGCCATGTCATATCAACCTCTTTGATGGGAGGGAGAGATATGAAATTGCATTCCAAGAGATGTTGTAAAACACATGCTGGGGATTCTAGAAGGTTGGTGAAAACTCTCTATGGAGGAGTTGATAAACCCAGGTGAGGAGATGGATTTGAAGTTGTGTTAACTATGGACTTTGTATCACTCTTGTTTTTAATGGCCCTTACCTTGTATGGAGGCTTACTAGAACTCTTAGTAGTTGATTATGATCCACTTGTATATTTTAGTTTACCCAAAGAGATAAGCTTGACTTCTCTTTATTTCACTATGTGACATAAATCTGTGAAGGTTGGAAACTTTTTGAACAAGATAGCTTCATGTAACATTGGTACTAGGCTCTATTTGAATATGTCCTGGAGCTCTCTATCTGCCATGGGGATAGTCAACTTGGCCATATAGTCTTATAGCGCAAGGTGTATTCTATAATAGGCTCATTGGATTTTTGTTTCAGTTGTGTTACTTAAGTATATGAGATCTTATCACTGATGTTAATTGAGAAGTGTGTTAAAAACATATCTACCAATGGATTAAATCCGTTGATAGACTAATTTGGTAGATTATAGAACCACTATAAGGCATAATCTTTTAGATCATGTGGAAAAAACTTAGTGAAGATCCAATCATTTGACATGCAGTCCAAACATGCTTCATGGAAAGCTTGAAGATGGTGCTCTGGGTCACCCTTACTATCATACAATGTAAGCTTAGGTGTCATATATTTAGATGGCAAAATATTTGTCGCTATGTGATGTGCCAAAGGTGTATGTAAAAGAACACAAGAATCCAAGGCATGTGATGGTCTATTAGCTCCCTGTTCAAGATATAACAACTTAGCCTATAGATAATGAACCTCGTGTCTAAGGGATTGTACATCTGGAGATGAGGAACTAGCCATAGGAGGTGTAGCTACCACTAAAATTTGTCAAGTTAAAACTAGTTGTACTAGTTGAGTTGCCCCCAAAGTAGGTGTAACAATGTTGTTATCTATGGGAGTAGAAAATTGAACATTATTTGATTTTTGAAGTTATTTGTGGATAATATTAATAAGGTCATCTTGCATATTAGAATGTTTGGAAACAAAATCTTATAATTGTCTCTTATCAGTTTCATCAAATCGGTTGTGGAATTATGCCATTGTAATTTAGGGAGTAGGAAAACAAACTATTGTATATTTTGAACCTTTAAAGAAATTTAATCTATGAAAGATTATGAGAAGTAAATAATGAAACAAATTTGAGATTTTAGAACTAATATCTGAGCATAGAAACAAAAAGGATACAAACCCTAGGAACATTTAGGGTTAGAATTTGAATAGTATTTGATGTAAGTCAGGTTCACCAAATGTTTTAACATTTTAAGACTTAAATGAACATAAATCATAAATTTTTAAAAGGATAGTAAATCAGAGATAAATATGTAATAAATATAGCCACTGATTTGTTACAGAATTGATTAAATTTGACCTTTCTAAAAATAACAATAAATAATATAAACAAGAACTTAATTGAAAAATGATTGAGACAGATGATTTGGAGGCTGAAAACTGAGGCAAAGGATGGTCTGAGTGTCACAAATAGGATCTAGGTGCCAAAACCCCTTCTGGATAGTAGCACCCTAATTGGATAGTAGTGTCATGTGCTAATCTCCTTATTTTGGTAGTCGTGTCCTCTATGCAGAACTATTTCAAACTTACTGGTGCACCTGTATCTATTTTTGTCAAGCCTATTTCTATGTGCATGAATTTTGGAACCCTGTAAATGACCTCTTTTAACTGATTTTTTGAGTAAACCCTAATCCTCTATGTTGTTAGGGCATCCATTTGATATAAGCAGTAAAGTGTGTTTGTTAGCAGGGTACGTTGGACATCCTCAACACCCTGCTATGATGAGAGTTGCCTACATACCAATACTCCAAAGACGGATCAAACTCGATGTAGTTCTCCCACCTAAGTGTTGGTGCAAATTCAAGTGAAGCTAGTATGATTGTAGACTTGAGTGCTTTGAATGTGCTTGAGATTGAAAATCTAAGTAATATGAGCTTAGGAATGTTGTAGATGGTAGTATGCAGAAGTAGGGTAGAATAGGGATTGATAACCTTAATTGTGCACAACTTATTCTAAGTTTTCTTATGTATTTTGCATCTGATTTCCATCTAGTGGTTAGAGGGCTATAAGTCATGTATATATTGATCTGGTGCTTGTACGGGTGTTAAAAGAGCTCTAGGCTGACCCTAGGTGGTTTAAGATTTGAAAATATATTTGTTTGTGAAAAAATGAGGGAAACAACAATAATGCCAAAATTGGGACACTATTACCATGTGGTGTTACTGTCCCTATTATGATGATAGTGTCCAGGTGGTAGAACCTAAGGTACGAAGGGTTAGGATGCAAGAATGAGGGTTTGTGAATGCTTTAAGGATGTTTAGGGATGACTATGGCCCGCATGAAGGCTAGATAAGTGTCAAAATAAGCCTTAAGATAGGTCTAGGGCTAAGCTAGGGATATGTCATCTCAAGTAGCACTCTTAGCACTCAAGTGTCATTTTTAGGTGATTACACCAGGTACTATTGTTCATTTTCAGTTTTCTAGAACTTTTATATTGGTAACTAAGGGTAAGCAATTTGATGACCTTCACATAAAGGGGTTGTTGCATCAACACCCTACTAATAATGAAGACAAGATGAAGGGCACTAAATGGAAGGAATTTCTCTAAAAGAATCAAGGATGGGGAATTGCAAATTCTCAATATCGATGTGGGAACTAGGTGAGACTTACAAATTTAGTATTGATGTCATAGAACTTCTAATTTCTTTGGCACCCATGTAAGAAGGTTGTTAATGCCTTAGGATCATGAAAAAGAATAATAAGTTGAAGAGCATGTTGAAGAACATGCAAACCACTCCAAATCTTCATAAGCATCATGCTTTACTTGCTAATTTTCAAAGTCTACATAGAGTGGTTCTGATTGATGAAAGCATGAAGGGCACATGTTATAAGGCTATACAATCCTTGGCTTAGTTTGAGGTATGTCACGCTATCATAAAATAAATTCCATCTCTTATAAATCAGATTCCATGTGGAAAAACACATTTATACAACCATGGTATGAAGGAGAATATTTTGTTTAATTTTGTGTATGTAAGGAATTGCTATGTCGGGTCACAAAGTACAATACGTACAATGAACACATCATTGTGTGAGAGGAAAAACTGGGCAATTAATTACTATTACAGTCATTATATATTCCACTTGCATTCTATTTTATGTTGTTGGACAAGGGATAAAGTTTGGATGGTAATGAAAATGGGGGTAAGCAATAGATATCACGACCCGAGGATCAATTGGAGGGCTATTTATAACTTGTTGATTATCGTTTCTCACGTTTACAACTTGTTCCCTCCAATGTTTACTACTACAAGAGAGAATCTTGACTCTAGGTAGGTGTGTTTCCCACCCCTTAGCAGCTTAGACATGTTTCTATCAAGTACAACTGGATTTTCAACCACCTCAGGAATGAGTTTGAGGAATAAAATGACATACTACAGCCATGATCAGGATAACATGAGCAAACCCTTAGGAATCTAGGTGAGGAGTTATAAGAAAAAATCAAGACATCAAAGAGGAGTTCATATTAGATCCATAAAGCTTGATGAGGTGATCAAAAAAATGTTACTAAACACTCTTGTTTCCTCTAACATGTTTGTTCTATGTGTAGGTGTTAGCAATCCAAGTTGCACCCTTTGAAGGAGACTCTTCAATTTTGTTTCAAACCTAGACTAACATGGGATTGGCCTAAAGGTTATGGGTTACATATACTTAGACCAAACCTCTAGATTATGGGGCTACCTCCCTTGCTGCATCTATTTGGCTTAGAATCACTAAAATCTACTATTTTGGGGTGAAAAGGGATAGAGAATGCAGAAAATAAACCTACTCTAAGGGGTGGTGATGCACCAATATAATCATTCATCCACTCAAATTGACCTCAACAAACACTAGTAAACAATACAAGTGACTGGATCTTCTAAATCCAAGGACTCCTATGCAAAAGTGTTTCACATAAAGGTTGCACTAAGTGGTCAAAACATGAGGGTAATGATGGAAGGCCTAGATCAAGGCACTTACCAATCAAATCTCCAGTCCAAACTCAACCACTTATCATTCAAACACTATATGTGACCAACATAAGATCATATACTATCAACTAGGTGAGATTAGGACCTGCCAAGGGAGAAAAACTGCCACATGTGAAAATCAAATTAATAGAATAGACTAAACCAATATCAAAGAGTTTGAAAATAATCATTTACATTACCTTAAGAGGTTACAAAGTGTCAATCTAGGTAGAGTCTCCTCATACCCTGGTGACGGATACAAATCAAGGCCTTAAGGCCTGAATATATAGCAAAATGGGAATGGAGAGAGAGAGAGAGAGAATGGTGTGGAGATGAGAGGTATGGGTCATAAATGACCTTAGTACACTCATTACTTTAGTTACAAATAATTACAATAGTCATAACAGCCCCCAAAATGACTCTCCATGCGTTGGTCTCTTTAATGACCCCTTTAAGCATTGAGGTGGAGTGGTGGAGGATGTGGTTGACTTTTTCAACCTTTCTTAAAGCATGGATACACCCCTATTTGGTCAAATACCTCCTCTTCCTGGAAGTTACAACATTAATGAGATGCAATTAAGCCATCATAAAGCATACAACAATCTATCCTCCTTTTGAGCATATTGACCAAGTCAAGAAACTGACTTCTTTCTCCATTATGACCATGGAATGTGCACTTGCCTCATTCAATGCATCAATTATATGGTGTAATGAATCTATGTTGACTCATTTAATCATCCCTCTACACTAACTTCGATATCTCTTTGTTGACCAAGTAGGTCTATTAAGCCAATTAGGCTTAATTACCTAAATATTTATAATTGATGGTTATGAAAGCCTTTATGAGACCTTAAAATCATATTACTAAGTGAGTTTCAGGTCTGAAACAACATCATATACCATGATATGGCCTTTCTAATCAAAAGACACCTTCAACCTTGATAAATTAGTTGACTAGGTCACCTTTTCCTTCATATTTGCAGACTCACTATATGGAGGAGATTTACAGAGGCATTTCTAGGCATATTCTTGGACATCTTAGGATTTGAGGAGATAAAACAAGTCCCAAGCCTTTACCTCTAATGATTTTTAACTTTCCAAATAGCTCTACACCATGCAAATATCACAAAACCTTGAAAAAGTACCCTTTTATGATAATTATGTACAATGTATGTACAAACCAGTACTATGGTCAGGTTCTTCTCTGAGTGGACTAGATATTTCAAGTGTTTATCATGATACTCTAGGTTGAGTGCAAAAATATCAATTTTTCCAAAGTCAGGTCCACCTTAGGGTTTAAGAAGGGTTTTAGAGGTCTACCATATTAACAATGGTTCATAAAGATCATACCTCCAATCCAAAGCTTATGGTCATAGATGTTTAGTCCATAGACCCCCCTAAAACTCTTGAAAATCTTAGGGTCCCATGCAATTGGTGTGGAGAGATATGAATGTAAGTTGATAAATATTGAGCTCTTAATAATCCTTTTGGACATGGTTATAGTCTTAGCGATGATTCATAGAATTGGGCTCCTCAATCCAACTCATTCCTTCATGGATCTTGAGTCTATAGGGGTGCCTAACTCTTGTTAAGATCATTTTCCCCAAGTCCTTAGCTATGAAAGATCCAAGCATTTGAAAAGATAACTCAAGTTGGATATATACACTTTTGAATTTGAAAAGGGAGTAAAGACTAAATTGAATCTTCGTTTGAATTCCCCTATTTGAAATCACCTTATTAGGACTTGTAACTATCTCTTATATCTTTCCATGCTCTTGAATTTGCTTGTCTGAGCATACTACCATGGTGGTGTGGGCCTTCTAGGCCTAAGACAGGATTTTAGGCCTAATTAGCCTTGACAGAGTTTTCAGGATCTAAGTGACCTATAGGTGATATGGGGTTTTAGAATCAACATAATAATATCTTCCTCACTTGTTTCCATTCTTTGTAACCATCTTCATCTTCCAAAACTTTACTTTATTTTCATTCTTTCACATGACTGCCTGTAGGTTACAATTCATAGTTAGCTTGAGTGATTGATAGTGTTATGTTAAATATTTGAATGGATTCATGTCTATCCCAATATATTGATGGAGTTTTGGGATAGGTTTCTCTCAACCCTGCATACTCCTTTCTCTTCTCACCTAGGATTTTTGGCTAGTTAGGTCCGGGTGGCCCTAGTTTAATGCTTTCTATGCTTAACCTAACTATTCTATCCTTATAAAATTTTGTTAGACTTCTTCACTTATCCTCTTTGGTGTCTTCAACCCTTAGGTGATCTCAACCTCATGCATAAGCCTTAATCTGATATGCATAGGTATGTGTGGCCTAATTAGGTCCTTAAGGTTCTGTCATCAGTTTGAGGCTTATATCATTTGAGATTCTTAACAAAAATTTATCTTTTAACTTATTATGTGTTTTAAACCTTTCAACAACTCCAAGCTCTGTATAAGCCTTCAACTGGTATATACAGACTGGTCTTAGGTCTGTCTAGGCCTAAAAGGTCTATGTGAGCTCTCAGAGTCTTTTGTTCCTTTGACCTAGGTTCTTGTCACTAGAAATCATATGTCCAAATTTGACCTCTTTTCCTTAGATGTCTCTAAATCTACCAACACTCTAGGACCCTTAGATATCTTTTACTTGCATGATGTGGTCTATAGTTACCTAGTTTAGGCCTAAAAGAGCTAATTGTCAAGGCCTTGTTTTATTGAATGAGTCAGGCACTTTTTGGGGAAGGTTGGGGACCTTGAGAGAGAGGTCAAAATTACCCTTACCTCTCTACATTTTTTCACCAATCATACTCCATCACATTTCATATTAAGACCTCAAGACCCTACTCGTAGGTAACAACGTTGAACCATGATTGTATGTAAGAGAGTAAACCTTGCCTGTATGTGACTTTTCTTCATGATAAAGCCCTTTGAAACCCACTAAAAATTCTTCAACATTTCTTCCTATTTGAGTGGTTTTGATATTTTTAGGGCATAATCATGTTTTCATGACCTTCAAGAGCTTGTCTCATCATTCCACCAAATGGCTGCTTGCTCACATGCCCTCAAGCTGACTGTATACACTGTTTGAGTCTATGTCTTTGTGTGACCACTTGGGGGGGCGGGGCGGAGGGGGGGAGGGAGTGGGTTAAAATTTGTTGCATATTTGAATGGTATCTCTATGACAATGACCCTTGTTTTTCCCCTTAATCTCCTGAAGCATTATTCAATCTTCTCACCTTTGTAGCACCTCTAGCTTGTAGGTATAATATAATGTGTACGCTCAATGGGAACCTTGACTGGTTTCTCAATTTTGGGATGGCTGAGATGATATGATCCTGCTTTCCCTCATCTTCCCATATTATATGTCTTATATGCCTCTTTTTATTTCTTTTTGAAGCTTCTCACCTCTATATCCCATTCCAACAGTGATCACTCTGTCTATACAGTCTGCTTGAAAGGCTTGGAACGACTAAATGAAAGTTTGATGTTGTAGACTAGGCTGAGTATGGTGATGGTTAGTGTATAGTTCAATGATGAAGAGGTAGTGAGGGTACATAAAGGGGAGTGGATAAACATGAAGGATATTAAGTGTACCTTTAACATCACCAAAGACCTCTACAACTACTATATCCTCCCTTTGCAAATGAGACCATATTCACACATGACAATCCATTGGGAAAAGGACCTTGAAGGGTTATTTGATCTAACTTGCTTGAGTATGGAGTATAGAGGGAGGAAGTGGAGGCTCAAATAGACTCAAGAGAAACATGACCAAAACTAAAGCACCATAAAAACACCTCCACTTTATGCACCAAGATTTTGTAACCTAAGGAACCTATTTACAGTCTAAAGATGGACGAAACATGAAGTTTTTATTACCCCCACACCCTCACATGTGTGAACCAGTGGTGAAGGGTAATGGAGATAGGCTATGAGAACCTATAAAACATTCTTCAATCATTGATTTGCATAAACTCCTCCAAAATGCACCAAAATCATTGCACTTCTAAACCCTACATAGATGAAAAAGGTCATTGGAGTGACCAGATTTTTAAATTTTGTTCATAAAGATCAAGCCATGAACCTAAAAAAAATGACATGGATAAGAATGTTAAGGGACCTCCTTCCTCTACCCAAGAGACCAACTCCCAATCTTCTCTATCCTATACAGAATGAATGAAAACTTGAAAGTCTACTTGGGCTGCCAAGGAACTTAGTGGAGAGAGAGGAACGGTTTTGGCATGTTATTGCATCCTTTTGAACTAAAACTTTTCCAAGACATTTGATATGTACTCACCAACCCTTGACCCTCCTCTGTATGGACCTAACTATACAATTCTAGACACCTTGCTAAAACACTTGAAAATCTTGTATTTTTTGCATTTTTTTCATATATCAAGCTTTGAACCACCATTGAAGGTTAGAAAGAAGGAAAACATGAGTTAAATATCATTTGAGAACTGGTGGTATGGCAAGGGAGAAGATGAAAAGGCATATTTTCCCACGTGTGGGACCCAATTTATGACTACGGGTGAAAATGAGTCTTAAAAAAGGCCTTTCATGATGTGAAATGCCTAGCCATGAATATATAATGATAATAAAAGGGACCTTTTCAAGACCTTTCTAAACAATGAAACACTAAAACATTACCCCTTCCAAGATTTTATAGTTCATTTGACCAATATGAGATGTTTGAAGGGTGACTAATGGCTTTAGGGGGGAATTAAGGTTTGAATTGGACTCAGATGAATGAACCATGAACAATGACAATAAACACAACAATATACCTTGATATTATGAACTTGGAAAAGGCTTGAAACCCTTACATCCTACCAACAAAGGTTTCTCTTTAAGCAAAATCATCAAATAGGTCTAAAACCATAAGGATTAATAACCTCAAAATGCCCAAATTACCTTAACTTTGTCAAAAGATCCTTAATCCTATCAAAAAATGTTCAAACCACTCACTAAACCTCCTGAGACATATTGACACTCTCTTGTTCCCTCAAGGATCACCATGACCACTGTCACATCACCAAAAAGACCTCAAACAACTATGATGTGATGAGTTCCTAAGCAGGTTCTAGAACACATAATGATACTTCAAACAATGTTACCAAGGTTCAAAATAGGATCAATAAGGACATAACCATGTAGGAGATCACCATGTGTAGGCTTGGGTGGTTGTCATAGAAAAGAGTTTTGGTTATAGGGGTTGGCATTTGGCCTGGGAGGCCAAATTGCCAATAGTAAGATCACAACTTGGGGTTGGTTTCAGTGGCAACACGGAAGGCAAAGAAGGATGCGATTTATAAATTGGGGCAGCCACTACAACAGATAGGGATCCACCCCATTCCATGTTCAGTAAGTGATTCTAATTCTAAAAATGAAGATTTTGGGTAGCTATTTAAATGGGCAAAAATTAAATTATGGATGACATGAGAAAATCTTAAATTCTCTCAAGGAAGAGGCCCCTAACACACTTATAAAATTTTGAGTTTCACATTACAACTCAATTGGTTTTATGTACAGAAAATTCTAAAAATTGTATTACCATGAATTCAGAGTATGTTGTAGGAAGAAGGCCTGAAAAAGATGTGCAAGTTCAGCATGTGTTATGCATAGAAAATTTTGAAGATTGTGTGACAACAAACTCTACCAAAGATGATGGGAAAAGTTCCAAAGAAGGTATACAAATTTAGCTTGCCCTAGGCAAAGGAAATTCTAAAATTTCTATCACGAGAAATTCTGAAGATGAAGGTAAGATGAATTCTAGAAAACATGTGTCAAGTCAACTTCTTACATACATCAAGAATTCTAAAAATAATGACAAGGTACAACCCTTGGTCAATTTTAGAGATGGAAGAGAAATTGGCCTCTCCCATGTGGTATGATAAGGTGATTTATAGATGGGGAACAACCCTTTCAAGGAGAGAAACTATGGCACCTTGTAGGTATGGTAAGTGGTCCTAGCTTGATAAATTGGATCTTAAGGCAACAAGGTTTAAATTTTCAAGTTCAACTAAGCATGGTAAGACATTTAACAAGGATAAGGGCTGCTAAAAATGAAATGACGAAGGGGAAAGTGGATATAAGAAATATTCTACCTGTATGGGAAGGAAGATATGCAAAGGGCAGCCATGACACATCCCATTATGATCTATTCATGAATATTCCAGCCTCTTCAAGATCAGTTGTGGACTCATAACAAGCTCCTTAAGAGTATGGTGCATAAGGGAAGTACCTAGGGAGGAGTGTGAGATGAGTAGCTTCAATTTTCTTGGTAAATTCATGGCTATAAACTACAAACTCAGGTTTACTTTTGTGAATTTCATTATGTTTAATGGCTAATATAGGGTTATAAGTTTCCCATGTATCCCTAAAAACATCCAATTCATATTTGTTTTTGATGCCTTCTCACCCAAACCAAGGAAACACACAAGCAAAAGGGTGAAAAATGGGATTGTAGCCATAAGGAGGAAGCTTCTAGCCCATGGAAAGTATGGGAATAAGAGTTGGGAGGTCATCTTTGAAGGTCCTAACAGTTGTTTTATGTTTCAGAATGAAGAATGAACTTGGGGTAACCACTTGTTTGAAAGGGTTTGAATTTAGTGGCTAATTAGGAGAGTACTAAGGTTTAGTGCCTATCAAACAACAAGTACAACTATGGCTGCCTTTGGTTTGGAGGAAGAAGGACTACACTATGTTGTAACACCATTTATAGCACATATGGGTAGCCAAGTTTTTTTAGGTACAATAGCAAAGAGGTACCGATTGAGATTTATCTTCCAAGGGAAACATCTATAGGCAAATTGTACATGAAGGCAATTATTGGGACAACTCCATTGATATTACTATTCCTTGAGGATAAGCAATTTTGGGCGGAGAGGATTATCATGTCCCCCTTTGGGACATAGATCAAATGAAGACCCTTAGCCTTGTTTTAGTTTCCAAAAGGTTAAGGAAAAATAAAGAAAAGGGGAAACACTTAGGGGTTTCTAAGGGAAATTACATAAGTACCTTATTATTCTAATTTTCACTTAAGTTGTGGTCTTTTGAGGGTCATGGGTGCCCAAGGACTTAAGTGGGAATTATAAGGTTTATTTTTATATTTTGAAAGAAGTCTTCCCCCCATTTTGGATGCACCTCTTTGGGGGATGGGTATAAATGCAAGTGAGGGATCATTTGAAAAGATCAGGCATGATTTGATAATTGAATCCATTGAGTGTAAGCATGAAAATGATTGACTTTCTCCTTGAGGATGAAACCCTTCAAGGTGGATAGGGATTAAGGATGAAAACCCTTTAGACTAGTTAGGGCAGCTTTGTAAGGAAGTTGTATGAAGGCAAATTGTCTTTTAAAGGTGTCTTAAACACATACTTCAATTTGCAGGTGTGGCGAGTTGGTTTGAAGGCTAGGTGAAGTGGCTTGGAGGCCAAAAAGAGATTGGTGAACCCTTGGTAGTTGCAATGATTCATCCTTAGCCTTAGTAAACCCTTCATATGGTTGGGCGAAGGTATTTTGGGGCCTACCTTGGCCTTTGTTGAGTGGGGAACAACCAAAAATAATTTTGATATTTTTGTAATAATTTCTAGCCCTTGAACATTGCAAAAATCAAGTTTTTGATTAATTATTGTTGGCTATATTATTAAATAATTTTATATAAATTTTGGATTATTTGAATAATATTTTTGTGTCATAATTGGGCACTTACTACATTATAAAATTGATTTTGTGTATCTAGGATTTGAGCCATTTCATAAATTTGCTTGTTTGATTAGGGTTTGTTGGAAAACCCCTTTGATCTAATTTTAGCCCTAAAATTGATATTTCAAGTTATTGTCTTGTAGTTACTCCAGATGAAGGCACTCTTGTAATAGGATCTCAAGATGGTATTGCTATATTGTGGTGGATTCATAGAAATTTTGGCAAGGCCCTTAGTAGCATGTCAGATTCCTCTGTAAGAAGTGGTGCAAGTATAACTATGGATGGTAGAAAGAGGTACATTAAAGGTCCTTTGCATGTCTTTTGAGGGCACATTAGTGAAGTAATATGTTGTTGCCTAAAATTATTACCGTGATATTGTTGTTTATCACTCATGTTAAGGTGGTTTTCTACTCCATTCAGTCATAATGGGATGTATAATAAGGCAACTAGAAGTAAATAGAACATATATATCATTGTCATCTAAAGGAATTATAATCATTTGGGATAAGTACTCTCAGTATTTTAGGACCTTCACCCTGAATGGCATCCCAGTTGATAGAACTCTTTCTGCATTTCCTAGGGATATTACACGTCTTGAAATATTGTGAGATGAAAAGAGTGTTTTATTTGTTATAAGTGCAAATCCAACATTTTTCAAATACAAAACTTTCAACTCCAACAGAAAGAATAAATGATTCAAGTTTAGATTCAAACTAATTTTCTTATAGAAAGAGGGGACATTCAAATGGTCAAGATGAAGATAAATATTCACTATGACAAGATAGGGTGGTCCACTTGATAGGCATGAAAAGGATAGAATATCCATTGTTCTTTCACCTTCTATTTGCCTCTTAGATTTGGATAAACTAGAGGCTGGTTATGATGCCTAACACACTTAGAATTTTTTTTCTTGTCCTATATTTGACCAATTCATTTTAATTCTATTGTGTATTATGGATAATAGGCACTTCAACCATCAAGTCTCTAAATAATTATGTTTACATATTCTACTTATTTTGGAGCCGCATGAAGGACATGATGTTACATCTTTGGCTCTAAACAAGGAAAACGCAAACTTGGTTATCTCTCTCTTGGACAAACAACTTCTAATTTACACAGATCTTGCTTTGAGTGCCTATTGATATACATAAAGGCATAAAAATTCTTATATTCCTTGTTTGTTCATTTATTTTATCATTTTAGTGAGAGTGAGTAATCAGTTATATTTCAAAGCACAAAATAAACTATTACATACATATTTTATCTATAGACATGCATGAAGATGGATTATATTCTAAAAATAATAACACATATTATTTTACAGTTGAGTGCAAAGGTTGTGCATCAAATGCTCTAGCTTGGTTGGGAGGGGGATTGTAATGCCCCCATTTTTGACATAACTTGATTTTGGAGTCCTTATCTTGGTTGTTCTCATAAAGCTAAGGGAAGGAAAGAAAAAGGGAACATGAAGGGGGACTGACCTATGAGCCAAAAATTAAAAAGTACTTAAATGTTCTAATTTTTAGTTGAGTTTGTAAAAAGGTACTTTTGATCTTATGTTCACTTAAGTTGGGGTCATGGGAGCCTAAACCCTAAAAAGGGGAGTGTTAAAAAGATGAAGTGCTTATCTTTTGAAAAGGTACAACCCTCCAACTTGGACGCCACCCTTAGAGGTTAGATATAAAATCAAGGGAGGAATCTTGTGAATGCTTATGCCGAATATTGAATTAGAAACTTTAATCAAGTATGTCAATTTTGATTACCACATCTTGAGGATGAAAACCTTCAAGAAGTGTCAAGGGTTTGGGGATAAAAACCTCCATTCTTTCTACTTGGGAAGATCTATTCAAGGGTTGTAAGTGAGCTTCAAAATTACATGTTTACATGCAAGTGGATTTACAAAGGTGTTTTTGAACACCACATATATTGAGGAAATATTACAAACCTATCAAAAATTGGTTTTTGGTGATTTTACAGGTCTTATAGAGTGTAAAATTACCTTGGGAGCTTGTTAATGGCACTGAAGATCATTCTAGGGTGTGGCGACTTGCCCAGAGATTTGGAGGGGTTCGTTGAAGTCAAATAAGGTTGCATAATATTTTATTTAATTTTCTAGCTATGGTAAATTGACTGGAGGGATGATATTAATGATGATTTGGAGTGTTTTTGAAGTATAAAATATTGAAAATATTTTATACCAATTTTAATCTTGAGCAACTTGCCTTAGGAGCCTTTGGAGGCCATTTTGAGGATTTTTGGTAAGTAAAATGATCTGATTTATTTCCTATATTTTTTTGAGGTAGGAAGAATCAGTTGGGGGAGAATTTGGGCTACTTGACAAGGTACAAGTTATATTATTTTTGATATTTGTGGAAATTAGTCATAATACTTTGAAGGATTTTTGGAAGGGAAAGGCAAGGGTTTAATTCTGAAAAAAATTGCCCTTATTTTCTGAACGGGGCGATTCATTTGAGAGGGGTGTGTAAGAGTTTAGGGTGCCTTGTTTGGCCGTAAACAATAGGCCATTAATTATTACTAATATTGGTGAGTTTTATAACCTATTTCCAGTGGGTTTTGGCAAAAATACAAGTCTGATTTTTGAAGTTATTACATGTTATTTATTCCTATTTGTGGTGACCTGGTTGAGGGAAAATTGATTATGTTTTAGGCCCTAACATTGGTAAATTTTTACATGATATGAATGCTAGAATTTTTCTATAATTTATCTTTATTTTTAGAGAGTTTTTTGGAGTGGATTTGGTGATAGGAAGAGGGAATTAAAATTAGCTTGGGGGCATTGAGAGTTTAGAGTGGAAAATACATCAATCCAACTTTCCTTCTTCAAGCAGTGTGAGCCATAGTGGGCTAAATTTTATAAGGATTTTTATATTTATTTTCAAACATTTGGAAGTGTGATATTTTTAGTTTGATGATGCATATGCAGCCCTAGGGTTGGCTGGATTTAAATTTTAGAATTTAGTTTTTGTTTGGATTTGTTAGGGGTTTGTTGGAAAACCCTCTTTTTCATCATTGTCCC
The DNA here is from genome assembly GCA_037957365.1 of Torreya grandis. Taxonomy (NCBI): domain Eukaryota; kingdom Viridiplantae; phylum Streptophyta; class Pinopsida; order Cupressales; family Taxaceae; genus Torreya; species Torreya grandis. The sequence continues at coordinate 998,550 of JARHVA010003237.1, forward strand.
AATTTGGAGACACTATAGTGGTATCAAATCCATGTCTTGGCTATTTTGTGGGGTGAAATGTTTGATACACAAGTGGAAACAAAGATGTTAAGTATTACTTTAGGAGTAGCAAGAGGGAAGCAGGGCTTCACCAATTGGTTTGCTTGATCAGGATCAAGCTATGGGTGACATGGAGCACCAGGAGATAAAAGGTGACATGAGATATAGGTTGATCGAGGAGAGGTTTGAAAAGTATTCTCAAACTTAGGATAAGATGACAACATTAATGGAGGGGTTTCTTCATTCCCTCAGTGAGATGGGTGGCTTGAAGCCACTCAATGGAGATAACCATGCCTCAAGGAGTAGGCTAGATCCACATAAACCCCTTTCGAGGAATGGGGAATCAAAATGTAGGCCCACACAACCTAAATTTGTTTAAAGAGAGGAGCCCACACTAGTGAGTGAGGGGTTACTCAGCCCACACAAGGAGTTAGAGAGAGAGAGATGGATGAATATGTCACCTTGTTCATAATAGTTAGTGAATATATGATTTTTTTTTTGAGTTTTCAGCTTGAAAATGGGGATAGAGTGGGCCCAAGGTTGGTTAGAGGTAGAGGGGTAGCCAAGGAGATCTCCAACATGTATCATGGAAATTATCTCTCCACATTTGATGGGCCATAGAGGAGCTCAGTTAGTGCATGGATTTAGAAGGTGGATATCTTCTTTTTGCTTTGACCTATAGTAGAGGAAGAAACCATTCAATTTACCATATTATATTTAGATGGATTTTCCCATGATTGGTAGTGTCACAATTTGATCATACAAGAGCATCAACACATACACTTCTATGAGGAGTTTAGCAAGAGTTTGATTGAGAGGTTCGATAGAGTAGATCCTAAGCTTTATTTCTGTGATTTAGCTCAATTGAGGTAGAGGGACTCGATGGATGATTATGTCACAAAGTTTTAGAGACTTTAAGTCTTGGTGACTGATATTTTAGATAGGAGATTGGTGGTGCTATTCACAGAGGGATTGGTTGACTCCTTAAGGGGATTAGTCAAGGCTTTTAATCTACCTTCACTAAGAGAGACCATTCAGAAGGCCTATGATTTGGAGTCTTTTACTCCAAGGGGTAGATTTACACCTTTGGGACAACCAAAGAGTACTTTTCTCCCACCTACTAGGTAGCATAGAGGTGGCAGTTTGGGACAACCCAAGAGTAGCTTTACAGGACCACCTAAGTCCAATCATGTGGGTCCTTTGATTAAACCAAAGCAAGTAGGTTTGGGGCAGCATAAGGAGCTACCATGTAATAACTTTGAGTGAGGAATGAGATAATAAGGAAATGTCTTTGATTCACATATAAGGACCCTTAGGAGAAAGGCCATAATTATCATGGCAAGGAACAGATTCACTACATCGAGGTGCTTTCCAAAGAGGAAAATGAGTAGGAAGTTGGGACAACCAACTATGAGGGGAACACTTTGGAGATAGAGGGAGAAGAGGAGTTGAGTGGCACTTTGGCATCACTTTTAGGGGATCCTAGATATTATCCCTTCAGAGTTAAGCAATTATTGAAGGGTACACCTATTACCATACTTATTGATAGTGGGGAAACTCACAATTTCATTGATAGAGGATTGGTAACATAATGCAAACTATAATTAGTGGAGTTTAATGGATTTAGAGTCAAAGTATGGGATGGATTCACCATCCTTTATACAACCAAGATTCCAAAACTTAGCCTCACTTTGAAAAAACATGTGTTTGAGGATAATTTTTATGTGGTGGGCATAGGGGAGACTAATATGGTCTTTGGTATTCAATGGTAGCACTTGGTGAATATATATAAAACTACCAAACCATGAAATTTAAATTTAAGATAGCAGGCAAGGAGGTTGTTTTCCATGGTTTGAGTGATGGAGAGGCCCCTTCTTCGAAGGCCAACAAAATGTTAGGAGGATGTATCATGAGCATGAGGTGAGTGGAAAAGAAGGTTGTCCCTAGACGTAAAATGCAACCTTTTCATCCAAATTTGGAGCCTTCTAGAAAGTATTTTATAAGCATTGCAAATTCCCATTGTTTTCATATTTGTATTAAAGGGGATGGGGAGAGAAGATTGCCAAGGGCAACCCAAAACATGCTTGGGGAAGCACCCTAATCCTTACAAAAGGGGAAGTAGTGATGTTTTAAGGAAAAGAGGATACCCCCTAAATTTTGAAGGGATGAAAGTGATGAGCAGTTGTTTAAAGGGTCCAAATGACAAGAAAGGAAGGCTCTTCTAATTGAAAAATAAGGATAAGCATAGCTAGGATCACCTATGGAAACTTGGGGGCATAAAAAATATTTTATCTTACACATGGCAACCAAGAGAAAAGTGAAAAAAATGGTAAGAAGTCTGAATTTTATTGTTTTAAATTTCTGACTTAAAAAAATAAGTTCAGCCACATAAAAGAGGGAAAATTTGGCATTTTTATGTCATATTACAACCTACATTAGGGAAATTTGGTGCCAAGATGTATTCTAAAAATGATCACATAGTAAAATCTGATTTTGAGGGTCAAGTACAACAATATATAGGAGGCAAAAATCTGCTTTTATGGTAAATTACATCCAAAGATGTGTATACAAAATATTTTTATTAACTTTACCACTTACTAACAATTTATATCTTATAAGAACCTATCGAGTTTAAATCTCTCTGGGTGCACATCTTAAAGGGTGCATCGAGAAAGGGGTGGGTAGACCATTGGTGCTTCACAAGATTGTTTTGGCTTTGTGTCATTCCTACCATTTATCCAACCACTTGCTATTAACACAACCTTCTCCTATGTATTTCCCTAAGCCTTGTCTCCTCTCTTGCACCCTCCTATAGTCATTTTACACCTTCATTAGCCCTTCATAAGCTTAAAACCCTTTTTGACAATTTACAATACAAAGTCATTTAGTTTGACTTTATATTCTAATTGATACTTGTTTTTATCACTTAACAATATAAAGTCAATTGGGCCGACTCTGTTGGCTAAACTTTTAGAAAGGACTAGGGTTAGATTTAGCTATATATACACATCTATTTTCATCATTTATTAAAAGGAAGAGAAGAAGAAGAGATATATCTTGTGCATCTATTTATCCACCATTCTACTTAAGGAGCATAGCTTAGGGTTTCATACTTTCTTTAGAGATACAAATCTTATCTCATGGAGAAGTCTTTTGGATGCATTGATAGGTTGTGTAGCCTAGAGCTAATTTATCCTTGTCATCCTTACATATCACAACAAACTCCTGTAAAGTACCTTGACCAAAGGAGAGATTGAGGCTCAACAAGTTCATCTTCAAAGGTAAGTATTCCTAACTTTGTTCCTCCTTTGTAAGAGTAGATCGATATGAATTTATACTTCTCTCTCATGCATTAGAATTTCATATACATTGAGGTGAGTATATGTCTTCAATGCATGTTTAATTTTAATGTTTACTACCCCCACTTTGTGCCACAAGCTTTGGTGAACATTATATGAGACTTTTGATTTATTTATTATTAGTTTAGTGAATATGAAAACATAGGACCTAGTTAGGGTTATTTCATAGTTTTGCTTGACTGGAGACTTTGAAACCCTCCATAGTGAATTTATTATGATAAAAGATCCTTTGGCTAGGTCTAGTGGATCAATCTTAGTTATGACCCAGAATATCTAATGTATCCATAATCAAAAGTGTAAGTAAGATTTATCTTCTTCAAGTTAGGATTGATTTATAGATCTGCTATATTTTCCATTGCATACATTCTAGTAAACCTAACATGAACCTAACCATTGCAAGTTTTCTTTCACGCCATTATTTTTATCATCTTATTATATTTATATATATTTGCAATATTGTATCGAACTAGTCGATATAGTTATAATTTTTTGTGTACAAATTTAACACAAAGTCGCATCAAAATGACTCTGTTCTATTTGTGGAGGTCTTCATTAGATATAAGTTAATGTATCAAACAAGTTGACACAATTGTCTTTTTCAGTTACAAATAAGAATATAGAGTCAAACAGGTTGATTTTGTCATATTATTCTCTCTGCCAACATATAGGTCAAAAAACACTATCGAACAAGTTGACTTTGTCATCTTATTTTTATTCAGCACATAATGTTTTGTATAACTTGGTTGAACCAATCAACTCAATTTACAAAATTTGAAAGTAATAATTCTGACATTTTAGCATAAAATTTACAATCTTAACCATCTTAAAGCCCACAAAGGTTCCTCTTTCCTCTATCATTTTAGTATTTATTTCATTTTTATTTTTCACAAGTTAGTGGTCTTCAAAATTGTAACCCTATAGCTAACTAGGTCGACCTAGTTGACTTAGTTCTATAGTCTATCTTTTGTCTGAGAGACATAGTTGACCTATTCGACTCTGTTCTTAAAGACATTTCTTCTACAAAACAATAACACATTCGACTATTAACTATAATATTTGCATACGGTATTATTGAATTTGAATATATACTACTCTTAATCAAGAAATTAACAACTATTTACTAATAATTAATCCATATTTCATTCTCAATTGTTTACATGCTTAGAGTAATTCACATTGTTTAAATAGGAGGTTTTTCAAATTACCATTATAGTTACATTATTTTAATCTTTTGAACACACTACCAAATCACATACCACTCAAAACATATTTAAACATTTATTTTTCCAAGGTCTACCTACTTGAATTTCATCACCAAGGGGGAAGCTGACTTGGTTTTCTAGCCAAGTATAAATATGTGGTTAATAACATATATTGTCAAAACACCCAACACCCTTATCATTGTAAGATTAGGAAGTAAGAGGGTAGGCCCCAATAACAAGCCAATATCAATGCCAATATAGATCCCTTTCAACTTAAACTATATGAAACCAACCTTATATTGCTTTTTAATTCTTTCTTATAGACAACTCTCCATCACATTAATTATAAACTTTATTATAACTTAAAAATACTTAGAAATGACCACTTATATATCTTTTAATTTTAAATTGTTGCTTGCTCTCTGATCATTGTATTCTATATTGTAAAACTTGCATTAGCCAATGTTGGTGCAATATTTGTGTTGTGTGCTTCAATCAGACCAACCACATTGATCAATTGCTTGTATATTTACCTTTATATGCTTAAAAATAATATTTTCTATTTTAATAATATTATCATTTGTGTCAACATAGCCTCTCACTGACTGATTCACCTTTTCTACCTATAGTACATAGTCAACCTATTCAAATCTATATTATTATTATCCAATCAAAAATTTCTCTCTATAGTACTAAGTTGACCTAGTCACCTTAATACCTTTGGGATGACCTTGTTCCTTGTTGGTTAACTTTGTCTTCATCTAGAACCCTACTTCGAAGAAGTACTAAGTTGACCCAGTTAACTTAGTGCTTGTGGGCTAACCCTATTCTATATTTGGCTAATTTTGTCTTCATTTTGTGTCCTATCTAAATAGTACACAGTCGACCTTATCGACTCTATACACCTTGGTTGATATTAATTTGTGTGTGGTTATCTAGTATTATTTTATAATGATGTGATATTTTTATCATTCACTTGGTCAAGAACATTGCATAATTAAAGATTTAGATCAAAATCTCACTTGTTTTATTAATTCAAATGAAACTATTCAATTTCTTCTTTCATATTTTTCTAATCCAAAACCAATCACTACACAATGTCATATAGTTGAGGTCCTTCATCCTAGTCCTCCTATTACTACCAATGGTGGGAATTCTTTTATTACACCCATAACAAGAGAACCTAACATTATCACTTCCCAAAGCAACATGGTTGAAATCAATCCAACTGATGATCTAGATGATTCTCAATTATTTAAAAACCTTGATGATAATACCATTTACACTCCAAACAAGAATGGTAACTTTACTAATATTCTTTCTTCTTCTACCACACTCAGGACAAATAACACTAATGTTGTGAATCTTCCTCCCAATACCAATGTTGGAAATCCTCCACCCAACAATCCCCCTCCTAACGACAATAATACCCCACCTTCAAATACTAATGCACAAATCAACACAACTCAAATTATTGCATAAATAGTTCAAAATATGAACATCATGCAAACAACTAATCATTTCTAAATGATGAACATGTAACAACATTTATTACACATGACTATTCAACTACCTCAAGTCATCGCCTCTCAACCAAATCATAATTTTGTTCCCCCTCCTCTTAGAGATGCCAATGAGAATATCATCCCTCAACCTACTTTGCATAATAAAACTCTTCAATGTCTTCAAAATAAACCTTTAGCTCCATTCATTGCATCCATATATATTAGAAACATTTCTCTAACTATCACATATTATAGGACTAAGGACCCTACTATCTTTCTTAAGTCTTTTGGTAATCTCTATAAGGAATGGGTGCAAACTAACACCTTTGCCACCACCAATATCTTAGCCAAAACCTTTGTTGGTGATGTACTTGAATGGTACAACCAACATCCTAGACATTAAATCTCAAAACTAGAGGATTTAGTTAATGCTCTAGTGAAAGAATTCCAACATGATGACCTTCTTGAAAATTATCTTAGCCATTTCATCAATGCCAAACAATTTCTTAATGAATCTGCTCACATTTTTATCAAATGATGGAAGTCTCTAGCTCACGAAGTGGACCATAACATGAATGATGATACTATTTTAAAACTATTTGTTACTACTATTAAAGCTCTCCTTCAATACAAAGTTCAAATCTTTTCCCCTAAAACTTTAGAAGAAGCCTTAGACCAAGCAAAAAGGCAAGACCTTATGACTCAATTTGAAACACCTCAAACAACTACTAAATAATATTTCCAATCAATTTGTATTAACATTGATTCATTAAAGCCTCCCCAACCTCAAAATAAATAATTTAATTCAACTAGTTTTAAACCAATCCACCCTCCCTTGAGTATAGATCAACTTAAGAATAAATTGCCACCCTTTGAACCCATGAGCTTTGTTCCTTCCAAACCTCTTGCAAAATGGTACAATCTTGATAAGTTTTGTTGGTGGCATGCTACTATAAGTCATTCATAAGTCTTGTCATGATCTTTATCAATTTATTTTATTTTCTTTGATTTGTAACAACCCCACTAGGTGCTAACTAGAAATACGTGATTTTTTTTTTTTTTATAAACACAAAAACTATAAATAGATTACACCATGAGAATTTAAGTAGATCAAACAAAAATACTCTAAGATTGATAACTGTAATTAAGCACATGTCATCTAGAAGTCACTGATCACTATAAATATATGAAAATGTATCATAATACAATCATAGAAATAAATACAAATATCTAGCCAATGTTGGTACAATACACAATCACTACTATTAATCTATAGTAAATGGATAATTACATTTATACATGAAATGTTTCCAATAGGAAATACAATATAATACAATGTATAAAAATAAGATACAAGACTCCCTAAAGCATGAGTTCCTCGGCCTCTCCAATATCTGTGATAATAAAAAGTGTCATCTCAAAAGTAGTATTGTTGTTGGGAGGGAAAGCATCATCCGAGCACTTTTTCACACTAACCATGGACCAATGATCCCCCACACTAATTCTATCAAGGAATGACCCTCCTTTCATGGATGAATAGATATCTATGGTGTGGGAATCTAGAGTAATTAGCAAGTACCTATATGTTGTATGATTTCTAGAGCTAAACATGCAGTATATCATAGAAAACATGTTCTATTTCAAGATATCGCACATATATGTAAATCATACTCATGAAATGATAATGTCTCACAAAATATTTTTTTCATAATAATATACAATAGTGATATAAATATCAATCAAATTCATACACACCACTTGATCGGATTACCCTCATCTGGGATTGTGATGTTAGTAAGCTAGTGAAATCTGTCTCACTCCTTAGTATCAACAAGCAAGATTTATCAAACACAATTTAACCATAAGATTCATATAATTTACATCTTAATAACAACTGTATCACAACACAATCTAAACATAGAAGTAAGCAAAGTATATATTTATTTCATTAAATATATGAATGAATCTTACATTATTAAACTCATACTAAAAATAATGACTACAATTTATACCACTTGGAGAAAATACACATTTAACAACATATTTTAACTATCATAATAAATTTCATACATACTACACCCTATGATAACCCATACTATTAGTCTAGTGTTCTAAGAAATAACTACTAATTTTTTACTATCAATCATAGAAAGTAGTCTTAGATACATGGAAATATAAACTTTTATACAAGCAACTAGATATAAAAAAGCAAGTTAAAGTTTCCACAAACATATAAAAGTCTAACCTAGCATTTATTACACTCTTAAATTTGCATGCACACACACATGATGTCTTACTAACTACCATAAAACATATTATTCAAGTAATAATCAATACACATACATTTAATTAGTCAATGTAAGTGAGAGTCTAGACATAACAACTATAATATGTACTATTTGGGCATAACATATATTTAAACTGAATTATTCTATGATATCCCATATTATCATAGTTCATTATGCATGAGCACCCTACTCAATCATGAATAAACAATATTATATTATAATTATTAATCAAATAAGTAAATAAATATATTTCTTGGGTATACCCTAGATTATACACATCACAATGCACTATTATATTCTATAAATGTCTAATCACTTGCACATATTAATACTCTCATAAAATATACTGTACACAATTTTTCATCTTTCTATATAGCTAAAAAATTTGATCCTATTGACATGTTTGCATAACACTATTGTGTTATAGATATACTACTTGTCTCTACTAGAATTCTAAGCAAAGCCATAATATAGATTTAGATCATATAATTATTTTAGTTAAAGATATAGTACTAATCAAATAAGAGTATAGTAACTTTACATTAGTAATGTCTATCTTTTCTATTTTTTATCTAAATTAAATTAATATTCCTAAAAATATAAAACTCTATTCATGTATCTAAAAATTATTAACATCTATTTTCAAGCATGATCATCATATGACAATGGCTTATAAAGATAAGTAGTTACATCTCAATCCACTGATTGACTAAAGCTCATCAATTAATCTGATACAGATTAGAGGATAAAAATATGGTTGAAAATCAATCCCCTGATAATCTTAGTCTTATGTCATATGATCATAATCTTTATTAACAAGTGTGTCAAAATTACACGAGTAAGATTCTCTCCAATAAAATTTGATCATAAAGATGTAATTATCATAATTTACAAAGTAAATCCCTCATGACTAGATTAAATTGGTAAGTTATTAAATTATGATTTCATATATATTTATTCTATATTATGTATGATACCCACATCTTCTAATATTATGGATATACGTCAATATTATTGATATCCCACATCTATCATTTTACTATTTCTTTCTGAATCGAGTATATTGAGCATTCCAACATTATTTTTGGATCAAGGGGGCAATACAAAGAAACGAGTTAGAATTTGAATTATCATGATTCTGATAAGGATCCCATGCTAATCACACTCATTTTTTTAAAAATGCAACTCGGGATCACAGCGTGACTCAGGCTGGTAGCGTAAAAGATGAATAATAAATAAAACACTTATTCCCCAATCACAAAATTAATGTTTAACCTAGGATTATGCTAGTAAAATATAAAGTTAACAAAAAATCATTTTTTATTAAATTTCAAGTTGTTATGTGACCTTAATTTCTTAACCTCTTAAAGAAAGACATGTTTCTCTCCATAAACATTTACTTCATAAACATATGTTTCTTACGTAACCCATCACTATAAGCATTTGATTTCTAAACAATATGATATACTTACAAAGTGCATGATAGAGAGATGGCTAATACTAAATATGGAAACTTGTTACGATGTTTCTACCATAATTTTCACTTGGAAATTGGAAAGGCATCAATTAGGTGGAGTAAAGCTATAGTAACTTAGGTTGGCAGTGCAACTTGGCTCGAACCACAATATAGAAATTTGAGGAAAAAATATAGTTTCACCAAACATTCAATCTTACATTAAAGAGGAAACATAGTTTCCTTCGTAAGTTTATTATTTCTTACAAAACTGAGCTTATTTTTTTCAAAGCGTTGGAAAGAAAATAGAGATACGATTTACTGAAAATTGTTGAACATTATATAAAAGAGAACTCCCCCAAGAAGATGTCAATGACAATTTAGGCAAAAATAAAGTTAAACTATTTAATTCTCCCATATTAAATATATAACTTAATGCTATAATTTAGCTAAATAAATCATATTATTATAATTGTTATAATACTTTAGCTCATTGTTTTTGAGTATATATTTTTTCCAAAGAAAGAGGTCATAACTTGTTGCGCTATTCACAATTAATCCATTAGTCTAGAAAGATCAAGTCGCTAGTCTAAAATAAAGATGCAATGCCTATTACCATAAACAAATCTTCTAACTAGTATCACCACTCCAAATAGCTATTATATAAATATATTTACAAAGAATCAAAGTTTGTCTCATTACTCACCTATGATGATCAAGTAGGTTGTTAGTTGGAAAATGTAATGGTTTGTTAATGGACTTGAACTCTTTCTTTGCCAATCACTACTCTTCTTCTAAGCTCACCGTATATCCCTCCTTTAAATCTCTACTCTCTCCTTCATTTCAGAATATGCTTCCTTTTATCACCTCAATCATTATCTATCCACTTAACATTGTTGAAAATACACTTTTCATCCCTCTATCTCCTTTTTGTACTCAGAACGCTACAATTTTATTTACTTCACTCTTTTTCCTCCTCTATTTCTTACGACCTGAATATTATTCATAGTATTATCTTCCTTTTTCATTTGCCACATGCATAAGTCATTGTACTCTCTCTCATTTGAGCACTTTAATCAAATTTTGTTCTTATCAATTTCTTCTTACATCATGGAAGTCATCGTTTATTTCCTATTTCTAGTTCAAAATCTTAAGTTTTGAGTTTCCTTCTTTCTTTTGAATCACTTTCCCTTTTCATGCAAATTTCCCATCCTTTAGTGTTTTGCTTTAAAATCTATGACTTGAGCTTTATTTATTTTAAAAAAACATGCATGCTTTATAGTCTTACACAAGGCCATGTTAATACATAACTTAAGTCCACTTGGCTTTTTCAAAAGGATTACATTTTAGACCTTCATTTCTCAATGGAATTCCATGCAAAGGACTTATCTCTTTAGCATTATCTTGATGAATAACCTTCCTTAATTTAATTATAACATGTAATTATCTATTTAAAATAATTAATAAATCTAATTACCTGTGTAAATGGGTTATACATATATAATCATTAAATCAAAAACTTACATTTATGTCTTGATTATTTCATATACACAAAAACATTAAATTAAGATAATGATATTTATCAAATATCATTTAAACTTGTTATTGAGTTAAGCAGCTAGATTAGTGTTTGTATCGGCTAGATGATCATAAAACAATATTTGTATGCTAATGTTTATGCACTATTAAATCATACATGCTATGACACAATCAAATCATCATAAGCATCAATCGTAACATGACCATAACAGAAGTATATTAGCATTCAAAAACAAACAAACAATCTAAATCAAACAAGGAGTTTAGACAAGTTATTCTACTATGGTGTATGTTAGGTTACTAAAAATTCCTCTATCATCTCCCAAACATCCCATCTACGTCATTCTCTCTCATAATGCTCTCATTTCATCATGCTCTGAGGGTAGAATTAATCCTGCATCCACCTCATGATAAGTAGGTAGTTAGTCTGAGTCATCATATATATCAAATAATGATACATAACTAACCAATATACATCTACAATGTACATAAATAAGAAAGTACAACTATCAAATCATATAAATTAATCAACATATCATTGTCTCAGAACTAATCTATGTCATAAAGCTCAAATAAAAGCAATAAAAATTATATGATAACCATAATAATCCATGGATTTAAAGGTTATAATACTTGGGGAGAAATCAAGATGTAACATGTTTGGTCCACATTTCAATATTGATACTCTAACAAAACAATGCTATCAAGACTATCTTCAAGATTCTCAAATCTAATCTAAATAACTACAATCACATTAACATCAACTACCTAATGAACAACACAAATTATCCCATACCTACACCTCATCCACTAATGTTGTTCAAATCATAGTTGATCCTTCTTCTTACACCAATAAGGAAAAGATATCTAACATGAACAAATTTAAACATATCATTACATCCACTGAACCTTGACCTCTTAGGTCACATGAACCAAAGGAGTACCTAGTTCAAATGCATATTCCAAAGCATATCATACATGGTCCTCATTTACCTCTTCATACCTCTCCTACACATCATATGTCAAATTTAACATCCTTAAAATCTAATAAACCAACACATTTACCTATCTCCAAATACACCTACCAACCTAATGCAAATAATTCTAATAGTTCAATTTCACCTCACTCCACCACACATGTTCGAGCATCTTGCGATACCCATTCACATGTCCCTTCAAACCTTATGACATCTTGTGATGCCCATCCCTACATCCACTTACCCATTGGGGCATCTTACGATACCCACTCTTATTCTACAATGCATAATAACAAATAAATTTAGCTTCAACAAATATTTTGAGACACATAGGCTTGTATTTCACATGCTCATCTTTGATATAGATGTTAGCATAGATCTTGTTATTTTTTGTCTCATGTTTCTTTGTTTTTGTGGACTTTATTTCTTTTATTTTCACTTTAATAACATCATTGTTGCCTTTGGGTTCTTTGGTTTTCTTATACATTACATTTGGCATTTGTTTTCATTTTGGTTCTTATATATCTCTTTCATTTTTATCTTTTTATGTCATTCTTTGCCTTGTAAGATTTATGATTATTTTCCCCCCATTATTTAGCATTCACCTCATTAGTGTTCACCTTGTGAGTTACAATATAAGACCATGGATATGACGAGGCTTTCCTCACAAATTGCCACATTAAAACATATTTCAATCACTTTTTAGGATGACTGCTAATTTTATTAGTGCTTGTCCTAGAACTGTTGTAGGTAAGTATGTCTTCTCTAGTGAGATGACTATCATAAGCATAGCCCCATCCCTTTTATATCACTATTTTACCTCCTTGTGATCAACTACCAACATATTCATCATTATATCACTTATTACATAGATGGATCTCTTATGATCCCCATATTTCCCTTATTTCCTTTCATTTGAGACTTACAGAATCAATTTTGAGATTGCACACTTGCGGGCACGTCTAGGATTTTTTAGGCACCTTGGTATTTAGGTCCTTTTCTCTAGTGACCAAGTGTAAGATATTTTGTGTTTGTCACCTATTTCACTCATGTTTGGTTCTTTGAATCCATATGGAGGAGGAATAGAAAAATCCAAAACAAGTTAAAAGCCTAATTATAAAATATAAACAAAAGACAATTATTAAAAAGAAAAAAAAAATCTTAAAAGTCAAATCACCCCAAAGACACGATCTACATTTGGCATATTACCTATCTAAGTCAAAGCTCAAACTCCACAATTGGCCTCCTGATAGAGCCGAGGTCCATTAGGGTGTGGTGGGCCAGTAGACTAGGGTAGGAGGTCTCATTATATCATATACCATTTAGTGCCACCTACTTTTTCACACAAGTACCAAATCTTCATAGTAGGTTGATGACTCTGTAAGGGGACCTGATGAACATAGAACACATTATGGGAAGGTAGGTCAATATTAATTTTCATGCATATAGCCTTCATGAGATTATTTATGTACTTCACTTGTTAGCTGAAGCTTTGTGTTCATTAGTCAAAGTGTCCTAAGTCCTTGTTATTGATAGTTCTTAGCTTTTCTCACTTATCTAGTGTGTCTCATTCTTGCTAAGGATATTTACATCACTCATTTGGCAGATCATGTTCCTTATTTACATCATATTTCCTTGATATTCTCATTTTTGGATATTGCTTTTAGCTAATCACATCCTTGATCACTTATACCTTATTACGCCTCTTGAATTATAGTTTATGAGTTATATTGTAAGACCTTGGTTAAGACCAGGCCTTCCTCACAAACACCCATACACCACTTATTTACCATATCATCTCATTATCATACTATTCATATCATTAGTTGGTTGTTTTTCTTACATTTCATCTTAGAACAATCACTAAGTTTGAGTTTTCATCCTTTAGAGCTTTTGATTTTCATTTATCCATCATGTTCTTGTTTGATTTTTGCAAACTTAATATACCATACATATGACATTTTACATTCTTAAATGTTTCTCTTTATGTATGATTTCTTCATGTTTGTCTTACATCTTGATTTACATTTCATTTTTAGTCATTCATGTTTTTCTTTATATTTGATTCGACATGCTTATCTTATATGGGATTACTTTTCACTTGCTTACATATCTTTGTTAGAGTTTTATTGCATTGACATTTCATTTGTCATTCATGTTTTACATACTTTCCAACGTGATTTAGTATGTTCCACATTCTTTTTTGCCATTTCTATTTTACATGCTTCCCAACATGATTTAGTATGTTCCAAATTTATTATTTCCATTTCTATTTTACATGCTTCCCAACATGAGTTAGTGCATTCTACATTCATTTTCCATCATTTTGTCATTCATTTTCCATCAATATTTTTATTCTAACCTTGCCTTAACCATCATAATTTACCAATTTTTTTAAGTAACTCATTTCTACTTTAACCATCCTATGTACCACACATTACTTCTATTGTTAGCTCTATATTCCTAGGGTTTCTTAAATGTAGGTACTGCACCCTCCACGATCAAGACTAGGATGTTTGCATGTAATAATTTAGTGGAAAGGTAAGTTAAGGTATATATATGGTATTTTCAATTACTCTCATTTCATTTTAGCATTACTTTTTGTATGTCATTTTTAGTTATCTTAGTTTTGTGTGTTGCTATGTTCTTTCTCGAGGCACCATCCCATGTTACATTCACATGACACATGATAAGCTTTGAGTGGGGAATATGTATACACATAATATTTTTATTAATTTTACCACTTACTAACACTTTATAACTTTTAAGAACCTATCGAGTTTCAATCTCTCTGAGTACACACCTTAAAGGGTGTATTGGAAAATGGGTAGACAAACCATTGGTTTTTCATAAGATTATTATGGATTTGTATCATTCCTACCATTTATCCAACCACTTATTATCAATAAAATCTTCTCTTATGTACTTCCCTAAACCTTATCTCCTCTCTTTCACCCTCTTCTAGTCATTTTCCACCTTCATTAGCCTTTCCTAAGCCCAAAACCCTTTATGATATTTTATAATACAAAGTCGACTGGGCCGAATTTGTACTCTAATTGATACTTGATTTTATTAATTAATAATACATAGTTGATTGGACTGACTCTATCGACTGAATTTTTAGAAAGGATTGGGGTTATATTTAGTTATATATACACACATATTTTCATCATTGATTAGAAGGAAGAGAAGAAGAATAGATATATCTTGCACATATGCTTATCCACCATTATTATTGAGGAGAATAACATAGAGTTTCATACTTTCTTTGGAGATATGGATCTTATCTTATGGATAAGTCTTTTCGATAGATTGATAGGTTTCGTAGCCTAGAGTTGATTTATCCTTATCATCCCTACATACCACAACAACCTCTTGCAAAACACTTTGGCCAAGGGAGAGATTGAGGCTCAGTGGGTTTGTCTTCAAAGATAAGTATTCCTAACTTTGTTCCTCTTTCATAAGAGTAGATAGATATGCATTTGTATTTCTCTTTCATGTATTAGGATTTTGTATACATTGATGTTAGTATGTGTCTTCTATGCATGTCTACTTTTAATATTTACTACCCCCACTTTGTCCCACAAGTTTTGGTGAGTACTAGATTAGATTTTTATTTCATTTATTATTTTAGTGAATATGAAAACATAGGACCTAGTTAGGGTTATTACATAGTTTTGCTTGACTATAGGCTTTGGAACCCTTCCTAGTGAATTTATTATGGTAAGAGATCTCTTGGATAGGTCTAGTGGATCCATCTTGGTTATGACCCTGAATATCTAATGTATCAACAATCAGAACTGTAAGTAAGATTTATCTTATTCGATCTATGATTGATTTATAGATCGATTGCATTTTCCATTTCATATAGGGTGTATTCTAGAAATGTGTATCATAAAGCATGATTTTGGTTTAACCAAATTTGGAAGGTATAATGATATGTTGGGAGTTGGCATGGGCTTATCTTTGATCAATTATACATCTTTTCCATGCAAAAAGAGAATAGTAGAAGGCACACTCAAGAAAGGTTGTACCCATGTACTTTTAACACTCCAGGTATGATGTATGAGGAGGCCTTAATGACTAATTACAAAATTATGAATACTTGTTATGAAGGCACATTATTCACCTTGAGATTTTAAATCAAAACCAGTCAAACATGGTATGACTTAGTTATTTTAGGTTATGATGAATTCTTTGGAAATGATTATGACACCTTGATCCTATGGGGGTAGCCAACAAGGTATGTGTTCAACAAATGGGAAATTCAAATTGAAGGTTCTTTACAGTGGGAAGTCATTTCAATGAGAAGATGCATTATAAAGGATGTGGGGACGGCCTCATGGATTTTGTAATTACTCAAGGACAAGTGATTTTGGGTGGGGAGGACTATAATGTCCCCCTTTTTGGCATAGCTTGATTTTGGAGTCCTTAGCTTGGTTGTTCCCACAAAGCGAAGGAAAGGAAAGAAAAATGGAACATAGAAGGGGGAAAACCTATGAGCAAAAAGGTAAAAAGTACTTAAGTGTTCTAATTTTTAATTGAGTTTGCAAAAAGGTACTTTTGATCTTATGTTCACTTAAGTTGGGGTCATGGGATTCTAAACCCTCAAAAAGGGGAGTTTTAAAAAGATGAAGTGCTTATGTTTTGAAAAGATGCAACCCTCCAACTAGGCACCACCCTTGGAGGTTGGATATAAAATCAAGGGAGGAATCTTATGAATGCTTATGCTGAATATTGAATTGTGAACTTTGATTAAGTATGTCAATCTTGATTACCACATTTTGAGGATGAAAACCTTCAATAAGTGTCAAGGGTTAGGGGATAAAAACCTCCATTCCTTCAATTTGGTTAGCTCTATTCAAGGGTTGTAAGTGAGTTTCAAAATTGCATGTTAACATGCAAGTGGATCTACAAAGCTATTTTTGGACACCACTTATATTGAGGAAATATTGCAAACCCTATCATAAACTAGTTTTGGTGATTTTACAAGTTTTAGAGAGTGTCAAATTACCTTGGTAGCTTGGTCATGGCACTGAATAACATTCCAGGGTGTGGTGACTTGCCTAGAGAGTTGGGCGAGACATTTGGAGGGGTTCATTGAAGTCAAATAAGGTTGCATAATATTTTATTTAATTTTATAGCTATGAAAACTTGACTAAAGGGTTGTTCTTAAAAATTTTAGGGCTGATTTAGAGTGTTCATAGAGTATAAAATATTACAAATATTTTATACTAATTTTCTAGCTTGGGCGACTTACCCTAAGAGCCTTTAGAAGCCATTTTGAAGATTTTTGGTGAGTAAAATAATCTAATTTATTTCTTATATTTTTCTAAGGTAGGGTAAATCAGTTGGGGGAAAATTTGGGTATCTTCGAAGAGTTTTTAGACTACACTTGACAAGGTACAAGTTTTTATATTATTTATAGTTTTTGTGGCAATTAGTCATAAGGGTTTGAAGGAATTTTGATAGGGAAAGACAAGGGTTTAATTCTAAAAATTATGCAATTATTTTTTGAGTGGGGTGATTCACTTGAGAGGGGTGTGAAAGAGTTTAGGGTGCCTTGTTTGGCCCTAACCAATAAGCCATTAATCATTGCTATTATTGGTGAATTTAATAACCTATTTCTAGTGGGTTTTAGCATGAATACAAGTTTGATTTTTTGAAGTTATTACATGTTATTGATTCCTCTTTGTGGCAACTTGGTTGAGGGAAAATTGATTATGTTTTAGGCCCTAAAATTGGTAAATTTTTACATAATATGCATGTTGGAATTTGTCTACAATTTATCTTTAGTTGTAAAGAGTTTTTCAGAGTGGATTTGGTGATAGGAAGAGGGCATTAAAATCAGCTTGGAGGCGTTGAGATTTTGGAGTGGAAAATACATCAATTCAGTTTTCCTTCTTCAAGTAGTATGAGCCATAGTGGGCTAAATATCATAAGGTATTTTTATATTTACTTTTGAACATTTGTAAGTGTGAGATTTTCAATTTGGTGATGCATATGCAGCCCTAGGGTTGGCTAGTTTTAAATTTTAGAATTAAGTTTTTGTTTGGATTTGTTAGGGGTTTGTTGCAAAACCCTATTTTTCATCATTATCCCAATTTAGGGACATTACAAGGATAGTATTATACCTCTCATGACTTAATGATCTCAGTTGGCTTCATCTCATCTTTGAAATCTCTTGCATTGGATTTTTTAATGATCAATCCACTTAATAGTTTTCATTTGTATTGTGATTTAGGATCATTGGGATATGAAATTAAATATGGTTATCTATATTGGCTCTGTGCCAATTTCTTTCTAGACTCATGTCAGCATTTGGTACTTGGCCATCCATGCATCTCCTTAGATTTTATAGTGTGAGATCTGTTAACATTGTATATTATTTTGGGCTTATGTTACAGGTGAGCTCAAAAGTGTGTTTTATGTCATATTACCCAGTATGGATAACTTGTAGAGTTCAATCTCATTCATTTATTCATGTAATTTTTCAATGGAAATAAGTATTATCTTATATTTATTGAAATTGTGGAATGTTTTTTTCATGTATTTTGATAGTTTTATTGAGTTATATGAATGTATAATCAAAAGAAACTGATGGCGTAAAATACTTACTTTTGTATTTGTAAGCCATGAGCTGCTAAGGCCCATATTTAATGGCTTTGATTTGAGTTAATTTAATTTTTTTAACATTATTATTCAAAGCATTTATGAATGTCCTTTCACTTAGTGGGAATATCACAAGGTAATTTATTTCAATATTATCCTTGTAACTTAAAATGTCATTTAGTCTTCACTTAAGGCCTCCTCCGTTAATAAGATAGGCATGTTATAGTGGGATAATTGTAGTGTTGGTATTAAACACAAAAATATATGTGAGATGGGAATTCAATATTTAAAAAGATTTGCCAAGATTTATAAACTTTTATAAATTGGGTACTTCATTATAATTTTTTGATAGCAACTACACTTGTGACTTGCCCTCCTTTTGACAAGAAAATTAACTTCCAATGCAATAGGGTCAAATATGAGATAGGTACATTGGTGACCCTTAAGGAAGAATTTGGATCAAAGCATATGTTTGTTACACACCACAGGGGCAATAGAAATGAAGGAGCACTTCATCTTATAATGACCAACCTAAAATGGCATTCAAGTTAATTGCACAAAAACATTGAAAGTAGAGGTCACATTGGACCTATTTGAAGAGATGAGAATAAAAGTGTTGGGTGAAGAGATGAGAATAAAAGTGTTGGGTGAAGAGATGAGAATAAAAGCGTTGGGGGAGTCATTGACATAAATCAATAGGAAAAAGAAAAACCTTATTAAATAAAGAACTATCAATTTGTGCATCATAAAGGTATTGAGACAGTTGTAACAAATTATGTACTATAGACTATGGGGTCTCGTGGACATACAATTAAAACCATTTCATTTAGTTTCATATTAGGAAAGGTGCTTGACTTTCAAGAATCCAAGTGTTCATTTACATTCAAAAAAATATCTTGAACTTGAGTCTTGAACCTGTAGGTTTTTGCGTACTTAAATGATAAATGATTTCATGTAGGTGTAAGGGTTGTAGATATGCATAACCCTTCCAATAGTAGGAGTGGTAGATGAGTATCAATAACTAGTAGTGGCCCCAAAGGTGCAAGTTATGTCAGAAGTGATGTAATTTTCTATTTTGCTAAAATGGGATGTTGTAAAGTGAAAGTGTGTAAATTGGTAGTTGTACCTCACATAAAACCCATGGCCATTGAACCCATATCATCTTTTGTGCAAAAAAATTTAATTAATAATAATTTGATATTTCTGGTGGAGGTTATAGTGGAAATGAGGTTTTGTTTCTTTATATGACAATGAGTTATGTAGGGAGAAGACATTTGGGGACATGTCACATATGGCAATGCAATCTTCAATGTCCATCAAATTGTTTCAATTATCCAGTAAATGCTTGATACAAGTGTCATCTCAAGGAAAATAGGCATTAGATATCAAACGATGCCTAAAAATATAGAGGATGCACCACATGTCAAATTAGATGAGTCTAAAATTAATTAGATGAAAATTATGACTGCTTTAACTATATAAAACCAAATTAAACATGACTCTAAACCAATTAGATGAAAAATTGAAAGACTTAATGAAATATGCCTCCTATATAATTTAATTAATCGATGTAGGATGCAATATGTAAATAGATATGGATACATATATTTACAAAAAATTTACATTCTAATTCTTAGTAACATTGACATGAACCATTGTATTCATAACAATATTTCCCATTTCTATTTCTCTTTATTCAGTGAATGGAGGAAAGGTAAAACTGTCACCAAGACCACAAGCAGTGCTAATTTTGGGTAGTATGTTGGCCTTGGGTTCAAGTCCCCATCAATTGCTACATATTCTCTCCAGAGGTGCAAATTACACTGGGGGATGTGACTATGTTTTGATAAAATGATATTTTTAATGCATAATGCAATCTAGTGTAAATCAATGTACTAATATGATTGATTGTGATAAAGTGTGTTAAGTATTATAAATTGAATTTTTAGAGAAAATTTACATTACTTGTAAATGTAGTGGAAGAGGTTTTACAAAAAATATTGTTTCTTCTTTTTTGGTTTATACATATTTACTATACTTCATTTTTGCATAGTGGTCAAAGGTAAATGCAAGGGAGATATGCATGTCTTACAACAAGCATGTCTTAAAACAAGTGTACTGTTGATATTATAGTGAAGGTCAAGCCTTGATGATCGATGTTGTTGATTTCAATTGTTATCTTATTGAGTCATTCTTTGTGTTTTATGTATGGTTAGACTCCATGCCATTTTGAGTGGCCTTTATTGATGATTACCCTGTGTAACAGGTGGAATTGGCAGATGTGTCAGATTGTTGATATCCTAATGGGGCCAGAGTATTTTTTGAAGATAAAAACCACATACATGTGTTAGTCATGTGGTTTTGAACCTTAATTTTAGACAATGCAAATAATTTTCTTGACAGTTCCATTAACTAACCCTACTTTAACCCACATATTACATGTCAACATAATCTCTTATCCTTTGCACAAAAGCATTATTGGGCCTAGTTGAGTGTTGTTGAGGTTAGGTGTGACTTGTTGTTTGCTTTATTCTACTTTGTTTATTGCAATTGGAATGTATAATTTTTTTAGCAAATTCTTAGGATGAAATGTAGCCAAGTTGTTAGTCGCATACAAATGTTTCAAAATTTTAAAGCTTTGTTTTTCTTATAGAGACATAAAAGACTTAGTTTTTGACATGAGAATATTTTAGTCTTATTTAGTTGGGTTGCATTTCTAATGTTGGTTAATAATTTTTTACCACTATTTGTTATGTGGTGCACCCTTGTTGACATAAATTTGTGTTTAATTTTATAGCCATGTCAAAGGTTTGGCATAGTGTGTGATGAAATGACTTCCGCATACATTGGTATGTCATTTATGGGGGCAATTAATCTTTGTCACCAACAAGTATAATTGAGAAATTGCAAAAATTCTTCTTATTTTGAGGTAATGCTTCACACAATAAACTATTTATACTACTGTGCATTATTGGGCCTATGAAGCTCATTTTATCAATGAGAAGTTTTCAATGTGTCTCATTTAGTCTTAGAAAATTATCAGTGCTTGTCCCTTCGTGCCTTTGTTTCTTGGATAGGAATTCAAAACCTTGAATGTATTTTTGATGCATTTATGTTGAATGTTGCTACCCCTATTGCAGTGAGGAGAATTAGGGGTCTTTTTTCTACCTTTGAACCCATTTAATCTTTTTTTGATGTTGTCAATCAAGTATGATTTCCCTATACTTGTTCTTCAAATAATCATCTTAAGTGGTGGAGTCTATGTTTTTTTGTGGGGATGGTCTACAATAATTCTAAAGTTAGTTTATTATTTATCTGAAAACTCATTTAGCAGTGATTTGCTTGAGCACTCATCATTTGGGATGAAACATGTATTGATCTAAGCTTTCAATATAAGATTTTGACCTACTTAAGATCCTGAAATCTTTAGTCAATTATTTAAAGCTCAAAATCTTCTTATTACACCATTGATTACTTACCACATCCTATGGCTCATAATTTATCTTGATCAAATAAGGGTCAAAGAAGCTTTTAAATTTTTAAATGTCCTATAAGAACACCTAGGCCATTGATAAAAACAAGTCATCTAATAGTCTATAATAAATATTGGACCTTTGTATTTTTTATTTGCACACAAGTAATTAAATTTTGAAAAATCCTTTATCTATTGTGGATGATTTTAATAATGTATATTCACTTTCACATAATAATTAACAATTTAAAAGGTTTATCAAGAATTTAATTATGCTACAAATCTATAAATTGTGGGGTTGTGGTGTTTAGGTTAAGTAACACCTAAATTTTGGTACCAATTATGGTTATTGTCA
This sequence comes from Torreya grandis, assembly GCA_037957365.1. Classification (NCBI taxonomy): domain Eukaryota; kingdom Viridiplantae; phylum Streptophyta; class Pinopsida; order Cupressales; family Taxaceae; genus Torreya; species Torreya grandis. The sequence goes on from JARHVA010003237.1 coordinate 1,021,351, forward strand.
AAGTCAAGGAGGCTGGGCAGATCGATATCAATTATTGTTGTGGTCTTTGATGGGTTCATGCGGGAAAAGAGTTCCCATTCTTATAGTTCCATTTATATTTATGCATATTCTTGTATGTCACTATCATCATTCTCTGCTTCACCATTTATTTTAGATTCTATGATTGTATGCTCATTGTGCCATGGATGGTAGGGAGGTTTGATTTGTTCTCAATATGTAAAAATTACCTATCTAGGTTTTTTTTTGGAAAATATCTCAAAGAGATGTCACATTTGGGTGAGACCCAAGGAGGTATGGGTATCTCTTCTGCCAAATTTACATGTTGATAGGGATGGGATTATTGTAATCACTTATTAAATAGTAAAATACTATTATTCAATAAATATAAAACAGACTACATTGGAGGGAAAAATATGTGACTGATAATGCTGACTAAATCTATGCCCAATCCCATGTCTGTAGTTAGGTTTTTTTGCATCAATTTTATTCTCTTCATCCCTTTAATGCTTATAAAAGCCTGATTGAGAAATCATGTATCCATATCCACAAATACTTCTTATTCAACGTGTTCCACTCTTTTGTGTCTTTTGGGAGATGACTTGACGATAGACAACCACATTGAAGGTGATGTTGGAGGGACATAAGAATGCTAAAGGACTAAATATGGTTGAAGAATGCTTGCATAGTGTCAGTTGTGTCAATGCCTTTTCTACATGTGACCATGATAGCCATCCTAAAACATCAATCCATTATAATGAGTAAAGCATCATATTATCATCTCATTATAGGAAATCTAGTCATGAAATCCATACTGATAGATTCCCATGGTCTGGATGGAACTAGTAGTGGTTTGTAAAGTCTAAGCTTCATATTTGTGGGCTTGGTAATACAAGGAATGCAAGACTTTATGTGGCACTCCACATCTGTGTACATGTCCAACCGATAGAAGTATTATTACAATATGACTAGAGTCTTTTTCATGCCAAAGTGTCTCGAGGTCTTGGCATAGTGTGCCTCCCAAATGAGTCATTGGTAAGGTGTGCCAGAGGGAACACAAAGATATCCAAGCTTGTAAATAATATAGTTAGACAATTAGAACTCTTGTACTTATTTACCTTACATGACATTGGTGTAAGTTATTGCAAAGTCTTATTCAGTTGTGTAAAGAAGAATCAAGTCTACAAAATTATGGTTGTGCATGTCCATCACCGTGGTGAACACATGGATCGACACTCATCAAAGGTAATATACAACCTTTTTATCCTTCCCTTTTTTGTGATTGATCATGAGATGGAATTATTATACATAAGTCATCTGTTTTATGTGGTACACATTTTCCAGCTTGTTTTAAAACTACAAGAACTAAAGTGGTTTATGGTATGCATGAACAACTATCTCCTTCTCGAGAATGTAGTGTCACCATTACTTAATTGCTTACACAATAACATATAGTTCCTTATCATAGGTGGAGTACCTTTGCAACATGTCATTGAATATCTTAGATTGGTAAGCACTTAGATGTATTTGTTGTATAATCATTAGACCAAGTGTATATTCAGATGCATCAGTTTGAATTTTGAAGGTTTACATAATGTCAAGAATTACAAGAATAGGTGATGTATAGAGGCATTGGTGTGCATGAATCTAGTAAAACTTGGCTTTGGTGCATGTGAGTTGGTTGAAAGCCCAAGATATGTGTGAAAAACCAAGGATGAACCTATGATAAAAGTTATCAAGTCCAATAAAAATCCTTAATTCAGTGAGATTGCACAGAGTAGGCCAATATTATATCACTTTCATCTTCTCTAGATCTACCCTGATGTCAGAGTTTTCAATGATGTAGCCCCGATATTAGATTTGTGTCATGCCAAATGTACACTTCACTAAGTTGGATTATAACTTATGTTGGTGCAAAGTATTGAAGACACATGAGATGTGCTCCAAATGCTCCTCCTAAGTCTTTTTGAAGATGATAATGTTATCCAAGTAGATGATGATGAATGAGTTTAGGAATGGCCTAAGTAGATCATCCATCAAACACATGTAAGTGGTTAGTGCATTGGTGAGGCTGAAAGACATGACAAACCATTCATATAAACCTTTTTAAGTCTTGAATGTTGTCTTCTAGACATCTTTAGGATGGGATGAAATATGATGGTAACCTGACTTCAAGTCAATCTTGGTGAAGTATTATGCACCTTGGATCTAGTTTAAAAGGTTATCAATGCATGACAATGGATACTAATTCTGCACCATGATTTTTTTGAGTGTATAATAGTCTATGCAGAGTCATCAGGTCCCATCCTTATTAGGTGTGAGGACTATTAGACTCCCACAAGGTGAAGATATAGGTATGATCTTGACCTAATTAAGTTCTTAAATCTGGCACCAAACTTCATCATTCTCCCAAACTATTTTATGATAGAGGGGGATATTTGGTAGAGGGGATCCAGAGACCAAATCAATGCAGTGCTTTACTATGTAGTGTGTTAGAAGGCCTTCAATTTCTATGAAGACTTCGCTAATCTACTCTAGTAACTTATCAAGTTGTTATTGCTATGATGATGTGTGAGTGTTATGTAATGCCAGGGTGTGATTCAATTTCAACTGCATGAGTGTATCAGGGCATACCATGAGTAACATGGACTTATGTACATTCAATACAAGTTTATAATATTACTTGGCAGAGACCAAGGTGACATTGGTTGTGTTCATTAACTCAAAAAGGTTGTGGAAGTGATCTTGTGTATAAATAGTCCAATTCTATCTCTTGGCTTGATATGTATCTTCATGGTTGTACAAGTATGGTTTCCCTAGTAAGATGTCACAGACCTATAAAGGTGTGATGTCATAAGTGACATTGTCCTCCATAGGCTTGACTTTGTATTATAAAGTGCATTACCACTAGACTTGTATATCTTTCCCCTGCTGGATCCACCCTAAAAAGTAAGGCTTTAGATGCATAACATTGTAAAGACCAAGGCACTGAGTTGTGGATTGTGTGATGATGTTATTCTAGCTTCCACTATCAATGATCATATGGAGAGGTTAACCCTTCACCCAGAACTTGGTGTGGGAGAGATGTTTGTGCTCTTTAAAGATGTTGATCATAGTAGTGTTGGTGCTTAAATAGGAGGCATATAGATAAATGTCATCCATAAGTGTGGGTCCTAATGCATATTATGTGACCAAGGATTTTTATGTAATGTGCATTCAAAATCATCATGAATGGATGAGCAATGGTGATGGTGCCACTTATCACCAAAATTCTTGCCTTTGTCTAAAGTAAAAGTCATAGGAACATTTGAGGTTTGAGTAGTCTTCTAGTGCTTTTCTCCTTTGCAAGAAGTATGGTGTTGCTTCTATATATAAGGTTGTGATGTGAAGTTGTGCAAAGGTTGGGCCTTACTAGCTACATTGGATTAAGAGATGACACATTACTTCATCTTTTCCTTGGCTTCAATCTTTGCAGTGTTAGAATATTCTTACCCCAAAGTCTCAAAAGTTAAAAACTCCATCTTTACATGGATATAAGGTGAGAGTATATTGATGTAATTCAAAACCTTATGTTGTTTTCCCAAGTTCTCATGCAGGCATGCAAAGTAGTCATAGAAAATGTTGATTTAGTCTTCCATGGATTGGGCTTTGCATTGGTGCAATTATTGAAACTTGATGTATTCATATTCAAAGTAGTACAGAGGGTAGTATACCTATTTTAGTGCATCAATAAAAGTATTCTCAGATTCAATTAGAATGCACTCTTATGTGATCTATGCACTGAAGCTCTCCCAATGGTGAACAAATGGTATGGACATCTTCAGTACTATGAAGATGATATTCTTAGCATCAATGAAAGAACTAAATAAGAAGTATGCCTTGAGTTTTTTAATCCAAGAATCCAATCCATTAGCATCAATATTGCCTTTAAATATAGGGATGTCAAAATTGACTTGAACCTTGAAGGGGGTTTGTTGCTAAAACTATTGTTGATTAAATTATGGAGGTGTGACAGAAGGTGTTAGATTGAGTTGTACCATCAATTCACAAAAGTGACCAAATTTTTTGGTAAATTATGCCTCCAATGTGTTAATGATGAACTTTCACACTTCAGGTGCTACCTCAAGATGCTTCTAGGCATCAACAATCTTACTTTTGCTATGATGTTCTTCTAAATATTATGAAACTAAACTGAATGATAAACCTTTCTTCTCAAGTTGCAATAGCATGTTTACAAGCATATAAAGGAATAGAGATTTTTAGCTCTAATACTAATGATTTGCACCATGGGGCCCAAGACAAAGCATGCAGGGGATAACCAAGTTTTGGTAGTGTAGAGTGAATGGGTAAAGTGAATTCAAAAATGAAAAACTAAACATATTTAATGTAGTGGAAATCTTACTTTCAAGAAATATAACTTCTATTCATTACAAGGGAATAGGGAAAATTGGTACAATGTGTTGTAGTGTGTATTTTACAGAGTAGATATATGGAGCATGTTATCTATATTATGAATATGTAGAGCATTAAGCTTTTTCCTAGATGTGTATATTACATATTTATATAAGTAGAATATAAGAGCAGTTATAACTCTTTTCGGTTACCAAGAAGATGATTATGTAAGTTTATCTTCTAAGTTAGATGATGGTTGTTGGACCCCTTAGATCACATGGCCAAGGTGAGTTAACATGTGGAGGTGTTGAGGAATCCAAGAAGTCAGTGAGATTCATGGAACTATGAGTTATGGTGTGAGACTATGAGGCACATGGGTCTACGAGCTATAGAGTGTACAGAAATAGATGATCTAGCATGAAACTTGTTTGGTGTGTGAGCCAGTGAAGCACATAGGTTTGTGATCTATGACATAGAATTAAAAGGTGTATTGAATTATAAGAATGAAGATCACAAAATTTTGAAAGCAAGCATAATACTTGTGCAATGCATGGGACTATGTTTTGTGAAGTGCATAGTGAAGAGTGTGCATAAGTCAATGATTAAGCATAGACTTATGTGTGTGAATTTTATCAAACCTCAAGAAAAGAGTACATAAGATTGGGTAAGAGGTGTGTACCTAGCGCATAAATTAAATAAAGATTAATCTTAGCTATGTGGGAACTGCACATGAATAATATATGGATTATATATCACCTTAATCTTATACACTTAGAAAACTCAGACCTTGGTTGTTCTTCTCAATTATAGACTTCCCCAGTTTTGGAATTCTCACATATGCTCTATCTTGTGCCCCTTGACATATCTCTTAGTCCAAATAATCTTATGTTAATGACATAGGACTTATATCTTGCCCATAATGCTTAAAATATGTTTATCTTACACCTCTATAGGTTTTGATTTTATACCTACTTTTATGTTCCCTAAACACTAGCATCTCATATAGACACCTACATCGATGTAGGTGTCATGCTTAATGCAAGTTTCCAGTGCCCTAAAGTCATATAGTTTGAAAATGAAATATATCCTAATGGTTGGCCTAAGTTATTTAATGTGAGTTACTTCTCCAAAGGGATTGATATATATACAAGATCAACCCTCATTCATTCCTCACCTAAAAAACCTATCATAAATTAAGGCAACCTATCAAAATCATTGAATTAAGCATAAATAAAGTAACACTTCCTTATTTTATCCTATTTTTATATCATTCATAGAGAAAACATATACATAAGTCTAAAGTATTGAAGGAACAAGCCAAGAGATATATTTTCCAAGTTACAAGTTAAATCATTGGTGTACTTGATTTACACATATTGCATGATTCACACACAAGCCAACACCTAGAGAAGAACTACACAAGTCTGAGGCCCTCTTCAGAGTATTAGATATGTAGGTAGTGTTCATTAATATATGGGTCTTTAGGTTAAGCTTGACACTTTGTTCCCACTAACCATTTTTTCCTAAGGCCACTATGAAGATGAAGAACTAGGGTTTTGTAATTTCATAAGGAGTGATAGTCTATGACCCAAATCTAAATGCACTAGAGTGGAGGTAAAGACAAAACAAAAAGAATATATATGGTTGCATCCTTTTCTAATACTTATTTTGTGTTAGAGATACAATCATTAAGAGGGGGGCTGAATTAGTGATGTCAGATAATCCAATTCAATTCTCAACTTTTAAGCATTTAGCACATACAATCATGATGCATACAAATTAACCATTACAATGAATAAAGAATATATATCAAGATCAAGCACATAAAACATGATATATGTGGGAAACCATTTTGGGGGATAAAACCCACTTAACCCTGCAAGATGGACTACAGTCCTATAAAGACAAGATTCAACATTTAGACCAACACCAACTAATCAAGGAACACTCATCCCTTAATTTAGTAAGGCACCCACCCCATAAGGAGGAACCAACCCCCTAGAAAAGAAAGCACCAACCCATACACATTGATCTGATCTTCACTTCTGATCTGATGTCTTTTACACTTGATGATAGACTTTTCTTGTTCTCTTTCCCATTTACACTCTCACAAACTTGACCACACAAGTAATGCATCCAAAACACCCTTTTGGATCACTCTTTACTTATTAGCATATACACAATCAAAAAACTTGTAAAAACTCTATCACAACATCAGAAACATGACCTATAGATCATGCACACAATCCTCAACCTACCCTGCTCTTCAATCCATCTACTAAACACACTCACTCAATTAGTCTCTAGGGCTTACTAGCTCAATCTACCTCTTCTAAGCTCATTAGGTTCAATGACCTATGTGTTCACCTTCATCAACTTAATAAAACAAGCATGATTGATCCTCTTCACTCTCTATTGGTCATCAATGACCTATCCCTTCTCTTTCAAAGGTTCTCTCCTTTGCTTGGCACCACAGTCTCTCCTCTTACCTCCAAATAGGCCAATTATGCCTAGTATTTATACCATACACTCATCTAACCCATCTTGGTCAGCCAAGATGCTTACCATACTTGTTATACCTTTGAAATAGGTCTTCATACACATTACATATAAGAACCCTACACTTATTAGTTTGTCCATTACTTTAATAACCCCAAACCATCATTAGGTCTTGGTGAGACCTAAAAATAATTAGGCCTACATACTCACTTGTTATATGTGAGACTACTTGGACCACCTCCATCCTTTACCAATTATTGAAAAACATTAAAAATGTCTCCAATATACCCTTGCTCATTCCCTCATGGGTCCATGCCACCTAGAACACCAACTCAATACTGGAACTTTCTAATTAGGTCTTCTTTCTCTTCAGGTCTTCATACAATAAAAACACAGTCTCAAACTTCTGAATCAAACACTCAAGTCTTTCACATAGCCATATGATTATATTATATGGGTGAAACTTTTAGGACCTTTTCTATACCTCTACATGCTTTAGACACTTCAAGATAGGCTCTAAGCACTCAATTCAACTCTCTCAGAGTGACCACTCAAACTGGCCACACACATAGTCAAAATATAGTCAAACTATTTTGACTCTCCATAAATGATCAAGGGCATATCATGACAGCTAATGCCTTATTATAATCCTTTGATACTTATACAACATCTTCATACTCATTTTATTATTCAATTCTTTTCATAACTCTTCCAACTAACTCCTGTAATATGGTCACTCAATCTGCTAGTGCATTCAACAAACACAATCAACCTTTAAACAATTTCTCACATTAAAGATGGATTGGTCAAATCTCCATAATCCACATATATAGTCTTCATGGATTATAAAACACTCTTCAATATATAATTTAACTTTAAACATCAAGACACTATCAAGAATAACTCAAATATCTTTCTTAGATCACTTACAGACTATAGTTAAACACAATCAACTTTAGAGTTCAATAACTTTGACTGTACAAACATTCAAACATTCTAACTGTAGACACCTAAATTTGTCTACCAATGGTTTCATATCCAAATTTAAACCAATTCTTACCAACCATTGATCATCTAGCCTAATAATTTCTAAATGTCTTAAATTTGGCTTCATAACTATGTCATAGATCAATTTCACCTATTAATCAATTAAAATGAACAAATACAGCATCAATTAATTCAAAATCATTCAAAAATATTCAAAACTCTAAATAGGATTAATTAAAGTGCAAATCTTGATCAAAGCCTAATTAAATGCATCCTTGAGCAAATGAGCTAATAAATCAATTACTAAAAATGAAAATTCAAATATCAAGAGCATCTTAGAACATTCTAGAAGCTACTCATTACCTTTAGGAGTTGTCTCAAATGAAAAATATCTAAAAGAATATCTTAAGAATATGTCAAACTCTTCCAAGGTTAATAAATTCAACCAAATTTTTAATTGAACCCATTCCAAGTGATTTTTAAGCCTATAAAAGCAAGCGTATAGCTCTTCATTTAGAGAGCTTGGACATAGTAGTGTTATTATGTAGGAATTTGGTCATGAATGCAAACATAATGTCATAATGTCAAAATTCTTTCAAGCCAAGCCAAATCAAGCCACATCAAGCCAAAGCCAAGTATTGAACAAGGTGCCTAGAGGAGATGAAGGTAGCCACACTTCATTGATGAAGACCTTTTGAGCATAAATCTGAGTAAACCAACGAAGAAGCCTTTTAGATAAATCAAGGATTTGGGTAAGGAATTTGTATTTTGTGTTTAAATTGTCATTTCCTTCCATTTTTAGTTGTGTTTTCAATTGATTTTTCACCATGCTCCACCCATGATAAAGGCCTAGAGATGTTAGATTGTTAGTAAGTTGATTTCATTATTTTTTTAACTAATTCTATACTAACCTCTTCTCTTGAGTCAAATTCATATGATCACAAATGACACGTCCAGTGGGACTCGATTTTGCACCCCTTATATTTGAATAAAAATGGATGTTAAAATAGCTCTTATTTTTAATCTGTTTACCTTTTTTTTTTTGAATTTTTTTATAGGTTGTTACTAAATTTTTAATTCTAATTCTCTCAAAATTTCATTAAAATCTAATTTATAGTTTAAAAGTTATGATTTTTTAGTGACTATCACTTTTTATTTTCAAATTTTATGGTAAAAATGGCTAGTACAAACCTAATATATATTTTTTAATTCACTATTTTGATTTTAATTTTTGTATATAGGTTTGTTCTAGACCTATAAACAATCTCCAAAAATTTTATGACAAATTGATGTATATTTTAAAAATTATAGTTAAAATACTAACTGCAGATTTTTATGATTTATGTGTTTGGTTTCCTTTGTTTTAACCTTCTAACTTGTTGTTTGCATGTTTCACAGGCTTTTTTTTTTTGCTTTTAAGATTTATTGAGATTTTAATTTATATTTTTTGTAACCTTTGCCTAACTTAATATTTTTTTTCTTGATATTTTTCCTTTGGGTCGACAAACTTGACCCTTCAAAGTTGTTTGTCTCATTTGATAGATAAGCTTCAAGACTAAATAAAGCGCTGACCTTTTTTGTGTAGGGCCCATTTGAAAAATCCTCAAAAAAAGCTTAATTATTTTTTTACACTTCTTTTGAAATGTTTTAAAATGAATTAAGCATTTCATTTTAGGTTTAAAAAGAAAGTTTTGCATGTTTGTGTTAAATATTTTGATTGTTCTTTCAAAGTTCACAACTTAAATCCAAGGGGCTAAAAGAACACCACCACACATTTTGTTTAGTGATATAAAATTAACTACACTTCAAAATATTTGCAAGTTTTTTTAATTATTTATTTAGTCTAAACTTGTTTGAGTAAATAGGGAGTTGTGCGTGTATGCTCTTCAATCGGTCCCCTTTAGGGAACTTTTTAGATCAAAAACACTAACTTATTTTTGAGTGGTTTGTAATTATTTCTATTTACACATCTTAAATCCAAGGGACTATTAACGAATCTAATCAAATACTTTCAATTTAGTGCAATGAAATTAACCTTTAACTATTTACAAACTTGCTTGTTGATTATGTATTTTAACGAAAAGAGATGTGTGTGTATGCTCTCCCATTTGTCTCCTTTAGGAAAATTTTAGGAACAAAAGTGTCATCTCATCACACTTTGAACCTAGTCCAAGGCATAGAAATAACATCATTTAAATTCTTCCCCAAAAACTCATAATAGTATTAGGTGATCTTAAGACGACCATAAAGTCTTTCTATTGTATCATTTATTTCATCCATCTCGGTTTGTGAGGGGGACTTCATTACCTCCCATGAGTTCTTTAGGGAAGATTTGACCTGGGGTTTCATCTCTCAACATCATTTTCAACCCCTCTCCATAGAGAGGTATATAAATTGAGATCTGATCATTAGGACGATGGTTTGAGCGGATAAACCATCTCCGTTATAGAGGTTAAGCCCAAGGCATTTGAACATGTTGGACATCACACTACATTGAATGAGCAATGGATGTAGTGGTTGTAAAAAGGGAAAGACCTTTTTATAATAAGCCATATGATGCAAACCCATATGATGTGTTTTTTCTCTTGTTTGCTAATATGAAAGTCAGTAGACATGGGATCCATATAGAATGATAGAAAATGAATTAGTTTTAGTCAAACCCACATTGTCATACCCTTGCTAGGATTTAGACGATTATACTCAGTGTATTTTCATCATTTTTGCTTGATATGTTTTGAGATTAAAACTTTTTTTTTTTTTATAACCACATCAAAAACTAGTTTATTTATACGTCACTCCTTGATTAAAGAGGCTCTATGCTAGCCATTTTACACCACACTTATTTCTTGTAATTTTTGCTAAACGTGTTTATGTGTGTGTTACTTGTTTGAGATGGGTACTATTATGATGCCCATATCATTATCAATTTTGAGCCTTTAAGTCTTTAAAACATAATATTTACCACATCATTAGAGCATGCTTGCATCATTAGGCTATTCATTTTGTTTCAAGACTTGTTTGACCTTGTATCAAAAACCATTTTTTCAAACCAACCAAACCATGTCACATATGCTATTTGGACCTTGTTCATCACTGTCATGTTATACAATCTCATTTAGCTTGTTTAGTCCAATCATAATTTTCAACCATTGAGTTTTTAATTAACCTTTCCAAGTTTGAATTCAAACATTGATTGATTTATGTTTAGGCCTCACTTCACAAGGGCTAATCCACAGATCTTTCACTTTTGAATTATGTAATTTAGATTAATTGATTTATAAAATTTAAAACTATCACATTTTTATTCATTCAACTTATCTTCATCATTGTTTGTGCTTTTATTTGGGAAAACATGGTATTTTGTCTAGGTGTCTTTTGTCTTATGACTTATACCAACTAATCATGTTTATATTTGATTTTATGTGTCGGGTCTATGTCAAAGTTGTTCCAACCTTGTTAGATTAAATTAAATCACGTCAACCTTTGTTTCAAATTTTAGCTTTTGACACCATTTGGCCAAAAGTCCTATTAGACCATGTTTGTTTGAGCCTAGCTTTTGACTTTATGTTTGGATAAAATCCCTAGTAACTCAACTTTTCCCCTTTCCTAATTTAGACCTTGTTTAGAACACTTTGTCCTAGACTTTGACATGTTAGTTTTATTCAAACGCTTGACATTTTATGTATATGACATTTGACGTTAGACATTTGACTTTAGACTATTTTATGCCAAGTTTTAACACAAACTATTTTGGAGATACAATTCCATTTTCAAACCATGTTGGAGATACAGTTCCACTTTTGACCAAGCTAGATCACGTTTGAACCCTTTGTCTTTTGGACATAGTTTTTCAGATATTCTAGAACTCTAAGTCTTTTTGTTTTCAAAGCTTTCATCATTTATGCAGATATGTTTAGATACACTTATGATGGAGTCACGTACAATCCAAGTTATGATAGAATGGTTGCACAAATTGACTATAACCAAATGCTTGCTTATGATCCAACTTGAGACCTTGATTGGTATGAAGAGGTTTGTGAAGAGTACTTTGTTGAAGACCTAACTACAGATTATTTTATTTGGGAGATGGATCCATACCTTCTTTAAAATGATCAATACATGGAACATAGTAAAAAACCAGCTTATGACCCAACTCAAGACTTTGAGTAGGATGATATGGATTATGAAGAGGATGTGGATACTTTGGCTTGGGAAAGCAATCACCCTCCATGATACCCATTTATTCTTTGACCCTTGGATACCCCCAACCCTCCATATTATACGAGCTACCAAAATCCATAGTATCTAAAAAATACCATTACCATTACAGGACCTCATCTTTTGGCTTGAGATAGCAACCAAGCTTTTCAATGCCCTATCCATACTATTTGAGGACTTCATCCTTTGGCTTATGGGAGAAATCAAGCTCCATAATGCCCTATCATTATCCAATCCAAACCTCAATCAATCCAATCACAACCTCAGTTATCCATTCAACCAATCCAATCACAACCTTTTTCTGTCATTCAACCAATCCAATCACAAGCCCAGCCAATCATTCAATCACAACCCTAACTAGTCCAATCAATACCTCAATTGAGCCAATCATTTGAGGACTAAGTTGTGATCAAAACTAGTATTTTCTAACTCATTAAAAACCAAGTGATTCAGAGGTTAATGTAGAAAAGGTCATAAAGTAGATAAAAAAATACACCATTGCCTAGGGCTTGTTGAGACCTTTCTAACGACATGCAGAATGTGAAAAATGGAGCTCATATGCTCCTTGTGCAGCTAGTCAAAGTTCTAGTCAAACTATAGAAAATAACCATTATGGAACAATTTGAAAATAGTTCCTTTATAAAAATCTCATTGTGAGATTTTTATGATAATTTATGGTTCATGAAATGGAGTTTGTATGCAAAAGATATGGTCGGTCAAAGTTGTGGTCAAACTTGGTCAACAACATGATGTGGCAAAACATGGACCAATAAGATTGTGACATGTGGCAATCAATTTGTATGATAAAATAGTGGGTTTTAATCATTTATCTTTGACAAGTGAATATAGTCATCGATAGGTGTAATATAATAGGGTAAAAAAATTTGGGGTTTGGATGGAACATCTAATTGGACATCGACAAGTAACAAGTGGTCGACAATTGGCAAGTGGATGACAAGTGGCAAATAGAGATTGGACCATGTGGTGGGTCCTCAAGCCACTACATGGTTTGCCACCAATTAATTACCATGGTCCAATTATACCTGAATGTACCAAATAAACCATATATAACTTACCCATCCATGTCACCACAAATATTCATGTGAAACCCAACATTCCAAATCCCAACATCCACATTTTTCCATGGTTCCCACATATACCAAAAACATCAACATAGTTTCCACGATATGTCATGTTCCATCCACAATGCCCAACAAATTACCATGAGTCCACCACAATCCTCATAAACCCCACAAAATGCAATTTTATGCCAAACACTTGGCAATGGTGACCACAAGTTTCATGGGATTTTAAAACCTAAAAATCATGTCACTTCCCAAATGTGGGATGAATGATATGCATTATCCACCAAAAACTATGCCATGGGATTTGAACCAATCCATTTTGTGTAAAAAGATAATGACCCACCGTTGAACCCGTGGGTGTAAACACTATTTAAAGCATGGAAAATTGTATTTAAAGGCATTCGAACAAGCTTGGTAGCCAATGTTAAAGGCTATAAGAGCTTGTGCATCTTGGAGGAGTTCAGAGCAAAATTAGGGAAAATTCCAAAAAGGCACTGATATTATTTTTCTCTAAGGAACAACTTTGTAATTGAACATTTTTCATTTTGAGAACTTATGAATAAATTGTAAAGCCTCGAAAGCAGTCCATTATGTTAAGGTATAGGGACCTACTTTTACTCTTCCTCCGATTTGAGACATCTAGAGTCATTTCTGGACTTCAAGGTAAACTAGTGAAATATTCTAGTTTCTGAGATAGTTCTAGCAATATATTGAGTGTCCAAAATTGAGGCCATTTGTTGCCATTTTTTATGCTTAAAAGTGAGATTTTTGAGTAAAGGACATCCAAAGGTGTGTTTTGGGAAGGTGAAGAATATGTTTGTGGATTATGAGATTATTAGAAGGTCTATAGCATTTGGATTCATTATTGTTCTATAAGGGTTTCCATTTGCTTGCAGACATTTTATAATGAATTGGTTCAGTTAGCTAGTGAACTCAAAGACGTAGGCTTTGCCGAACTTCGTAATCAACTCTTGTGCAATGAGGTGTGTATTTTATTGCATTGATTTTCCTTAAGTTTATTATTTTACAGAATAATTTTTGATATTTAATATTTTTCCTACAAAGTATCCAAAGTAAATTTTTTTGCACAAAATTCAGTGTTAGTTTACGGATCACCAAGGCTAAGAGAACCAACCAATACTAGATGTTTATGTTAAACCAATCATTTGTGATAAGTCAAACTGTGATGAATCACCTTTTAATCCTATACCTGTTATCAAGGATTCTCACTCTAATGAACCAATATTTGTAGAGTCACTTCTTAATGATTATAACTACCTTTAGGCAAATCATTACCTTGACCATATGATTATTTTTTAAGAGCCTTCTATTGACAATCTAGTCTCTAGTCTCTTGACCTTTTCCCCATCATTGAGTCTCTGTGGAGCCCGTTACGCCATCATAGGTCATTACTTATCCAATATCAAGGATTCAACAAGACATCATTATAATAGAGTATCCATAAAATGAAGAATCAGAGTTAGACTCATGTTCTATTCTTAAACTTGCTTTCGATTTAGCATTAGAAACATAATCAACAATAGTCTCAACATTAGATCTAGAGTCCCTTGAGTCAAAATCAGATTTAGAAATAGAATACATTCATTGTTATTACAACATTGGTTATGCATGCCTTCTAGATCAATTTGAATACATTTTTAATCCTTCTAAATTTTTTGAGGATGAGTACTTTAACATCAAAATGAGTTATCCTAGTATCTTCTATGAGGATTGTGTAGCCTACCTCCATTCCATTACCATTCCACATGCCATTACCATCAACTGTCATAGCCATATCATTGACATTCCACCTTCCACAAGTATCGATTGGGACTGACCGAATCATACCTTGTTAAACTAAATCCATGGTGACATATCAAATGAAAAAAATCAAGGAGGCCAAGACCACAATCATACAACAAAAAAACACTCTCTTAGTGAAACGTTTTTAGAGGTGCTAGGGGATAATCAAAGTCAGAACTCAACATCTTCTAGTGAAACCTTTTTGAAGGTGCAAGGGGACAATCAAAGTCAAAATTCAATGATCCTTAGTGAAACCTTCTAGAAGGGCTATAGGACAATCAAGAAAACTTCATTGGTAAAAACCTCTTCAAGGCACCAATGGCTGAGCACAAAAGTTCTTTACTACTTAATGAAGACATTATCAAAGATCAAATCAAAATAGCTTCCACTCTATAGCCTAATCATATGGTAGCTACTCTCATGACCAAACAAGAGAAAATTGTGGTGGTCCTATCAAGAGCATATTTAGAAGTCTTCAGCTCTACCACATCCAAAGTTATGTCGAATCCAAAATTAGTAACATTGTATGTGCCTAACAATCCCAATCTTCATTTGTTTCCCCACCATTATTCATTCCATTATCATCCATCATTCCATTTCCCAATCAAACCTACCATCCAATAGTTATCCATCTTTACCATCCATGGTCACACTTTCTTTTGTAGAGGCTACAAAGATACCTTGTCTCAAAGTTTGAAGGAAACAACATCAACGACCGATAAAGATCACAATAACATCATTTGCATCCAAATCTATAGCAAGTTCTTAACAGAGAAACTATTCAGATGAGGTGTGGGATAGCAATTTACATGATTGACTATTTTGGTTATATCATTTATTGATCAGGACATGCATCTCCACTTCAGTAGGAACAACATAATCATTTATCATACCCAAGCCAGAACCAAACATGTACTATATCATATCAAGTTATTAATCATTTTATCATTGTTACATATCCTAACCATTCACCTTATCACTTGGGGGTAACCCTCTTACCATTTTATCCAATCTATCAAACTAATCATTATTCTAATTAATCATTATTATATCATATCTTGTTCTACCATATCATTCCTATCTACACCAAAGCCTATTTTTAGTCATCCTATCCAATTCTATTTTGATCTTGGTTACTTTGGTTCTTCCCATACTTTTTGTGAGGGGATTTTGATGAATTTTCAATAATCAATCAGATTCATGTTTACAATGATAGTCTATAAAAGTGTGTGATAGTTGATCTAGAAAGATATCTTTCATTTTCCATCTTTTATCAAGTTTGTTTATGTGAGCCTAATTATATCCCCTGATGGGGCAAATCAGTGTTCACTGGTCTTGCTGCTAATTATAATTGCCTATGGGAAAATTAGTATCATTGATCTAATCCATTGTATCATAGTTATAACCACATATGGGAAAAATTTGTTTGTTTATCATGCATTTTTGTATCACCATACCATTGCTATTTTTATTTGACTGGCCATTTGCTAGATTTGAGAAATTGTTGGGCCCTGGTTAAGTTTCTCTCTGCCTTTTGTATGGATGGAATTACTATGACTTGAGGTCATCTCAGGATTATGTAAGTTATTCTCAATTCATGTTGAGTTCACTTCAATCCCTCTTTCCATGTGCTCTCACCATTTTGTGATCAACTTAAGCCAACACTCTCATTTTTTTATGAGTAGGTATCTTGTCATTCTCTAACGAGTTGAGATACCTTAAAAATCCAAAAATATTTATCCTGTCTAAGCCTAGTTTGTCATCCTTGATCTTCCCTACTAGGGATAAGCCATTGTTAGGATGCTTTATTTTGATTTTGATTTTAGGATGTTTATTTATTTTTAGTTGTTTGTTTGTTTGAGTGTTTTCTATTTGTTTCTTTATTTGTTTGTTTGTTTGCCTATTTGTTTACTTTCGATACTGTTGCCTCGACTCAGTCTATATGCATTCATTAAGTGATTCCTTGAGAACATTATTATTGAGTCCATCCATATTCATATTTCAACATAATCATCTTGGTTTTTATCATTGATGCATTATTTTCAATTATTTATTAGATCGAGAGTTAATCCTTATGCACATTTTGATCAAGTCTTCATGGTGTTCTATCATGAAGCCTACCATCACATTCTATAGCAAAAATTAGTTGCAAGAGGTCTAAAAGAAATGGATCATTAGAATTTTCTCCTTGGCCCCTTGGCAAATCCTTCCACCCATCTTGATCAAATTAACCCATTGACCATTCTAGTTATATTATTGCTAATAAGGATGAGCATCTCCTCATTGGTAGGTATAAATGAATATTTTGTATTGATCAATCTCATTCTTATATCCATCTCTTTCATCACCTTTCATCCTCATATGTTTGGTTATTTTTGGCTTCTTTAGTCAATAGACCATCGCATCTACCGTTTCTCCCATTCAAATTTTAATCTATGCAATAGGTTTTATCCTTGAGTTATGCTTGTTAATCCACCCTAACTAGGACACCACCATATCAATCACTTACATACCATGGTTAAATATATAGTCAACTTTGGAGTTTAATAACTTTGATTGTACAAACATTCAAAATTTATAACTAGATTCTTTTGATGTGCCTTGAAGTCCTCTACCATTTTTCCTTTTACACCACTATCAAATTCTTCTTATATCACAATTTATAGCATAGAAACATATCACTAGTTTTATTTCATTAATTCAAATGCCAACGATCACTGTGTAAATGCTAAACATCAAACACTTTGTCATCATCTCATGTCCCTTGGTAACTTTGAATAAATATGCTCTGTCGATCTCCTTAGAAGTCTCCTAACTTTAACCTTGCATCACTGACCATTGATCTTAGATCTGCACTTCTATGATCATGCCACTTGGTAGATCTGTATGCCTTCTAAGCACATTGACTATTTGACTTGATTTTCACCATCGATCTCCTTTTGTATGAAGACCTGCATGCTATTGATCTTCTATCAAATCAACGTGATTGAGACATATGTCACTAGCGCATGCAATCTTAGGAACCTTTGACAAATTGACTAATTATGCACTATTAAATCACTATTGACAAGATCATGTGCTTCATTAAATCATTATCTGGTCAGATTAAATGCTCATTATTAGATCTATGATCCAATTAAATGCTCACCATAGATCTTAGATAATGTGAATTTGGTTAAGTATGGGAACTTAGTAAAATTTGTCTGAGAAGCTAACTTTGCACCTTAATAAAATTTTCTATACTCCATGTCCAAACTTGAAAATTGAACCATATGATCTCCCCACATATGTGAATCTATCCATATATCAAGCTACTCTTAAAACCTTTACACATGTGAAATATGACATCAAACTGCTTACTCAACCTTATCTATCAAGATGACTACTTGAACTTAGACACTCATATGACTGCTCTAATGAATTGATTTCACTTCCATAAACACTCCAAGCACTCATAAAACCCAATAAGGTCTATGAAACATGTCCATACCATCAATAACTTCCATTAATAGCCTCACTAAGTCAAACATAGGACAATGCAGGAACACTAAAGCTATTTGAAGCACACTTTGTCATTGTCATTCTAGCACACATGACACCTTATCAACATCCTTGGTCACCTTGGATACATCATTGAAAAACCTCCAATAATATCCCACTTTTTTCATTTATATCAAACACCAATACAAAGCTTAAGCTTAGACTTTGTCTCTCTCTTCAAGCACTTTCTCCCCCTTTGACACAATGACAAAGTGGGCTCAACTCCTGATCCTATGGACTTGAAAGGACTTCAAGAACCAATAATAGTACAGTAAAACCTATAAGATTTTATACAAACCCCCCTAAAATTTTTCATACCTCTTCTTACCTTAAGCTTCTCAAACATGCTCCATGACTGCATCTTCTTTGATCATACATAGCTTCTATGAAGACAAAACATACATGAACATCAAAAATTTCATGAACTTACCTTGAAAACATTAAGAGGCACTCCCCATAAGTCACCTAAGCTTAGGCACCTTTTGAGAACCTTGGTATTTTGGATAAAAAAATCAAAAAGTCCATTTCTTCATACTAGCCTTGTTTAGAGGCCTTGTAGCCCTACCTAGACCTTGAAAAGCCCATAAATTTCTATTTATGAACTTTCATGGCTTGAAATTTCATATATGGAGTTTTATCATATGCCTCCTCATGCATGCCAAAAATCAAAACTTAGATCTTCATCTACAAAATACTTCCTTCACAAACTTACTAGCCAATTAACCCTTCATTTGCAAAGATCCTCCTCCATGGAACCAACCATGCACTTCCAGAAGACTATGAAAGACTTTTTGAGCACTCATTTGTCCATTTCAATTGATTAAGTAGACTTATATCTTGAATTATTAGGCAAACCATTTTTCCAACATGAGCAAAAACATAGGGTTTACAAGATAAACTTGATCAACACACCACCTTTCAATCAACATCCATCTATAAAATATTTATCACACCTAGAGGTCATCAATACACACTTCTATACCATATTTTGAGCTTAAAATCCTTTGGGAACCCATACTTCCTATACCATGGTTTTTTGACCTACATACCCTTAAGTATAAACTGAGAAACCCGAGAGTAAACAAAATTCTCTAATTGCACACAAAAGACCTTCAAAACTTGAAATCACCTAAAACACACTTGAATTAGGTCAAGACACCTTTATATCCCACTAATATACCTTGACAACTTGAAATTCTTTAAACGACACTAGGAAATCTCCATACCTAGCCTACAGACCTTGCACATATAGCAATTAACATGCCAAAACACCAAAAATTGATCATGACAACATTATGACATCAACCTGCCACATCATCCACTTTGAAAAACCAAATTTAATTGATCTCAAATCTCTTTTATTTTTCATATTATACTACAAAATCTTTTGATCCTAGGACCTGACCATTTACAAAGTTCCCTCTATGTTTATGCATGAAGATTCAATACATTATCAAAGCACCTGACTTGATTCAATCAAGTCATCATATCAACATGATTGAGTTCACATTTGTAGATATCTTCTTCATATCTCCACCATGATTGGAACATATCACATATGCTCCCCCTCACATCATGCACAACACTTTAAGCCTCTCAAACTATCTAAGTTAGCCCCCCCTAACTCTATAGCATGCACAACTTGTCATCTACAAAACTTTGAGACCTTTTTCATGACAATACATTCTCTTCATACTGCATAAAAACATAGTCTTCAGTCTTTCTATGCAATATAATATCTTGATAACTCACTATCCTTGATTAGACACTTGGAGATCTTCATTTCATACCTGTATATCTTACACACATAGCTTCATTCTTCACCACTATGAACAACTAAACCATCCTTCAAATATTTGATCAAAAATTTGACTTTAGGATCATTGTCCCTAAATATATCTTTTAAATCATTCCATCACAACAGTTTGGAGTAGATTCATAAAACTCATTGCTCCCCCTAAGCCAAACACATTTTTAAAAGATCTTTCTTATCCTACAACATCAACCAAAGCTTAACTACCATCCACCATGCTTTTAATTGTTGTAAAATGTATTTTTGAAGCCTAGATAGAGACACCCTAACCCACAATGTCCTAGAATAATGTGAAACTAGGAGTTTCCCATAACTCCTCATATTCGTTCTCCTCTTTGGTCATCTGATACTAATACTTCTTCTTCTTCTTCTTAGGCTTAAGAGAAGCAACATGTTCATCTAAAATAATATTTTCCTTTTCTTCTAAGATTGGATTGACAAGATATGGAGACAACAAAGATTCATGACATACCTTTTCATTTGAAGAAATAACTTCATCTCTAGGCATTGACAACTAATATTTTTTGCATGAAACTTACTCAATAATAGTAGGATGTTCTCTTGAATCCATACATACCTTAGAACAAGCCTCAATTAGCACTTTGTATTTTCCTTGAGCTTGACTTGAACTGACTTTTGATTCTCCTTTTTTATCTGGATAGATGACACATTCTCTTCGCATTCCTGAACCTTCTTCATATCTGATCCTCTTTGGCTTTAGCAGGCAGTCCACCTTGATCTTTCAGCAGCTTAATTGAATCAATTTTCTTGGTCTTCACTTCCTTAGGATTCCATACCAAGGATTGAACTTTATTAAGCACACTAGTATGTCCATATACCTTCTTATGACTTGAGAGCTTTCTTTTACAATATCTTACAATATGACGAACTTGATGATAATTGAAACAAATAACATCATTCATACCTTCTACTTGATGAATATTATGAATCTTAGTAAACATACCATCATGTCTCTTAGGTTCATTATGCTTAAGCTTAACTATCTTAGGTCTCCATACCTGGGTTAGTCTTTTCCCATGTATTTTGGGGTAGAATCTAGAAATATGTCCCATGTCATGACAATTATAGTATACTATATTATATATAACTCTAGTTGATCAATTCCTCTTCCTTCTACAGTTTCTTGCCTTATGACCAAAAATCTTACATGCAAAACAATGATCATGAAATGAACTTTCATAACTTATAGTGTTTGGTTTCCTAATCAATATTTTCACCTTCTTGTCTTGATATGACCTCTCTTGCTCTTTCTCAATCTTGTTTACCTTGACAACAAATTGCTCATGCTCATCCTTCAATGAATCTAGCTTGGTCTTCAACTGAACACTCTCATCCTCTTTAGTTCTCATACTTAAACTTGCAACCTCTAACTAAATTTTGAGATCTTGGATCGTGTCCTTATCCCTCTTAGCTTCTTTAGTCACATCATCCTTCAATATATATGTTTGATCTTCAATAATATTTATAAAATCAAGACTAGACTTCAACTCATCATGCTCACCTTGATTTGAACTCAACTTGGCATTCATCTCTTCTAACTAAGTTTTGAGATGTCTACATTCTTCCTCTTTTGAACTCAGATTAGTCTTTATAACTATTAATTGATCCTCAAGAATGTTGATTTTATCTTTATCATCTTTTGATCTTGAGCTTGCCTTCAAGGATTCTAGCTCCTTATTGAGCTTGATGTAATCATCCTTAATAGCCTTAAAGCTTCAAGCCATGATCTTATTTTGAGCTTCTTCTTGATCATACTCGCTCATCTTACCTTTGTACTTCTCAAAAAGTGCCTTGAACTTATTGTACTTTTCTTCACTTGATTTTAGACATGCATAGGTAACCTCTACTTGAGCCTTCAACTCTTGATTCTCTTTCTTCAATTACTTAGCCATATTGTGCATTAGATCACCATCAAGTGGTTAAACTTGCAAATAAGGCCCTCCTCTAATACCAATTGTTAGAGGTATAATCATTGAGGGGGAGGGTGAATCAGTGATGCTAGATAATCCAATTCAATTCCCAACTCTTTAAACATTCAACACATACAATCATGATGCATACAAATTAACCATTGCAATGAACAAGGAGATATAGCAACATCAAGCACATAAAACATGATATATGTGGGAAACTCTCTTGGGAGATAAAACCCACTAAACCTTGCAAGATGGATTATAGTCCTATAAAGACAAGATTCAACATTTAGAATAGAACTAACTGATCAAATAACACCCATCCCTTAGTTTAGTGAGACACCCATCTATAAGGAGGAACCAACTCCCTAGGCAATATAGCACCAACCCATCTACCTTGATCTAATCTCCACTTTTGATCTAATGTCTTCTACACCTGATCATGGACTTTTCTTACTTTCTCTCTTTCCCATTTACACTCTCACAAACTTACCCACATAAGCAATGCATCCAAAACACCCTTTTGGATCACTTTTCACTTCTCATCACATACACAATCACAAAACCTAAAAAAAATCTATCAAAAAATCATAAACATGACTTATAGGTTATTCACACAATCCTCAACCTACCCTACTCTTTAATCCATCCACTAAGCACACTCAATCAGCCTCTAGGGCTTACTTGCTTAATCTGCCTCTTCTAGGCTTATTAGGTATAATAACCTATGTGTTCACCTTCATCACCTTGATTAGATAAACATCACCAATCCTCTTCACTCTCTATTGGTATTCAATGACCTTCCCCTTCTCTTTCAAAGGTTCTCTCCTTCACTTGGCACCACACTCTCTCCTCTCACCTTCAAATAGGCCAATTATGCCTAGTATTTATACCATACACTCATCTAACCCATCTTGGTTGACCAAGATGCTTACCATACTTATTATACCTTTAAAATAGGTCTTCATACATGTTATATATAATAACCCCACACTTCATATGTCAGCCATTACCTTAATAATCCAAAAGCACCATTATATCTTGGTGAGACCTAAGAATAATTAGGCCTACATACTCACTTGTTACATGTGAGAATAATTGGATCACCTTCATCCTTTAATAATGCTTAAAACACATCAAACCTAACTATAATATACCCTTAATTACTCCCTCATGGGTTTGTGCCACCTAGAACACCAACTTAATATTGGAACCTACCAATTAGGGCTTCTTGCTCTTCAGGTCTTCATGCACAAAATACACAATCTTAAACTTCTAAATCAAACACTCAAGTCTTTCATATATCCATATGATTATATTACATGGGTGAAAATTTTAGGACCTCTTCTACACCTCCATATTATTTAGACACTTCAACATAGGCTCTAAGCACTTTATTTAACTCTCTCAGAGAGACCACTCAGACTGGTCACACACACAGTCAAAATATAGCTAAACTATTTTGACTCTCCATAAATTATCAGGGTCATATCATGATAAATACTACCTTTTTATAATACTTTTATATTATATAACATCTCCATACTCATTTGATTCTTTAATTCTCCTCAAAACTCTTCCAATTCACTCCTGCAACATAGTCACTCAATCTACTAGAACATTCAACAAACATAATCAACTTATAAGCAATTGTTCACACTGAATATGGATTATTCAAACCTCTATAATAAACATAAATAGTATTCATTGAGTCTAAAACACTCTCAAATAGTTAATTCATATTGAAACATTAAGACACTATCAAGAACAACTTAAATATCCTTCTTGAATCACTTACAGACCATGGTTAAACACATAGTCAACTTGGGATCTCAATAACTTTGACTATATGTAAATTCAAACCTTATAACTAGATTATTTTTATGCTCCTTGAAGTCCTCTACCATTTTTAATTTTACACCACTATCAAATTCATCATATATCAAAAGTTATAGCTCAAAAACCCATCACTAGGTTTTTCATTAATTCAAATGCCAATGGTCACTATGTAAATGCTAAACATCAGACACTTTTTCATCATCTCATGTCCCTTGATAACTTTGAAAAAATACACTCAATTGATCTATTTATAAGTATCTGACTTTAACCTTGCATTGCTCACCATTGATCTTAGATCTATACTTCTGTGATTATGCCACTTGGCAACTCTACGTGCCTTCTAAGCACATTAACTATTTGACTCGATCTACACCATCAATCTCCATATGTACGAACACTTGTATGCCATTAATCTTCTATCAAATCAACATGATTTAGGCACATGTCACTAACACGTGTAATCTCAGGAACCTTTGACAAATTGATTGAATATGCACCATTGGATCACTACTAACAAGATCACGTGCTCTGTTAGATCATTATCCAATCAGATTAAATGTTTGCCGTTAAATATATGATCTGATTAAATGCTCATTATAGGTCTTTGATAATGCAAGTTTGGCTAAGTATGGGAACTTAGTAAACTCTATCTAAGAAGCTAACTTTGCACCTTAATAAGTTTTGTTATGCTCCATATCCAGACCTGAAACTTAAACCATATGATCTCCCCACATAGGTGAATCTATCCATATATCAAGTTGCTCTTAAAACTTTCACATGTGTGAAATATGACATCATAAAACTGCTTACTCAATGTTATCTATCAAGATGACTACTTAAATTTAGACATTTATGTGACTGATCTGATGAATTCCTTTCACTTCCACGAGCACTCCAAACACTCATAACACTACATAGGGTCTCTGCAACATGTCCATACCATCAATAACATCCATTATTAGCCTCACTAAGTCAAACGCAGAAGGACCATGTAGGAACACTGAAGCTCATTGAAACACACTTTATCATTGTCATTATAGCATACATGACACCTTATTAACATCCTTGGTCACCTTGGAGACATCATTGACAAACCTCTAACATTTTGTATAGGACACTTGCATCAGATTCAAATAGTTGCATCAATGCAACTATCCCAAGTTTACATTAGTATTTGTAGTTTCAAAGGCACTCAATCCATAATTTGGTGGTTGTTCTAGAATCCTCTTCCAATCTACTTCCTACCTATTTTAGATCCATAACTATGTCAACATCAAAACCAACTAAGTGTGTTATTTATAATTTTTATATCTATCATAATTGTACTTATTATTTTTAGCTTATCTCAGTTTAATAAATTTTACATATGTTATATCTGAGTTTAACATCTAATTGGTCTACTATAGAGAGAGTTTATCACCCTTGTACCTTAGGCTATCTCTATCCCCTTTAACCCTAGGTAACCCCAATCTAAATCATTTTAGGGTTAAACAAATGGTAAACCTGATTCAAATGAATTCAAACATTTAAGATTCCTAGGGTTTTCAGTTAGCTAGGGTTTCATATTGTTGTATTTTTTCATTTCTTATATATTTTACATACAACCTAGGCATATTATTAGATTGGGAGGTGTGCATATTAAACACATTGACATTCCCCTCCCACCACCTAATATGTCTTAAACCAATGAGGGATCTAATCATTTAGATCATGATGATACCAATGTTGAGAATGAAAAACATATTGATGAGGTTATTATTGACCAAACTTTGACCACAAGTCAAAATTGGTAAACTTCTTTAGGTTGAAATCTCATATGAAATTCAAATGATTACCATGTTATTTCTATGGTCTTAGATGGTATTAAGTGACTCCATATGGTCATATTTTTCCTTGTCTAGTCTTGTCCAAGTTCTAGTCTTATTTTCACTTGTCTAGTCCTATGGGTCAAGTACAAAGTCTTAAAATAGTCAAACATGGTCAAAGGCTTAGTTTGGTCTGGGTTCATTATAAAAGGTTATTTTTATGTCATTAATATCATGCTCTAAATTTTTGTTTGACTCTCATATGCAAAAATCACATTTTGGCCACCTTTTGGCCCATGTGGAAGAGTTGGACATACCATTCCAAGAAGAAAATATTTCAATGAGATCAAAAACAACCTTGATGTCAGAGATTGGTCAAAAAATGTTTAGGGGTATAAGATTCTAACATCATCTTCAATTCAATGCCTAAACTTGGCAAAATGACACTTTACAAGCAGTTGTACATCCTTACAAGATCAGATTTTAGTTTTAAATAGTTTGGAAGTGTCTCTTGGGCTCCCTTAGATAAGTTTCTAGATTTGAACCAAGTTTTAAGTCAAAATGACACTACATACACATTTTCTCCTCCATCACTACCTTCACAAGCTCAAGAAGGTAAATTTGAACTGAATGGAATGACCGAGAGAGAGAGAGAGAGAGAGAGAGAGAGGAGCTAAAATTTTGGCCATTATTAGGGATCTTGTAAGATTTAAATTAGTGGAATTGGTTTTTGAATAAGTGGCCTATTGTTTATGAACAATTGCTAAGAGTGATAGTAGGTCACTATGGCCTATCCACCAAGAGGGGTTTGTTCTTATATTTGTTTATCCACTTCAAAATTCAATGGAGAAAAATGGTCTTGAGGGTTGTTTGAAAAGGTCATTATCTCATTTTCATGGTGGTTTCATCATCCAGATCATCTCTATGAAGTTCTTTCACTTGGAGGAATATTGTCTTGGTGTACAAGATGTTTTAGTGGATCTTCCCACAAGTTTCTATTTTGTTGTCATGGTGGTCACTCTCAGAGGTTTCTAATGCTTCATCACTCATGGAAGATCCCTCAATTTCATGGAGTCCATGTTTATTTGTCTTACATGTGTCTTTGGTCCATATTCTCCCAAGTTTGATGCTCTTTGGGAACATGGTCAAGGTTTGAATAGTCCACTGCAGGTTTGATTGCCATTTTGGCTCAAGTATCATAGGTATATCATGATGTAAGTTTTTGAGACCATATTTCACCATTGGAAGTATAGAAAGATCAAGATACGAGCCCAAATTCACACCTTTCAAAGAGAGGTCACATGTATTTCTTCAAGATACAGGCTTATACGGACTGTAAGAGAAGATGGGAGATGCTCAAAGTCATGGAGAGGCCTAATACATATATTCATGCATTAACATAGTTATTGATTGCCCCACTTCTATCATCAACTTATTTACAATTTAATAAATGCTCTAGACTATACACAAACCTTTTGCATTGGTTGATTTTATTTGTAATCTATACAGATAAGTAGGGTAAGTTGAAGATGAAAATGCATTGTCATAAGCCTCTATAGTCAATTGAAATAGTAATTAGAAGTGAGGAATGGTTTGACAAGTTTGAAAAGCTCAAGAGTAAGAAATGGCTCTTTGTAACCTATACAGTCAAGTAGAGAGATACAGGCCCCAGCCTATAGGTCCTCATTTGGACCAAGTCAATATCAAATCAACACTATAATAAGCTCAAACATGGAGACTAGCCTCAAATAGATGAATATAATGACATAATTCATCAAATAGTATCTAGGTCATGTACAAGTTGTTGATAGTCCTAAAAAATGAGTTCACAGTCTTAAGACCACCTACAGTACTCTGTATGAAAGAAACAAGAGAGAAGTGACTTGAAATTTTCAAAAGGAGATCATAGAATCTGCACACATAATGAATTTAGCTCATTTGGTTTGGATATCTTTAGGCATTTGGGAAAGTGAAAGGACTAGGTTCAAGATTGTATGCTCAAACCTAGCCCTAATGAGCACCTACATGTGGATAACTAAACCGTTGGTCTTAAGTTTAATGAAGGAAAGGGGTAGAGATATGTTTGAAAATAAATCTAAGCCCAAATGAGACTTCAAATAAGTCTAAAAACCAAGATAATATCATTCAGGTAGGAGTGCAGTCTTAAACATAAAGTCTGTAATCAAAATACCCTATACATAGTTAAAAAGGGGCATCTATAGGTTACTCCAAGTGAATATTAACCTTAAGCTTGAAAGAAGAGAAGATTAGGTGTATGAAAGGTGCTTGAACTCAATTAAGACTCCATATAGGTTCAAGAGCCAAAGTAAGATCAGTAAGGTAGAAGATGAGGTCCAAACACACAAAATGCAGTCAAGTAACCATAGAGGCACCTACAAGATACATGACACAAATTGGTCTTAGACCTAAAAGAAAGAATAAAAAATTTATGGAGGAATCTTAGGTCTACCTTAGATTGACATAAAATATCATAGGGTTAGTATGAAACCAAAGGAGATAAACAAGACTGATCAAGACTGACTTCAAGTCTCCATACATAGCCAATACTACCTATAGGCCTGCTTAGTTGGGATAATGAATTATCTGATGTAGCATAAGGTGTAAGTGGTCTATTTGTTATGTAATGGAAGATGTTAAAATAATAAAAGTTTACCTTAACTTCTTTGAACAGTGGTAATGGAACTCCATAGTGGCATCTCATAATAAAGACATCGAAGGATTGATTGGGCTCAAAGTTCTTCTTTGCATTGACAGACCTAGAAGAAACATCTTAGCACTTGATGGAGATTGATAAATTGATATATTTTGAATGTTGATATGGTGTTTGATACCTTAAAATCCTTGGTGGAAATCACTGAAGCATTACATAGTCAAACATCTAGAGGAGTTCTAAAACCCTACAATCACAAGCAGACCCAACCAGTCATGACAGAATTTGGTGTGTTGAGGCCTCTAAAGGTAGATCATACTTTGAAATTTGGTATAAAGAGTTATCATTAATGGGCCAAGGCATATATGGTCATTTCAAATCCACATAGGTAGTGGATATACCCATTATTTTGTCTTAGACCTTGCCCACTCCATTGGCAAGGGGCAATCATGAGACTAAGGGGTCTTTTTTAGCTCAAAAGCATAAAAAAAGTATGATATACCTCATGGAGCATCATTTAGGTATTAAATATACATAGGTAAGGATTCAAGACACTTTTATGGTGCACGCAAACTCAATTTTTAGTAAAAATGCCCTTAAGTGCTAGTAAAGAGGAGACATGCCTAAACCCCAAGTACCCTGACCAGTGCACCAAATGCATGCGTAGGGGTAAAAATCACTAATAAATAATGTATAATCATGTGAACAATTTTTTATAGGTTTTTTATCCTCTCCCAACATTAGGATAGAGTTTTTAGACCCAAAACTTAGATTGAACCTCTCTCGAGTTCAAAGAGAGTTAAGCATGCCACCCAAGGGGAAACTTTACACAATCATACCATATATCACACTTTTAATGGGAATATAATCCATTTTGGATAGTTGAGGATGTCAGTCAATAAGTTTTTTCAAGTGGAAGGAGGTCAATTGATGATCTATTCTTTATGAACAATAGTTAAGACCCCAAACAGGTCTTAAACCCTCCTAAAACCCTGATAGTTACTAGGTACAATAAAAATACCTCAAAATAAAATCTAATTCCACAATTTACTCTTAAAAAATATTTTATGTTTTTGAGTTATGTTCTCCACATCTACTTTATGTTGATGTCACTTGTACAGACTGTCATAAATACCTTGTTTTGCATGTTTTTTGGTGTTTTTTTAGGTGTTATGATAAGGGGAAAACTTCCCAATAATTGGATGAGGTCCTATGGGATGTGTCATAGATATTAAATTCCAAAAAATTTCACAAAATATTTTGGATGTGGTCAAAGTAGGCCCATTTTCCAAGGCAATCTCAAACAGGGTCAAAATGAGACTAGGTAACAAGGTGATTTCTTGGTTTGCATACTTCCACAAGGTCTCAAGAACTAAAAATTAACATGGAGTATGGTGATGGAATAGATAAATTTAATCACATTATTTTGGGTGCCTTCACACATGTGGCATAAGTTTGGAGCAAGAAAATAGGGTTCTATGCAAGGAGGCCTAATTGAGGTCTAATTCAAGAGAGAGAGAGGCAAAAAAGATAGACCTCCACCTAGAGTCATCGGATGAAATTTGAAACGGAGTTGTAAGGAAATAATGGGTCATAAAATATTCCATTATTTTATTATTATCATGTATAAAACTCCATACACAAGGAGGTTTATAGGTTTTTAGGGTTACAAGGAAACTAGGCCTAGTGAAGGCTTGAAAAGAAAAATGAGTTCTTGGGAGTTTTTCCAGGAACCAAAATGGTTTTTTCAGACCTGATAAAATATTTTAATACCATTCATAGATATATGGTTACTTTAATAATATGCACTTGATTTTTGGGCCACCTGAACAAAGTTAGGCATCGAAAATGAAGAATTTCAAGACACCTATGCACATGAATGATGAAATGTTAGATCAGAGAAGTTTATTAATGCATGGAGGATGTTAAATGAGTTTTATAAGATAATTTAATGTATAATTAATTATATTAAGGCCCATTTTTTACTCCTCTCATGCAAACAAGAGTAGATTACAAGAAGCTAGTCAAGATGTCAAGCCAAGTTGTAACCCTTATGCCACATGGAGGATCAAAGCATCTTCAAGAGTGAAAAACATGTAATTAGAGGTATATTTAGACTATCTCATAACTCATTTTATTTTTTTAACTCACATGAACACTTTTCAATCTTCTACTACGCCCCTCTCTCTATCTCTCATCACACTTCTCTATATTTGTAGGCACTTTTGACTAAGTTTTTAGAATCCACATCTGGTATGGTAAATTCCTACTAGTCTGAGTGCTATTTTTTCTTTTGAATAAAATATTTTAATCTAGTTTTGATTTCATAACTTCTTGTCTAAGTGTGTGAAGTAGTGCATATTTGAATGACAAGTGATAATCATGGTAGTCTTTTGTATATATTGGTGCATCGCCTCTGTAGGTTAGGTTTATTTCATGTTCTTTTTATCCCTTTTAATCCAAACAATATAGTACTAGAGGTGATGAGCTTCAATAGACATATCAAGGGAGCTAGGCCTTCACTCTAGAGGTTTAACCCTACTATAGACAACCCAAAAGTCTAGGGTTAATCCCATGTTTCATTCAATTTGGATAAGGCTTGAACTTCCTCTCCAAGGGTGCAAAATTGAGTGATAATAATTTTGGCATGAACGATGGGACTAGTATCCTAAACACTTCTTGTCAATGTGAATGTTGGCTGTGACAAGACAATAGCTGCATAAGTGTTCCTCACTTAGCATTTATCAATTCCACTGAAGGTATAACATCTAGTTACAAACCAATTTCTTATTTCATGCTTCATGGTCCTTATTAGGTTAGCTGCTATTATAAGTAACCATCGTACAAATTCATTCCCTCATCTTGAACTTCCTCTTGAAGTTTAATATCTTGAGCCTATCTTGACACTTGAAGAGCCTAAATAACAAAAAGACTTTGAAATTCAAGAAGAGTAAGAGAGTGAATAATATTTTTAAGGTAAAATGGCTAGACAACATGATTTTCTAGCTTTAAATATTTAAAGTGCTATAAACCTTAATTCCTATGATGATATCACTCCTAGTATTCCTTCTTTGGGAAATGTCCTATCACCCCAAGTGAGCATATTAGAGACATATCTAACTTCTAAAATTTTCATAATATCACTAAGATTAACATAAAAATTAGATTGCTTACCATGTCTCTTAGGGAAAAATCCCTTGATGGGTATAGAACTTTGTCAGGAGGATGTATTACCACATAGGATGAATTTGGAGAGTTGTTGAACACAAGATTTGAAGATAAAAGAGATCATGCGTCAATCATACATCAGCTAGATTTCATTCAAAGAGGGCCCAAGGAATCCATGCATGAATTCAATGAAAGGTTCCAAAGGACATGGAATAGGCTTCTACCTTTCATGACACCCATTGCAAGTTTTGTTTTTCCAACCTATCTTATAGCTATTGGTACTGACATAGCTATCATGTTGCAATCCATGGGAGGGTAAACTTTACCTAAGGCCTGTGATATAGCTATTAGAGATGAGAATGGTTTGATCTAAGTTGGTAAATGTTAAATGTGGAGTCCATTTCACTCCTAAGGTTAAAATAAAGTTAACAGGGTAATTTTAACATGTATTTATTTACTTTTACAAATGTGGGGCAAATTTTTTAGTGTGATAATCACTTCCCACATTTGTGGCATGATTTATGGTGAAATAAGTGTGATTTAAAGAGGTTGAGAGAATCAAGGGATTATATTTTATCCAATTGGTTAAAACCTCCCTTATTTTGTGCCAATTTGGTGGGGATATGGCTTATCACCAAGGTATGGCATTTTTTTTAAAGAGTATAAATAGGGGTGAGGGGAAACACATTGTAATTTGTGTTTTACATCTCAATTTGAGCTCTATTTTCTCTATGTGGTTAGTATGATCAGTTTTGAGGTGTAGCTTTGCATCTCAGGAATTCTTATTTGAATTCGGGTTGGAAAAAAATATCTCTATGAGAGGTTTCTTATTTAGAGCTATTTTATACTCTTGTTTATAATATTATTGAGATCCTCTTGGTGGACGTAGCCCACATTGGGTGAACCATGTTATATCAATGTTATGTGTGTAATTTTTCCTTAGATCCAAATTTTTCTTCCATATGTCTCTACTGTTGTGATTCTAAAGAATGATTTTTGTGTTGCATATATCACATAATTAATTAATTTTAATCACTTATTGTTAACAGTAAACTCCTTCCAAAAGTCTCAATTCCTATCCTACCTAACATGTTTGTCACTTTTCTAAGCCTTGCTCTAATTCCAAATTCAAACAATAATCCTAAAGCTGCTCCAAAGAAATCAGATGATGTCATTGATTGGAAATCAAGATGTAAGGCCTTAGAAGCTCAAATTAGGCAACCAAGTAAATAATTTAGAGCTCACCAAAAAACCTACTATACATTCCACGAGAAAATAGATTTCCACCTCAACATAATGGTCAAGGGAGGGAACAAGGTTGGTCTAATTTCAATAAGCCACCTAATGTCTTTGATCCAATCTAAACTATGCTCCCACCATAAGAGCCATGGTTCCAATCCACAGTAACTTGATTCAAGGAGAAGAATGGAAGCCTCAAGGATAGGACATGAATGTCAATGAGGGTAAAGGTCAAGCCTTGGTTTCTCAAGGAGGGCCTACTCCTCACTTGACATCAGAAGATGAGAGCTTAATGCAAGTAGAAATAAATGAAGAGTCTGGCAGTCAAGGACTGAGCTTGGAAAACATCCAAATAGAGGATAGATTTCTACTAAATCAAAGAACCTAAGTTTTAGCCAACACAAGGTCAAATATAAGAGATTTGGTAGATGTTCAAGATGTGAATACAAGCCCAAACAATCCTCCTTCAAGGCAACATGGTATGAATGCAAACATGACAATCTCTACAAGTCCTGTACCTCCTCAAAATCAAAACTTGGGAAGGGTGATCCAAACTTCATTGCCTCAAGATCAAGGTACTTTACCACCTCCTAGGATTCAATAAAAGGTTAGTGTCTCTCCTTTGAATATCATTGACTCTTTGAAGAATACAAAGACTAGGATATCTCTTTGGGAAGTACTCCACATGCCTATTCAAAAGTAATTACTCTAAGAGTAGTTGTCCCAACTCCATATCAGTCCCTAACCATCAAATCATAGTGGTGTAGTCCTTACAAATGCACCTACCCATATTGTTTAACCTTCCAACAAGTCAAAATCCCCAACCTTTCTATCTTACCCTCATTATGGCAGACAAGCTAGTTCATAATTGCATTATGGATAGTTGGGCAATCACTTTAGTCATGTCCAAACTAGTTGTAGATAAGTTGGGCTTGAAATATGAGCCATATAGCAAAGGAGTGTTATAGCTTGATGGAACACTAGCCAAGTCAATAGGGCTTATCAAAGATTTGAGATTATTCATGCATGACTTTATAAGTTTTCCAATCTTACAAGACATAATGGTGGTAGACCTACCTGCACACTTTGCCATTTCCCTATCAAGAGACTTCACTACCAAGATAGGAGGGTATGTTTCTACTAATTGGTCATTCTTGGCCTTTAGAACAAGGTATATATCTAAGGTGATAATAAGAACACATCCATTTTCCAAGTTCCAAATTGAACCATATGTGAAAGCTAGTTGTAATCTAAATTACATTATCAATGAGCAAGAGGAGCATGTCATTGATGATGGATCATCTTCCAAAATTGAAGGTATCTCTGATCTCTTCCTAGATGAGTACGGTGTTGAGACATATGAGTATGATCCTTATGCTTTCATGGAATAAATAGGCCTTGGGACATACATCATTCGAGATGAGGGTGATGAACATTCTGAGGTAAGTCTTGATGGTCCTTTTAGACAAGCTACAAAAGGTAACTATCTTCTTCACATAGATGATGATGATAAGCCTTCAAGTCTGATAGAACATGAGGAGGAAGATAATGCATTTTTTCCTACTCAGAGTGAAGGAATTCATAAGTGTGATAGTCACGAAGAAGAAGATGACCTATGGAAGCAATTTCGTGCCATAGTTTAGGAGTTTGAACAAGTAAGATAAGTCTCCCTCAAAAGAAGTATGAACTATTATCCTATTGAGCATGACAAAGAAGTTCAATCCACTATCAAGTAGACTACAATCTTGGAAGAGTGCAATTAGACCAAAGGCAAAGTTTCTATGATTGAAGAGTAGCCTAGGCCTCAATCTGATATTGAATCACTTACAAACATGTTTAGACAACAAGAAGAAAAGTTTAAAGGACCTAGACATCTAGCACATCATGGTCTATAGGAAGGTGAAGTTGAGGAAGTTTTCATGACTCCTAGGAAGCAAGTTGACAAGCACCAAATGAGCATGAAGGAGATCAATCAGGATGAATTGTCAAGTAGACCTAAAGATAAGCTAGAAGGACTATTCAATGGAGTTTCAAGTGAATAACATGCAGCTAGCATAGGTCTTATGAGTGTTAAGTCTTTTGATCATCTTCACAAGTAATTTTGTTTTTGACAAACATCCATTCTATGGTGACTTACTCTCATGGAGCAGTTGTGACTCAAGAAACATTCTTTTTGATCCTAATTGAAGAAAGAGGAAATGTTTCATCACCTCAAAAATGTTTTGAGGTTTGTATATATTAGATTAGATGTGTTGTTTTGAGTCTTTTCTATGTGGTTTTCCCTAAATGCTTTGGCATAGTGTGTGTTTATTTATTTTTTTGTGTTTGGTGGGAGTTTGAAATCTTTAAAGGGTATATCAGTTTCAAATTGTAGCATAATAGAGACTCCATTGCCCAATGGATAAATAAGGTTACTGATATATTAACATTGCATGCATACTACCCCTGTGAATCGCCAAGAATGTTGACCAAATTTTGATTACAAGTTAAAATTGGTCAACCCCTCTAGGTTTAAACCTCATAAGGTTTTCAAATTATTTTCATGGTCTTAGATGGTCTTAAGTGACTCCATATGGTCATATTTGTCCTTTTCTAGTTGTGTCTAAGTTTTGGTCTTGTTTTCACTTGTCTAGTCATATAGGTCAAGTACAAGGTCTTGAAATAGTCAAGCATGGTCAAATGTTTAGTTTGGTCTAGGGTCATTATAAAAGGCTATTTAGTGTTATTAATATCATAATAATATGCTCTAACTTTTTATTTGAAGCTCATATGCAAAAATCACATTTTGGACACCTTTTGGCCCATGTGGAAGTGTTGGACATACCATTCCAAGAAGAAAATGCAATATTCCAAGCATCCATGATATCATAGATTGGTCATAAAACATCTAGGGGTAGCCAGACTCTGATAGCATCTATAGTTCAATGCCTAAACTTGGTAAAAGTACACTATACAAGCACTTATACATCTTCAAAAGACCAATTTTAGTTTTTAATAGTTTATAAGTGTCTATTGGGATCCCTTAGATCATTTTCCATATTTGGACCAAGTTTCAAGTCAAAATGATACTCCAAACACCTTTTCTCCTCCATCATTGCTTTCATAAGCTCAGGAAGGCAAATTTGAACTGAATGGTACAACTGAGAGAGAGAGAGAGAGAGAGAGAGAGAGAGAGAGAGAGAGAGAGAGAGAGAGAGAGAGAGAGAGAGAGAGAGAGAGAGAGAGAGAGAGAGAGAGAGAGAGAGAGGAGATAAAACTTTGGAAATTGTTAGGGATCCTAGTAATATTGAAATAAGTGGAATTGGTTTATATATTTATGGACAATCACTAAGAGTGACAGTAGGTCACTTTGGCCTATCCATCTGAGAGGGGTTTGTTCTTGCATCTATTTATCCACTTCATATTTTGAAGGATAAAATTGGTTTTTAAGGTTATTTTCAAATTTTATGGATCTTATTTTCATGGTGGTTTCATAATCCAACTCATCTCTATGAAGTGATTTCACTTGGAGGAAGATTATCTTGGTGTACAAGTTGTTCTAGTGGATCCTACTACAAGTTTATGTTTTGCTTTCATGGTGGTCACTCTCATGGGTTTCTAATGCTTCATCACTCATGGAATATCCCGTTGTTTCATGGTGTCCATGCTCTTTTGTCTGAGATGTGTCTTTGGTCAATACTCTCCAAGTGTGATGCTCTTTAGGAACATGGTCAAGGTTTCAACAATCAACTACAAGTTTGATTACCATTTTGGCTCAACTATTAGAGGTATATCATGGTGTAAGTTTTTGAGACCATATTACACCATTGTAAGTATAGAAAGATCAAGATAATAGCTCAAATGCACACCTTTCAATGAGAGGTCACAGGTATTTCTTCAAGATATAGGGTTGTACTAATTGTAAGAGTAGATGGGAGATGCTTAGATTCATAGAAAGGCCTAATAGATCTCTTCATGCATTTACATGGTCAATGATTACACCACTGCTATCATCAAGTTGTTTCCAATTAAATAAATTCTCTAAACTATACACAAACCTTTTTGCATCGATTGACTACACTTGCAATCCGTACAGAACAATAAGGTAAGTTGAAGATAAAAAGTGATAAGAAGTGATGAATGGTTTGATAAGATTGAAAAGCTTTAGAGCAAGAAGTGGCTCTTTGTAGTCTATATAGTCAAGTAGAGACCTACAAGCCCCAATCTATAGGTCCTCATTTTAGACCAAGTCAATATCAAATCAACACTAGAATAAGATAAAGCATGGAGACCTAACCTTAGATAGATGAAGAATGGTTTTATAGGGAATTGAAATAGTGATAAGAAGTAAGGAATGGTTTGACAAGTTTTAAAATCTCAAGCACAAGAAGTAACTCTTTATAGCCTATATAGTCAAGTAGAGACCTATAGACCCCAACTTGTAGGTCCTCATTTTGGACCAAGTCAATATTAAATCAACACTAGAATAAGATCAAACATGGAGACTTAACCTCAGATAGATGAAGACAATGACATAATTCATCAAAGAGCAGCTAGGTCACTTACAAGTTGATAATAGCCCTAAAAATTGAGTTCACAGTCTTAAGACCACCTAAAGTATTATGTATGGAAGAAATAAGAGAGAAGTGACTTGAAAATGTCAAAAGGAGATCATGGATTCTACATGCATAATGAATTTAGATCCTTTGGTTTGGATATCTTCAGGCATTTGGGCAAGTAAAAGGACTAGTTTAAATATTATATCCTCAAACCTAGCCCTAATGAGCAGCTAAAAGTGGCTAACTAGACAGTTGGTCTTAAGTATAGTGAAGGAAAGGGGTAGATATATGTTTGAAAACAAATTTGAGCCCAAATGGGACTTTAAATAGGTCCAAAAACCAATATAATATCATTGAGGTAGGAGTGAGGTCTTAAACGTAAAGTCTGCAGTCAAGATACCCTATACACAGTCAAAAAGGGGTACCTACAAGTTACTCCAAGTGCAGACTAACCTTAAGCTTGAAAGAAGAGGAGAGAATATGTATGAAAGGTGATTGAATTCAATTAGGACTCCACCTAGGTTCATGAGCCAAAGTAGGATCATTGATGTAGAATATGAGGTTGAAACACATAAAATGCAGTCAAGTGACCCTAGAGGCACCTATAGGCTACATGACACAGACTAGTCTCAAGCCCAAAAGAAAGAAATAAGAAGCTATGGAGGACTTTGAGGTCTACCTCATATTGACACAAAAGGTTATCAGGTTAGTATGAAACCAAAGGAGACAAACAAGACTGATCAATATTGAGTTTAAGTCTCCATACATAAGCAACACCACCTACAGGCTTGCTCAGTCAGGATAATGAATAATCTAATGTAACATAAGTTGTAAGAGGTGTGTTTCGTATGAAATTGAAGATGGTAAAATAATATAATTTTACCTTAACTTTTTTTAATAGTTTTAATGGAACTCCACAATGGCATCTCATAATAAAGACTTAGAAGGCTTGAATTGGCTTAAAGCTTTTCTTTGCATTGATAGACGAAAAATCAACAATTTAGCACTTGATGGAGATTGATAAATTGATATATTTTGAAGGTTTACTTTATGTTTGATACCTTTAAAACTCTAGTGTAAATCACTAAAGCATTACATAGTCAAATATCTAGAGGAGTTCTAAAACCTTGTAGTCACATGTAGACCCAACTAGTCATGAGAGAATTTGGTGTGTTAAGGCCTCTATAGGCATGATCATACTTTGAGATTTGGTATAGAGAGTGTTAATGAGTGTGCCAAGGCATAAATTTTCATTTCAAATCCACATAGGTAGTGTATATATCCATTGTTTTATCTCGAACCTTTCCCACTCTATTAACAAGGGGCAATCATGAGACTAAGGGGTTTTTTTTAGCTCAAAAGCATAAAACAATTATGTCAAAACTCATTGAGGCCCCTTGAGTTAGTACACTGACATATATAAGGATTAAAGACTCTTTCAAGGTGCATAAAAACTCATTTTTTAGTTCAAATTCCCTTGAGGGCTAGCAAAGAGGAGATAGGCCTAAACCCTAAGTACCCTGACCAGTGCACCAAATGCATGCCTAGGGGTAAAAACCACTAAAAAAACATGTATAATCATGGTAAGGATTTTTTTAGAGGTTTTTTAACCTCTCCCAATATTATGATGGAGTTTTGAGACCCAAAACTCATATTGGACCTCTCTCGAGTCCAAAGAGAGCTAAGCATGTCACCCAAGGAACAACTTTACACACTCATGCTGCATATAAAACTTTGATCAGGAATTTGGTCCATCTGAGATATTTGAGGAGGTAATTCAAATTTTTTTTCAAGTTTAAGGAGGTTAATTGATGATCTGTTCTTTATGAATAATCGTTAAGACCCCAAACAGGTCTTAAACCCTCCTAAAACCTTGATAGTGATAGGCATAAAACAAGACATCAAAAGCACATCTAATGTCATATTTTGATCTTAAAACATCTTAGTATTATTTAAGACTCAAATTAGGTTCTCCACATGTACTTTGATACTAATGTCACTTGTATGGACTGTCACAAATACCTTATTTTACATGTTTTTTGGTGTTTTGCAGGTGTTCTGAGAAGGGGAAAACTTCCCAA
The DNA here is from genome assembly GCA_037957365.1 of Torreya grandis. NCBI lineage: Eukaryota > Viridiplantae > Streptophyta > Pinopsida > Cupressales > Taxaceae > Torreya > Torreya grandis. Next base: position 1,060,960 of record JARHVA010003237.1, read on the forward strand.
TAATTGTATGAGGTCTTTTTTGATGTGTCATGGCTATTAAATTAAATTAAATTTCACATTATATTTTTTATGTATTCAAACTAGTCCCATTTTCCAAGGTAGTCTCAAACAAGCTCAAAATGAGACTAGGTAACAAGACAATTTCTTGGTTTACATACTTATATAGGGTCTAAGGACCTCAAAATTTAACTATATAATGGTGATATCCTAGGGAAAGTTAATAACATTATTTTGGGTGATTTCACATGTGTGGTATAATTTTTTAGCAAGAAAATAGGGTTCTATGTAAGTAAGCCTAATTCAAGAGAGAAAAAGGTAGAAAAGATGCACTTCCACTCAGAGTCAAGGGATGACATTTGACATGGAGTTGTAAAGACATAATGGGTCCTATAATATTCCCTTGGTTTATTAGTATCATCCATATAATTCCCTACATAATGAGGTTTACATGTTTTTAGGGCTACAAGGAAACTAGGCCTAGTGAAGGCTTGAGGAACAAAACAAGTTCTTAGGAGTTAATCTAGGAACAAAAATGGTTTGTTTTAGACCTGATAACATAGTTTAAGACTATTCATAGAGACAGGGTGACTTTAATAATATTCACTTGAGTTTTGGGTCACTTGGACCAAGCTAGGCATGGGAAATGAGTTCAAGACACCTATGCACATGAATGATGAAATGTTAGATCAAAATATTTTATTAAGGAATGGTAGATGTTTCATGAGTTGTCTAAGATAATTTCATGGTGAATACATGATAGCAAGGCCCATTTTTCACTACTCTTATGCAAAGAAGGGTAGTTTTCAATAATTTAGTCAAAGTCTCAAGCCAAGTTGTAACCCCTACGCCACATGGAGGGTCAAAGCATCTTGAGGAGTGAGACACATAAACTTGGAGGTTTGTTTAGACTATCTCATAACTCCCTTTCTTTTTTTAACTCACATGAACACATGTCAATATTCTTTTACTATGTCCCTCTCTCTCTCTTCACACTTTTCTATATAAACAACCACTTTTAGCTAAGTTTGTAGAATCCACATCTGGTATGGTGAAGTCCTAGTGGCCTGAGTATTATTTTTGCCTTTAAATAAAATATTTCAAGCTAGTTTTGAGTTCACAACTTCTTATCTAATTGTGTGAAGTAGTGCATAGTTGAATGACAAGTGATAATCATCTATCCTTGTGTTCATCTTACTCTTTCATGTTTTGTACAAGTAGTTTGCTCTCTAATAGGTAACATGAAGTGTAGTCAGTGTCTTTATATGTATTTAAGTGTACTAAAGGGTAATAGTGTCTAAAATTAAACCCATTATTCTTTCACCTTGATATATGCATTGCATATCACCTTCATGTTGAAATACTTATGTTAGAGAAACCTTGGATGTTGACGTCAATTTTATTAGTCACATTTCATAATGCAAGTACATGGTAGTCTTATGGAGATTAGTTTTGTGCATGGTCTCTTTAGGTTAGGTTTATTTCATGTTCTGTCTATCTCTTTTCATCCAAATAAGCTAGTATTATAGGTGATGAGCTTCAATAGACATATCGAGGGAGCTAGCCCTTTAATCTAGAGGTTTTCCCCTGCGATAGACAACCCATAAGTCTACAGGTAATCTCATGTTCCATTCAATTTGGAGAAGGCTTGAACTACCTCTCTAAGGGTGAAAAATTGAGTGACAACAATTATCATAGAATAAAATTACGATAATGAAAATCATGAGTCTAATGAAACCAATGTACATGTACAAATAGATCATGAGCAATTGCAAATTTTTTTATTGTATTCATTAAAACCCTAAATATCTTGATGAAATCTTAATACCATTTTATAAATTAAGAATGTAAAAAACATATATGACCAAATAAGTCCATTTATTTATCATACTATTAGAACTATGGGTCATCCCATATACCAACAACCCTCCCCCTAAACATGTTACAACCTAATGCATCTAGTGGGGGCATGGGATATGTATTTCAACCTTTGTTTACTAAAACTACTATTGATACATCTACCATGTGGCTGAAAAATGTTTCAACTCAAATATTGGTTTCTATGCCTATTCAAACCATGATTACATCCCCTTTCGTGACTACTCAACTTGTAAATTTAAATCTAAATGGTTCCATAATTTAAACACTCCTTCAAGTTATAAATACCTTGGAGGACAAGGTTACAAATATTGAAAAAAAAAGCATTAAAGTATCATTATGCTATTGATTCGTAAGATGTGTTACATAACCCTCTTGCACTATAGATATCTTTTCAACCTTTTCCAACTAGTTTTGTTGCACTTATGTTCACATTTTATGATGGTAAGGGTGATTTTGAATAGCATCTTCAATCCTTTTATGTGACATGCCTTGAATATGCCTCCAATGATAAAATTTTGACTAAATTATTCCTTAGAAGCTTCAAGGATTATTATTTGAGGTGGTTCCATTATTTACCTCTCCAATCCTTGAAAGCATTCAAACCTCTTATAGATCAATTTTTAGCACACTTTTCCATTAATACTTACAAAAATGTTTCCTATGCTCAAATTACCAAAATCAAACAAGGAAAAAATGAACCTATCAATGAATATGTCTTGAGATACAAGACAATATTGGCTAAAATGTCTAATCCTATGGTAGATAAGAAGCTATAAGACATATTCAAGCAAAGTTTGTTTGCTCCTTTACATGAGTCTATTGTTTTCAAGAAGATCAAATATTTTGATGACTTATGCCATGTTGTACGGGATTATGAAATAAATTTATTTCATTGAATAATCTCAAGTATGTAGCAAACACACCATATGCATCTACATCCAATACCAAATTTACAATCAATCTAAGTTATAAGGTAAAACCTCCTGAGCCTAAAAAGGAAGCAACCACCACAATTAGCATAGTTTCATAGTAGCCTAATTGGTTTGTCCTATCTAATGAACCAAGGAGACAATTTACACTATTACCTGAGTCTCCCTCTTAGTTACTCCTATAGCTAGTAGTGTGTCATCTTATATCTCTACTTCATCCTATAAAGGTTGATATAAATAGACCTATACTCAAAGGATATGATATAAATACTTATTGTGATTATCACTAGGGACTAATACATTCTATAAATAGATGTTTTACCTTCAAGCATAATATCCAAGACCTTATTGATGACCAAAATATTACATTGATAATCCTCCCAAAGAATTAGGTTCACAACCTAATGATCACCAAAAATATAAAAATATTTAATAATCCTTTACAAGACCATTCTAAGAAGGAACCAAAAGTGCAAATGGAATATAATGCACATCCTCTTCCATCACATTGTGGGCATCCATTATATGGAATTATTGATATTTCTTCATGGCATACACCTCCTATGGTTCAAAAACCTTATATTTCTTTTGATGATAGTGAGATTAAGGATGATGACTCTGATTTTTATTTTTTAATCATTCAAGCATACCTTAATAAACATCATATATATAGTGTTATGATTGATAAGGGTTCAAGCATGAATGTTTTCACCATGACATTACTTACACACTTGGGTTATACTCATCACAATTTTCATCCTTCTACTATATCAGTTAGAGCATTTGATGGGACCTCTCATAAGGTTCTTGAAGAGATTGACCTACCTTTATAAGTTGGTCCCACACATGTGGTTACTATATTTTCAGTCATACCTTCCACAACAATATTTGTTATTTTATTAGGAAGACCTTAGATCCATACCTTTAAGTATTATCTTCTACACTGCCAAATACATACTTGCCAATCAGGTAATTACAGTTTCCAAAATCTCATATGAGCATCCTCTTAAACAATAAAAATTTATACCTAGATAGTTAATTACCAAGCCTACTAAGGCTAATTCATCACAAAAGGGTAAGCAACATGCAATTGCCTTTACTAGGTAGTTAGTACTTGAGAGACCATTACATTAGAGACATAAACTAGATTCCATAGAATCCTCATCTACCATGCACCATGTTTAGGTATTTAGAGCACCTACACGTGTTCCTATTACTACTATTCCAAAAAAACCATAGAGTCCTATTTTACATATGCAAAACATCAAAAATACTATAATGATAGATATTGCACCTATGCATGCTCCTTGACAACATCACCAACTTATTACACTAGGTTCACAAGGGAGAGATATTTATGACCACCCTTTGGATGGGATAATAGGATAATACTCTACACATATTCTAAAAATACCAAAAAAATTTAAAACATTCAAAAATCTAATAACATTTTTGGCACCTACATATTCTATTAGCTCCTTAGCATCTATGTGTTAGTTCCATGTTGATGGATGGCATATAAATTACTCTTACATACATGTGTGTCATGTTTATATGCGAGTGTGATACATGCATACACAAATACATGATATGATCCTATTTTGAATTTTGGGCCTTCCCTATACTCATGTCATATGGACATCGGGGGCATCTACTTATATGTTCATGATACCTATAGGTTATATCATTCTATGTTCACTATACATTATCATATTTTGAACTAATATATGTACTTACACATGCCTTTATCCATGATTATATCTTTCATAGGGTACTTGATATGCTATTCACTTTATGTTTTTTCCTAACACATTTTATCCATAGGCTAATATGATATGTTTATGCTAGTTGCTTATGTTTTCCTTTATGCACTTTCTTGAGTGCCTTGCCTTCCTATTATCTTGCTTGTTTGAGAATTTGAATATGCTACATTGTTTATAGCCCCTGTGCCTATGTGTGTTTTCTTTGGCATTTGAATGTGTCATTTTTTGTTGTATAGACATTTGAATATGTCATCCTTGCTCTTATGAACATTTCACTAAGTCATGTCCCTTCAATTGAATGACATTTGAACATGCTCCTTATTTGTGGTCTCCTTGGATCATTGTCTTTGACTTACTTTTGAGGGATTTTGTGAGAGTGTTTGATTTGCTTGTTGAGATTGTATGGTTACTATCTAGACGTTGCCATGATATTTATCATGCATCTTAGGCATTCATGTGATAACATTGTTCTATGCACTTCAATTCTAAATTTACCTATACATGTCCTTCTATATGCTACATGGTTCCATTCATAGATTATACAGTTGTCTTATCCTTTTGAGATGAGGTAACTAATGGTTTCTATTATTCCCTCACCTCAAAGGGGGGGTATATCAATGGGGACATGTCATTAAGGCATATTCTCCACATTTAGCATAGTTTTCATATTTAGTGGGGGCATATCATATAGGCATGGCTTCCACACATTCACAATTTTAGATCCAGTAAGGGATTCATGCTTTGAAAGTATATTCTCTATGCTTATTTAGTATTCTACACACCTAGATTCAATGGGGGCATGCTTTTGAATCATGTTCTCCACACATGTTCAATATTTGGCACACCTAGATTCAATGGGGACATGCTTAGGAAACATGTTCTCCACATTCGTAATTATTTCAATCTTCAAATTTCTCCATATATAATGGAGGCATGCTTTGGAAGCATGTTCTCCACACTTACACAATTTTTTAATTGTTCAAAAGACATAGCTATGTAATTTAAATTTATAACTATGGGCATAATTGTATACATTGGTACCATTGTTATACATAGTTTCATCATGAGACATATTTAAGGTGCATATGCTATGCAATGTGCACCTAATATTACAAAATCTAAATCAATTTCAAATTTCAAAATACTCTCAGGGACTATTATCACCCACTAGGATGGAATTTTATAGATTGTATTGAGCCAATATATTGTAGTATTTGGCTCATTTTTAGTTTAGTTCAGATGATTAAATCACTCAATCTTTCCAAGTTTTTAATTTGGACGTGATTGTGTCATCCAACCTTACCAATTTGACAGTATGAGTTGACTTTTTTTCTCATGATCATTGGGTTACAAGTATGATTGGGTTACATGATTGAGCTAATCTTAACTACCATGTGGCAAATTGCCTTTTCTCTAAGGTTAGGGGAATGTTCCTTCCAATCTCTTTTTCTCTCTATCTCCTTAGATATATGCACTTTCTAATTTCATAAATATTTGTACTAATATCAATTTCATAGCCTTAAAATGATACATATTTTCAAATCAACTTACCAATAAGAAAGGTGATTACATCGATTCATAGGTGTACTCCTAAACCTTGTTATTTCAATTTCATATTATATGCATTGATTATATATCATAGCATGCTCTTGGTTCCAGTTCAGTTAGTACTAAAGCACTCAAGTTGGACTCAAATAGAGGTAAGGTGTGTTATACACACCTAGGTATGCATTTATTCTCCTTTAAACCAGCAATTTCATTACTATATAAAGGGGGGGAAATGTAAAAGATATTTATGGATCATATAGCATCTCAATCTAGTACACTTAGCATACTCAGACCTTGGTTGTTCCTCTTAGTTCTATACCTTTCCCACTTTAGGAAGTCTTGCATCTACTTTTTCTTGTGCCCCTTGACCTATCTCTTGGTCTGAGTAGTCTTATGTTTATGACCCAAACCTTCTATCATACCCAAAATTCTTAAAAATTCCTTATCTTATACCTTTGTAAGTTTTGAGTCTGTACCTAATTTCATATTCCTTAAACACTAGCATCCTGGATAGACACTTGCATCGATGTAGGTGCCCTACTCTGATGCAAGTGTTCAATTCTCTAAAGTCATCTAATTTTTAAATGAAATGTATCTTAATTTTTGGACTAAATTCTTTAATGTGAGTTACTTCTCCAAAGGGATTGATATAAATACAAAATCAACTCTCATTCATTCCTAACTTAAAAAACCTAGCACAAACCAAAGGCAACCTATCAAAAGCATTCAATTAAGCACTCGATAAATTAAAGATTTCATATTTTCTCCTATTTTCATATCAATTATAGGGGCAACACATACACAGATCTAAATTACTGAAGGAGTAGTCCAAGAGAATTGTTTTCCAAGTTACAAGCTAGGTCAATGTTGTACTTGATTTGCACATATTGCATGATTCACACATAAAACAACATGTAGGGGGAACTACATCAATATAAGGTCCTCTTCAGAGTATTGGCTATGTAGGTAACACTCATTGATAAAGAGATCTTTGGGGTCAACTCGATACCATATGCCCATTAACCCATTCCCCCAAGGTCACTATGAAGATGAAGAATTAGGGTTTTACAATTTCATGAGGAGTAGCAGTCCATGACCTAGATATAAATGCACCAAAGTGAAGGAAAAGACAAAACCATAATCATCTAGGTGGTCGCATCCTTTTCCAATAGGTATTCCATATGGAACACCTGCATCAAGTTTAGACATTAGTGTCAATGCAACCATCCCAAGTTGATGCTAGTGTATGCAGCTCTAGAGGCACTCAATCTAGAATTTGGTAACTATTCCAAAATCCTCTTCTAGTCTAATTTCTACTTATTCTAGATCTAGAATTGTGTTAGCATCAAAACTAATTAAGTGCATTATTTCATTATCATTTCTATATCTAGTATAGTTATACTTACTATTTTAGATTATCTCAATTTAATGAATTCAACATATGTTAAATCTGAGTTTAGCATCTAATTGCCTTTCTATAGAGATAATTTATCACGCTTGTACCTTAAGATACATCTATTACCTTTAACCTATATAACCCTAATCTATGTCATTTTAAGGCTAAATAAAAACCCATGCAATCTATATATCTATTTTAAAAAACCTTTTGGTGAGCATTGGTACATCATCTATCAGATTACCTAGATTGAAGTGAGCTACTTTGATCATTTTATCTACAACTACCAAAATCATGTCATGATGATTTATGGACATAGGCAATCCTTGGATAAAGTCCATGTTAATAACTTGCCACTTCCCTTCTATTATGGAATGTGGTTAAAATAACCTAGTAGGATGTACATATTTAGCCTTAACTCACTGACAATCTAATCATATAAACATAAAGTTGGTCACACCCTTCTTGATTCCCTTCTAGAAATACAATGGTCTTAATTATGTTAATAACTTAGTCACTCCAGAATGTCTTGAATATGGAGCATTGTACAATTATTTTAGCACAATATTCTTCAAATTTCTTTGTCAAGTACATATATTCTAACATTATATCTCAAAATTCCATCATTAACAAATTTAAATCCTTGGTGTCTACAATCTTAAGAATTCTCGGGTAATTCCTTCTTTACCTATTCATAGAATTCATTTTTTGATGATAATTTTAATACCTAGTCTTGAAAAGTACTCCTTATAGTGGCTAATTTTGTAATATATCTTTTACGACTAAGGGCATCTATAACTCTATTTTATTTGCCCTTAATGTAGCTAATGTCAAAATCATAGTCTAAAAAAAATTCTAACAACTACCTTTGATGAGCATTAAGGTTAAGTTGGATAAATATATATTTGAGTCCTGTATTATCAATTTTAAGCTTAAAAGGCTTTCCCAACAAATAATGCCTCCAAACTTGCAAAACATGAACTATGGCAACTAGTTCAAGGTCATGTGGAGCATAGATTACTTTATAAGACTTTAATTACCTTAATTTATAGGCTATAATTGAACAATATTACATAAGAACATCTCCTAAATCATCTCTTGATGCATCTATTATAACTACAAAATGATCATTTAGATTCAGAATTCATAACATTGGTACTGAAGTAAGCCTCATTTTTAGAACATGAAAGGATTCTTCGCACTTATCAGACCAAACTAAACATTGATATTTTCATTATAGAGAGGTGATTGTATTAGCCATCTTAGATAAATTTGGTACAAACCTACTGTATTACCCTACTAAACCCATGAAACTATGCACCTCATGCACATTTTTGGGTGTTGGCCACTCCATAATGGCTCTAATATTGGTTGGATCCCAAGTATTGTAATATTATTTGAAAGAAGGCACACTTAGATAATTTTCCATAGATTTTATGTTTTTGTAACCACTGTAAGAACAAATGCAAATGCTCAACATGCTCTTCTTCAATTTTAGAATAGATGAGAATATCATTAAGAAAGACTAGCACATATTGATCAAGGTAACCTCTAAACACATTATTCATGAGGTTTATGAACACGGCAGGTGCATTCGTTACTCTAAAAACAAGCATTGTGAACTCTTAATGCACATAACAAGTCCTGAAAGTTGTTTTTAGAATATATTCCTCTCTAATTCTCAATTGATGGTATCCAAAGCAAAGACAAATAGTTAAAAAGACTCTTTCACCATGCATTTGATCAAAAATATCATCAATGTAAGGTAAAGAATGCATGTTCTTGTTTGTTTCCTTGTTTATCATTCGCTAGTAAATGCATAAATGAAGCGTTTCCTCTTTTTAGACAAATACTACTAGTGCACCCCATGGTGAAACACTTGGTTGAATCAACCCTTTGGCCAACATCTCCTAAAATTGAGATTTTAACTCAATTTTTGTTATTATGTAGGGAGCCTTAGACTATGGTTATGACCCTATAATGATATCAATGGTGAAATAAAATTCCCTCTTGGTAGGTAGACTCAGTAATTTCTCTAGAAAAATATCCTAATTTTTTTATAAAAAGGATAGTCTTTTATTGAGGGTTCCTTAGTTTCACCAATTTCATCCATCTTAACTAATAACACTTGACATCCCTTTCATTGAGTCTTTTTCAACTAAATGGATGAAATTTACCTTAGTTTCAAATCTCATTGATCTCCTTGACTTTGAGTTTTATTTCCAAAATCATCTAAACACTCAAATTTCTTAATAAAACAACCAACTTTGGCGTTAAGTTTAGAGAGACAATTCACTCCTAGGATCACATCATATGATCCTAGTGGTGTTGCATAAAGATCAACTACTGCAGTGAATTCTATAATATTTATTTCAAGTTCAACAAGACATCTGTCAACTTTGATCTTGGATTCATTCTCATACTGAATTGACCAAATATTTGTCATAAAAACAACTTTCCTAGATAATTTACTTAATATTCTAGGAGAGATAAAATATTTAGTGGCTCATGTATCTATCAAAATAGAAATAGGATGCCCAAACAAAGACCTGATACTTCAATGGGAGAGACATTAAATTCCACTTGATGATTTTCAACTATTATGAACATGATACTAAAAGGTTTCCTAATATGATGTATAGGTGGATGAATTCTTATTTGTACCATCTATCTTCCACCAAGGACTATCCTTAGCATAATGCTCTCTTCCACATGTAAATCATTCTCCAAGTGATCCCTTCCTCTCAGCTTGATTAACTCCCTTGAATCCTTATATGAAACCACTTCCAAGCTTCTTATTCCCTAAAGCATTATTGAACCTTGCATTATGGCTATTAAGTCAGTTCTTGGAATTCTCATTTTGTTTCTAATTATTTTTCTATAAGGTTGTCTTTGAGATTATAAACTTCTTTTCAAAATTTTCTCTGATCTCAGTAAGTGATTTTAACTTTTGTTCTTACTTAACTACCTTCTCAAAGACCTGGTCCATGGTGGATGGTCCATGAACATCCACATCATATCTTATTTAGAGTTTTAAGCCCATGATGAACTTCCTAATCTAAAAATATTCATCTTTCTAATACTGTGTAACATACTTCAATAATTTTTAAATTTCTCCCTATATTCATTAACTGATAAATCCCCTTGCTTTAGATTCTACAAATCCATTAATTTCTAATCAAATTACAAGTGGAGTAGCCATAGTGCTCTAAAAAGAGTCACAAACTACTCTCAAGCAGTGGTAATAGATTCAAGACTCATCTCAAACTTCTCATTAGCTCACCAAGTTGATACTTCAGTAGCAAATTGGTAAGCTCCCCAAATGTCCTTGGTTATCTTAGAATAATTTGGAATCTTAAAATATTTTTCCATCTTAGTGAGCCAAGATTCATCTCCATCACCCAATGTCATACCATCAACTTGGGTGGGTTTACTTTCTTCATATCTTGTGTAAGCTCTATAGCTACTTGAGCGCTTACTACTTGTTATTCATTAGCATGCCCCTGATCTTGAGGCTCTTTTTGATCATCTGGTTGTTCATCTAGAATCTCTTGTTCATTTCCTTCCTCTGGTCCATGAACTTGTCACTATAGAGTTGTTATCATATCTCTAGTCTCATTCATCACAACAAGTATTTGATCAAGTTTTATAGTTTGTTCACTTGTTATCTAATTAGGATTAGCTTAGCGGTTTGCATTTGAAGTCCCCTCACCACTTGATTTAAATCATTCCATTCTTCTTACTGAAATTAGGAGAATAAATTTTATGTTAGTGGACTCATTAGGTCTGAGCATTAAACCTTTACTCTAATACCATAATGTTAAAACCCCACTGGTTACATAAAAGTTACACATTTTTTTTAGATTACTTATAAAATCATCCATAATCATCTATATAATTATTGTTTGACTAATAAATTTATTAGAAGTAATAAATTCAAAATTATATCAACCCACTGGTTAATAATATGATCATTTAGTTTTTAAATAGCCTCTAACAGAATACAAGATGAACATATCTCATAAAATGAATAGTGGAAAGAGTCAAGTACATCAAATCACTGATATAATCAACAAATACAACCAAAAATAAGCATACAACCACTATTGTTACAACATTCAGAATTGTTTACAAATTTCATAGCAATTGTTGTGTTTAATAGTCATCAATAATATTGTACTACACATTACATTTCATCACAAATTCAAATATACAATATAACATGTACAATGGTACAAATAAATCTCAAAAATATCCCAATGATCCATACAAATAACCATGAACATGATTCCTAAATGGTTGAATAGCTAAAGATAAGGACAACATCATCCAAGTGTTTTTCCTTCGATCACAAATTGTCAATCTCCCACACACCTCCCCACTGGGAGTGGCCCTTCCCTTTGTGTATAGGTAGATAATAGCAATGCAAACATTGAGAAATCAATTGGAACTCATGTGTTTACAATCACTAATACATGCAACAGTCACATATACCATGGAAAATAATCCTCTATCTAGTATGACATCAGCATACACATGTAAACTAGAAAGTTTAGTGCAATGACAATGTCTCAACTATAAAATTACTTTGGCCAAATTTTTCATTATAGAAATCAGATCTCGCATGGATCCAAGTCAATTTCACACACATAAACTCTTTGTTAGTGAATAATAATCTATTAGATGATATCAGGGGGTGGATATATGAGTTATGAGTCAACACCCTCATATATCTATCACATGTTATCATATGAAACATGCCTAGTAATTTTTAAAATATAAATTCAAGTCATAATAAATACAAGTTACAATATACACTAGACCAAATAATAATTTAAGGTACAAACAATCATTATTTAATAATCTCATTGTTTTAATAACTTAAACTCAATCAACGTTATGTATAGATTTTTCTATAATCAAACCAATAATAGATATAGGTTTAGAACCATAATCCAAGATTAAAAACCATATCCATTCCACAACATAAAATCTCTCTTTCCTTTCAAACACAAATAATATAATATCTAATAGTATCTAACTCAATTAACAATATAAACTAGATGAGTATTAAGATAGTTCAAACACAAGTCATGTATTTTAATCTTATTATATACTCCATTGACAACTTTCTGAATCTATTCCCTCATTTCCGATTACATAAATGAATCCCATATCATAAAAAATATATGCGTATAACCTATATTTATTTGCATGATCTCCCATACTAATTATATTTGTCAATGAATCATTGCAAATGTTATAACATCTGGGAATACATACATAAACATGCACACACACAAATATATATATATATATATAATACACGTGTGCATGCACACAGACTCTTCACCAATTTACTTCATTCAAAGTCATTTTTACTAAACGCATAACTAATGGATAAATTTCCCATTTCAATTAAAAATAGTCACTTATATATCTAACTCAAAATTCTCATTATCACTTACATTTGTATGAAATCATCCCAATAGAAACAACTATATGTTCAACTAGATATCAAAGTGTTTGTTTGACTACGCATTTGCATACATAGGTAAATGTAATCATCTTTATATGTATATATAAATATATATACATATTCATTAATTTATGCATACAAATAAAATAAGTTTCCAAGGAACTAATATTGTTAAATATACACGCTCGGATTTCATTGTTATATTAGATAATAGAAAGCTCTATAAAATCCTCATATATATAATATTACAATTTTGAACTTTAGGAAAATAGGATAATTCAAATCCATGGATTTTCCTATTAGAGTAATAATTAGGCTTGATTAAGTGGGATTAATCAACAATTAGAAGAGTGTAGTTTTTGGCAAGGTTGAAAGTGTTAATAGAAGACATAATTATGATTAACACAAAGTGTACAATTTTAAGTGTCTATAGTTAGCACACATGATTTACATGCTTACATATTTTCCATGGCATAAGATGATGTGTATAACTCTTTTCATTTGAGATGAGTGATTCATAGGTTTCATCCCTTACCCTAAAAAGGTAGCATACTAGTGGGTTTGCCATAAAGATTCAAGATTTGATAGGCAAAAATTTCATATTTTGGGTCACATTATGTGATTCAAAGGAGATCAATCGAAAAAATTGAGATTCAAACTGGGACATATTGACACATAGACATATATGTGAGGTGTATGTGGGCCACTTTATAGTATCATGAGGAACAATTGACATATTTTATGACATGAAGAGACACATTACATAGATCAAAGTTATTAAATTTGGTAGGTTATTAGATTATTAGAGTTATTAGTTTTATGAAATTGAATAGAGTGACATGCATATTATGGCATTCTATATCACATTGATGTACAAATGGATCAAACTTTGGGGCATGAATATTATTCATGCATACACTTTTCTATTTATTTTGATTGGGATTGATGGTACTATCCAAGCACTCAGAATCTAAAATTTAATAGTAACAATTAATTAAATGTTTCCAATTTTACCTACGAGTCTAGTCAAGGCTCCAACCTTGCATATAGACATAGTTTAAGGTTTTACCAAAAGAATTAAGATGATATTATGAGTAGTGTATTTGAGGTTATCTAACCTTCAAAATTATAACACTTCTCAGTTTTTAATATAGGTTGAGGCAATTTTACTTCTCAATCTATGGTTTTAATAGTGACATCTCCTTTGGGCATAATCATCTCATGGCGTTCTCCAATTTAATTCAACAAAGGGAAACTTGGTTCACATATGCATAAGTGCATTAATTCCTTGAATTTTATATGAAAAGTAATTCAATGATCTAGATTATTTCATATTTTTTTATCATGAGTGGACAATGATTTCTACATGTTTCCTTACAGGTTTTACATGGAGTAAGTTGGATATTTGGGGCATACCAAGAAACACCAAATGTGATTACACTCGGGTACCAAATTTTTTTATTTTATCCTTTTAATCTAGCATTTTTAATACCATAAAAAAGGGTGGGAGGGAATTTATAGATACTTCAATTTGTTATTAGACACTTAACAACATCAGTTTTGACTTACATTACTTATGCATACACATTTGACTCTTACTCACATTCTCTTCTAGGCAATCATCTACCTATGGACTTGGCCAACCCAATTTATTGTCATTCATACTTTTGATCTTCTTATTCCATGATGTAATGCTCTATTATCCTAAGAAAATTATCTCCATACCCCAGGTCACTATTTTTCTCTTCATTTATAATGTCATAAACAATCAAACGTTAGTAGTTACCAACAATGTCCCCTTCACAAGCAATGTCCCAAGATCCTTAAATGACTATTTTACAAAGTCAAATCCCTACCTTGGGTTGGTCTACATGTTTCACATGCTGATTGGTGGTGGGTATTACCTAAAGAGTCACCTATATATACACATCAATCCTAAGGTTATTCCTATATAGCAAACATCTGGCATTCACTTGGAAAAACTTGAGAAATTCATTTGGACACCCATGAGGCATTTACCAAAATCATATAAATTAAAAAAGCCTTCAAAGGAGCAACTTTTAAAGTCAAGTTTGAATACAATTATAAGGCTAAAGTTGAATGTTCTCAAGTGTCAAAAGTCAAAGACATGAAAAGTATTCTAGTGGAAAATTATTGAGCACACACACAGGGGGGAGAATTATGTGTGATTTATACCCTCTTTGGAGTATTGGAACATAGGTAACATAAAGATTATCATTTGGGTATGGTTGGTAATGTTCAACCTATCTTTCTAACCCCCTTTTCAAATTTTATCATGTGTCAAAAGTGAAGTTAGGGTTTCATGGTAAGAAGAGAAAAAATTAGGATTTGTGCATAGGACTAAGGTCTGTAAAATACATATGAACCATCTTGATAGGAAGGGATATTTATTGTGGTAGAACAAACCACAAAATTACACATGGATAACTCTAGGAGACAATGGATAGACCTAGTTGTTATAGGTGTTTGGACATTTGCCAACAACATCCTAGTAGATTCTTACTATCTATTCCCTAAGATGAACAGTCATAGAGTTATTTTAGACCATTTCAGGTGACAATGTATAGGTAGTGATTAAAATAGATTAATATATCAATTAAGTGCCTTCTCCCTTGGTCATTTTATATATATTAAGTGTAAATAATCTTTGTTAAGCAATTCAGATTTGTGTGGTTTACGCTATATCTAATACAATTCGAATTTCAATAATTTTATGCTTGTTTAGATCATTGAAATCTAAATAAGTTAAAATGATTCATATAAAAAAAGCCCCTGAATTTATTTCTCTATTGCCCTTTGAATTACCATTTACTACATTTCTCTTCTCCTTTTATGCTCCCACCCTATCAACATTTTCATTGCACATTTTTTTGGGTACAATTGCTAGTATATAACCCTCTTAACCTTGTTAGATTTTTTATATTTTCACAAATGAAAATATAATTTTGAATATATACATATCTTTTCATTGTCAATTTTAATTTAATAATGTTTGGGATTGCTAACCTTGTGAAGTTGTGAATATTTGACTATTTATTCATAAGTAAAATATATTTCCTTCCTTAAGTCCCTTTCTTTTAGCATGGTATTCAAGAAGATGATATAAATGCTAAGATTATAATTCAAACAATGGAGGCAATTGAGTTGAAGAGTAAAAACCCAATGACAACATGTCATCATCAATTTCAAAACCAACTTTTATAATTCCCTTTATAGTGAATGTGCATCCCAATATGAGCCTTGTTTGATTTTAGGAAATGAAATATATAGAAGTTTATATCAAATTAAAAATTAGTATTTTGTAGGATTTAGCGATTTGTATATAAACCTAAGTTGAACAAAAAAACTTGTGTCTTGGACAAGAGTAATGTGAGCAATAAAAACCTACAAGAAGAGAAACCAAAAAGACCAAGAATGCTAAAGAGCCCATTTAACAAATTTTTAATTTTATTTTTTAAAATAAGACAAACAAATCATAAAATCATGATCAAGATGCATTTGTATATTTATATTATCTTTGGCTAAAAATAATAATTGTAAGGTATGTTTTATATATATTTACTAATAAGGGGAAGGGCCCTTATTCATATATAATTTAAAAAGTAGATAAAAAGGCTAGAAATTACAACCACCAACTCAAAAAAGCATCAATACTAATAGGGGATAAATAATAAAAGAACCTCAAACTTATAAAGATAGAACCAACGTACATCAAAACCAAGGCTACAAAAGCCACTAAAGCATACAAAACAAGTTGTAACACCGAACAAAAAGAGCCAAGCTCAAACCAACTAGCAATATAATACCACAAACAACAAAAACCATTGTCCATAGTTGTAAAGGGAAGCTCTCATCAAATTAAACTAGATAAACATTCATTGGAAGGAAGATGATGAGAAGGACCATAATCTCAAGGATCTCCATTTTAGTTGTGTCATTTTTTCTTACCCTAATTGAGACCTTTTCCACTTCAACTCCTCTTGACATCTTTTCCCTCCCTCTAGGTAGGGTCAGTTATTTGAGAGTGCACCATTTCAATAATGGACAATATGCTCTATGAGCCAAACACATAGTGTTTGGGTCCTCTATGGCATCCAACATACCTAGGAAGACATCCCAAATCTCACTTGGGAAAGTCTTCATAATTGGGTTCTACATGACAAAATGAATAAGAAAAATGATCAAGGGGTTTTTAAGATCCTCTATCACAACTTGAATCTTCTTCCTCACTAAATCCTAGACCAATTCAGATACTTTTCCTACCATATCTTCAATATTTCTAAATTTATGTTCCAAATTCCCAAATTTAACCAAAATCTTTGCTACCATCTGAAGGATTTCAGATTTATGTGTGTTCTTCCTCCTATTCTTAAGCAAAAATTTAATGAAATTATGAATGACATGTTTTGTCACCCTTACCTCTAGCTTCTCGTGAAAAGTGGATCGTAGGGCCTCCATCATCCATTCTTTCTTAGAGTCATCCATTTTGTAATTTGTTTTTTATTTATGTTTTGTTTTATTTTAATTAAATTGATATGAAAATATAATTATTTATGTTTTATCATATCAATTTTATTCAACAAAATAAATATATTAATTAATACATTATATAAAATTAAATAACAAATATATTACTAAAACTTTATTAAAAAAAACTAATGAGATATTGGAAAGGTGGATAAGTAGGTCACCCAGGTGCAAATCTTGTTGGGTTATAGTTGTTTTCATTAGATTTGAGGCCATTCAAATGGAGATCAAGGTCTCATATGCAGCCATTTAAATTGAATTTGGATCTTAGCCCCATATGTGTTTGTTTAAATTTTTTGTATGTGGTTATTTAAATTATATTTGAAGCCATTCAAGTGGAAATCTTGGCCCCATATGGGTGTTATCACCTAAATTAGCACCCTTATAAGATTGTTCAAGCCTTCTAAATTTGGGGTAACATGGAGATAATCCTAGGTTATGGGTGGCCTAATAGGTGGATTGAATCTCTAGGTTATAGGGGTATCTCCCCTTGATGTATCACTTAGGCTCATTCACTAATCTATCAAATTGTTAGGAAAAGGGAGAGAAACCTACTCTAATGGAGATGATGCACCAAAATTAATTGACCACTACCAACTAGCTACATGTGCACATCAACCACGAGAATAACTTGAATACACACTACTCCTAATCTACATCTTTACATCGGCACTTCATTAAGGAGGTTGTGATAGATGTTTCGGCTATGAGGACTAATGAAGAGGTCATAGAATGACATTAATGAGTAGACAACTCACTCAACCTTCACATGATGATTATCTTGGTTTTTTTGTCCTTGATAAAACCTCTCCACTACCTCATTACACTTATTATGAGATTTTGACCCTCGTATCTCTTTTATATTGCAAGGTTAGACCTTCTCTTAAGTCACTTTTGTGCGGGTAGCCTACACATAGTATTTAGGCTAGAACATGATGAGACTTGAAAGGCTAATGTGTAAATGCTCAACATATTAGGTGTTCTCGCAATGTTTCATACAACTCTTAAATTTTTGAGGCCTCTAATCAGATAAGATAACTTCAATAATATCAATAATGCCTACTCAGATTACTACCTAATTAGGATGTTGATTGAAATCTTAGGATTTGGAAAGCACTGAAAACCTCTTGAATACCATGAGGGATATGAATAAAGTATGTGAAAATTGTGAAAAACCACCAAATATCGCTTACAAAACCATGATTCTCTTATAAATCTCTAAAACTTGAAGTGCAAACCTGCAACTTGTCTCTCATGGAGATTCCTCTTGTCAATTTGAGCTCACATGTGCCAAACCTAATGGATGAAAGTGTGATATGGTTTTTTTAGACCCCTTTAGACTTGTAACAATGCTCATCATGTTTCCAACTTGCTTTAAACTCCCATTCCAAGGAGAAAAATGAGCTTATGTGGTTTATGCAGGATTTAAGACCACCTTATGGTCTTAATAATTGTTAATAAAGGAGGAGAAACAAACCTAATTATTATGGACATCAATTTTAAGGTCATTAGTACCCCCTCCTTTGGTAAAATCTTAGGTCCCAACTCCCACTATACTATACAGAATGAGAACATGAAATTTGTCTTTATGAACTTGCCAAGGGAGCGATGGAGGTTCTAAAGCAAATTCTTGTTTCTGAGGCCCTGTGAAAGCTTGTTATCCATGGATATGTCCTTCAGAAGGTGAAGAGACACTTTTCATACATTTTCACCTGAAGGTAGACCCTCGTGTCTATACAAGTGCTTAAACTACCTTCTTTGGAGCAAAGATTGACTAGTTTTGACATGTAGACTATTATTCAATCTTTCTCCTGGCATTAGTACATTGTAAAAATATTTTTAATATTTTACAAGTGCAATTTTATGTATATTTTATCTTGTGGGCCTTTACATGTGTTGAACTTGACCAAAAGCACCTTTCTCTTGTATAACACTTACCTTAAACTTCATAAAAAAACTTAATCTCTCCAAATAAGTATAAAGTATTCATGCAAGGTGATCAAAGCATGAAATGATTTTGATAGACAACTAAGGACCTTTGACATCACTTGGCCAATTTTATTCATACCATGACATAGATAATCTAGCATAAGACAAAGATAAGTCTTTACCTTAAGTTTGTCAAAATAACCTTAACTTATGTTAATAAGACTATTTGAAGACTTTACAAGGTACAAAATGGCTATGAAAAAGGTTCTTTATACATAACCAATCAAGTTTCAAATAATAAGGGTTGAATTTTTGACTTAAGGGTTAAAAATGATCAACAAATTGGTGATAGATAGGGGTAGCATGCATGCAATGTTTACTAGACTAGTGGCCTTGTCCTTCCATTGGGAAATGGAGTCACTTGCACTTAACTATTGACTAATATTGAACTTTGACATTGGCTAAAAGACCTTGAAATGAATGAAACAATTGATTCACCCTCCCAAACACACAAAGCAAATAAAATAAGACAATACACACTTGTGCCAAGGCACTTGGAAAACAACAATAGAAACAACCTATTATGTACAAAATAAACTACAAAGATTGATCCTCTTGGATCAAAAGGGAATATTTTGAGATCATCTTCTTCATGTGATGAGCAAGGACATGAAACAAGTGGCCTACTGGACCTTTGTTTTTTTGGGCTCATCTACTTCTTGATTACCAATCATTTTGGCATACCTTCAAGTGGATCATCAACATTAAATGTTTTCCCAATGAACACAAATTCATCTTGATCCTCAACACCTATCCCATATTAATGTCATATGTTAGGATAGATCTCCAATGTGACCATGACTATAACTTCAACCTTTGATGACTCATTAGGATCATGTCTTTTAATGTGTGCACTTTTATTAGCTTCTTCTTGAACATGTTCACTTGAAAGTACAAGTTTGTCATCCAAACTCAAGCAAAAAACTTCACACTCTTCCCAAAAGGAAGCTTTATCTTGGTCATTTGAAAGTATGCCAACCTCAAACTCATTTATTCCATTCTCTTTTTGGACAACGGGCTCATCAAATGCTTTAAACTCTTCAATTGAACCATGACCTAGCTGGGTTTTGGATTCTTCAATCTCTATCACTTGATGATAATGCTCAACAAGGCTAATGACAAAAGTGTCTTCATGAAAAATTACCTCATAACTCAGCTAAAAATTCACTCAATACCACCATGTCATCATCATCCCCTTTAATATGTACCTCATTCTCCATCCTACTAGTCTTCTCATTTTGCTCTTCAGTGGATTAACTACTATTGAACACTTCAAGCTCTCTCATGAAGACATGGTAAAGTTGCTGCCATGAATTCTCATCATCTTGCTTATCAAGGGCTGTCACTACTCCTTCATGCTTTCTTGAGACTACAGATTTGTCATGTATGTCTTCTTGAAGGATGTTTTTTTATGGTTCCACTACAATCAACTCCCAGCTCCTTTTTTCCATAAGAGATAGGATCATAATCTTCAATGAAGTAAGGTAATTAAAACCAAAGATTTACCTTGTCTTGGTCATTTGAACACTCCTAAAGATTCTCTAATTGCACCTCAACTACTACAACTTCAATCATGACGGTCATGTTATCCTCCACTCTTTCTTCAAGTTCAAAATTATGCCAAACCTGTCTCATATCTAATTTTATAGTATAATGAGGACTACCAATGGTAAGTTTCTCATCATACTTATTTATAACATCTTCTTGACCTCATTCTTGAGGCTCTTTTGTATTTGCAACCTCATCTTCTACCTTCAAAACCACATGCTTTTTTTGATAAAAGGAGGGGCTGGGAGGGCAAAAGAACTCATTGGTATGCTTGAAACTTGATAAGGTATCCTTCCAACTTAGGATTTTGGGTTTAGGCTTATTGGAGGATTCTTGGAGAATTTCTTGAAGAAGGGGGAAATAATTCATTGGCTTGAATTCTAACACCTTCTCTCTTTCTTGGTCTTGGGTGGGCATAGGAGAAGATTCATTCACAAGGGTTGGCATGGTGTAACCAATTGTCATAGTCCATGAAGGCTTCCAAGATGGAGTGATCTTGCTTTATGGAGGAAGGGTGGGTGTAGCTTGAAGGAGACTTGGAACCCAAGGGGATTGACTATGGGTAAGAGAAGGCATATTGGAGAGATGTGATTAGATTTCTTACTTTTCCCATCTCACTAATCTACTTTCTATGCATTAAAGTATATCTCTTATCTATAGCCTTTCACTTATTACGACATGTTGGTTTTCTCTTTCAAATATGTCCACTCCCTCCTTATAAACTATAATGAGTCTTTTATATTTTGAAATAGGTCGATATGAATAAGATGATCAATCTGAATTCTTCTATCCATCTTCCTCAGTACTATTTCATTCTTTAGCATCCTCATGATATTTGAGTGTTTTGCTCTTTCCTAGCTTGAATTTGCCTAGCTATAGATTCTTCTTCAAACCTCAACTCTTGTTGATAGACAAAGGTCTGATATCCAAGCTCTTCTTATTGCTTAGTATATTCCATCATCCTATCATTCTCCTTCATTTGCTTCTCAAAATCAAGTATCAGGTTTTTAACACCTTGTTTAGATTAACTAGGAAGACAATGAACTTGCCAAGGTTTTGAAAGTATGAAAATGAGTAGGAGGGGAATAAATGTTATGATAAGGCCACTATGATGTTAGAGGGATACTTGAGAAGAATCCATGAACATCACTAGTATGATATGAGGAATATGTAGGTATAGGATATGCATTTTTACCTAATGGAGATTTAGAATACATACCAATATCTAATTTTTGGGCACTTGGACTGCTTATACTAATTGTAGTTTGTTTGGAATCACAATTGATGTTTTTTGAATGCCTCCAAAGGTTGATATGTAGAAGGACAACACCAATAATCCTTCAACCACTTTAGACCTTTGTCCCACCGAACATGCTAGAACTGTTATCACCCAGATTTGCACCCTTGGAAGATTATTCAAGCCTTCTAAATTTCGGGTAATATGGAGAAAATCTAGGTTATGGGTGGCCTGATAGGTGGATTAAATCTCTAGGTTATAGGGTTAGCTCCCCTTGATGTATCACTTAGGCTCATTAATTAATCTAACAACTTGTCAGGAAAAGGGAGAGAAAACTTATTCTAATGGAGGTGATGCACCAAAACTAATTGACCACTACCAACCAGCTACATGTGTACATCAACCATGAGACTAATTTGAATACACACTATTCCTAATCTGCATCTCTACATCAACACTTCGTTATGAAGGTTGTGATATATGTTTGGGATAGGAGGAATAATCAAGAGGTCATAAAATGACACTAATGAGTAGATAAATCACTCAACCTTCACATGATGGTTATATTGGTTTATTTTTCCACTAATTCATTACACTTATTATGAGGTTTTTGACCTCATATCTCTTTTATATTGTAGGGTTAGACCTTTTTTTAAGTCACTTTTGTGCAACTAGCCTACACACAATCTTTAAGTTGGAACATGATGTGACTTGAAAAGCTAATGTGGAAATGCCCAGATTATTAGGTGTTTCCCAAATGTTTCTCATTATATACGACAACTTGAACAATATCAACAATGCCTGCTCAGGTCACTACCTAATTAGGCCTGTTGATTGAAATATTAGGATTTAACAGGCAATAAAAACCTCTTAAAGACCATGAGTGAGATAAATAAGGTATATTAAAAAATTTAATAACCACCAAACATCACTTACATAACCATGATTCTCTTATAAACCTCCAAAACTTGAAGTGGAAACCTATAACTTGTCTCTCATGGAGATTCCTCTTATCAATCTGAGCTCAGACTACCAAACTTGATGGATGAAAGTATGATATGGTTTTTTAGACCCCTCTATACCTTAAACAATGCTCATCATGTTTCCAATTTCTTTAAACTACCATTTCAATGATAAAAATGACCCTGTAGGGTTTATGCAGGGTTTATGACCACCTGATGGTCTTAACGATTGTTAATAAAGGAGGGGCCACCAATATAATGACTATAGACATGATTTTTAAGGTCATTATGATCCCATCTTCTAGTAAAAATCTTTGGTACCAACTCCCACTGTACTATATAGAATGAGCACATGAAATTTGCCTTTGTGAGCTTGTCAAGGGAGCAATGAAGGTTCTGAAGCAAATTTTGGTTTCTCAGGACCTATAAAAGATTTTTATCCATGGATATGGCCTATATAAGGTGAAGAGACACTTTGAATATGTTTTCACCTTAATATGGACCCTCATGTCTGTACAAGTGCTTAAAATTATCTTTTTTGGAGCAAAGACTGACCTATTCTAACATGCAAATTGTTATTCTAACTTTCTCCTAACATTAGTACATTGAAAAATCATTTTCAAGCTTTTAAAATTTGAATTGTATGTATATTTGATCTTGTGGGCCTTGGCATGCATTGAACTTGACCAAAAGCACCTTTATCTTGCATAACACTTACCTTAAACTTCACAAAAAACCTTAATCTCTCCAAAGAAGCATAAAGTGTTCATGCAAGGTGATCAAAGCATGAGATGATTTTGATAGACAACTAAGGACCTTTGACATCCCTTAACCAACCTTATTCACACCATGACATACATAGACTAGCACAAGATAAAGATAAGTCTTTACCTTAAATTTTTCAAAACAACCTTAATTTATGCTAATAAGACCTTAGAAAGACCATTTTAATACTTTACAAGGTACAAAATGGCTATAAACAAGGCTATTTTGACATGACTAGTCAAGTTTCAAATAATAGGGTTTGACCTTTTGACCTGAGGGTCAAAAATGGTCAATAATGGGGTCATTTAAATTTTTGTTTGTGGTTTCTTAATTTGTATTTGAGGCCATTTGAGTGGATATCTAAACCCTGATCGTTTAGAGTGGACACCCTACATTGTGTGTCCAAACTAATTCATAGCTCCAATAAAAAAAATGTTGGTATAAAAAAATGTTGGGAATTAAATAAAAAGATAAGTGGTAATTCAAATAGGTGTCTAAATTTTATTTGAGGCCAAACCAATTTAAATTTCTAATAATAATTTGTTAATAAAAAAAATTGGGAATTGAATACAAAGATAACTAATATTTAAAATCAATGTTTAAATTGTATGTGAGGCCATTTGAGTAGAAATCTAAACCCTCTATAAATTTAAATTTTAAAAAGAATGCAAAGGGTTATTATACTAGAAATTTAAGATGCGAGTGAGAGATTATTATTGGCAGAGTAAAAAGTGGTATCATTCCCTAAGTTACACCTAACCCTTCTCATACATGTGAGAATAACTACCATATTAATTGTGCATTTAATAATTATGTGCACATAATAAATGACACTTTGGTAACATGTATACCTAAGATGGAATTCACATCAAGTGTGAAAATGACACACTCTAACACTAACCCCCCCCCACACTTAGACTAGCTTAGGTGATGTGGTAAAAAAGAATAATTCTTATGCTCATAAGTATGGGTCCCAATAACTAGGCCTGGAGAAGTACCCATGTACAATGAAAGAGCAAAAATAACAATGAATTTATTGAAGTAAACGTCAATCATATTTGAATAAACCTCCAATGGAATGAATAAAAGTAATTCCCATGAATTTGGTTGTGTAAACAATAGTGATTATTGGTATGTATTCCATCTAAACAAAATTTGTGTTTAAATGATTACAAATGAATTACTATGGAGTTCCTCCAAGAAATAACTAGATTGAAAATGGAGTGTTATGGAGTTTCTCTAAGAAACAACCAACCTTTGCATCTTCTAGGAACAATCGCTACAAAACCCTCAAGTGAGAGTGCCCAATGTGCCATATGAAGAAAAAATAAAAGGTGGAAGAAAACACCCTCTAGATGGACCTAGATCCAATCTATAGCCAAACATAGGAGCTAACAACTCATCATAATGTACTATAAAAAATCAAAATCTGGTCTTGAAAATATGTCAGATGAGTTGAAAAGGTTGTTTTCCTTCATGTTGAGTCATTCTTACCCTTGTGAATTCTCACACAATCTACATGGCATGACAAATGAGCTCATGGTGTCAAATTCAGGTGAAATGAAAGTCAAAGTTAACTTTCTTTGGCACTCTAAACATAATAGAAATGTCTAATATGCACCAAAACACTCAAAATAAAAATTCACTAAAAATTGCTTCCATGTAACTTCTCCATATGTATATTTACAACTGATACATGAACACACTTGAAGAATGAACCAGATTTGAACAAATAGATGGGACATGTGAATAACTTCTCTTAGAAGTTGATGAAGAGAGAAAACATTATCCTTGCCACTTGAAACTTTCTAAGGATTGAAGATTTGGAGTCTCTAAGGCTTCTCCTCTACTATTTCTCCTCTTTGTCTTCCTAAAAACTGAGCTTTAAGAGTGACATAGATCTCCTCTCAAAAAGCTTTTGTTGATATTCTCAGGGAAGCCCACTCTGAAACCATAATTAAAATGACAACACAACCCATGGATATCCATCACAGACACCATCAACATTAAGTATTTAGCCAAGAGAGAGATTTACCAATAAAGAAATTATATTAATTGTGCGTAATATACAATTTATGTGTATAACTAGCAATGGTTGCAGTATAACAAGACTCTCTAAAATACTACATCTCCACGTGCTCATGAGATGACTTTATGCTCCATTCCTTTCTACAAGAACACAAAGGGTTCTTATATAGAAAAAGTAGAATGTGAGTGAGAGATTATTATTGGTAGAGTAAACGGTGGGATCCTTCCCAAAGTTACACCTAACCCTTCTCACACATGTGAGGATAACTACCACATTAATTGTACATTTAATAATTATGTGCACATAATAAATCACATTTTTTATAACATATCTACTTAAGGTGGACTTCACATCAAGTGGGAACATGACACACTCCAACATTTTCCTAGTGTAATATTAAAGTCCACAAAGCTACACACAATGAATAAACTATGAGACACCTTCAAATGTGATATACACCTATCTCCACATGTCAAGTATTTACCTTCACCATTATAGCATTGGCTGGGCATTTATGATAGATTAGGTCAATAGAGTTATCCGTTAGGTTAAAATGTTTGGATAACATCAAACAAAATATACGTATCTAACTTCAAACCATGAACATTTGTTATTATTTTACTTGCTTGATTAAGTTGTTGTTAATGGACATATGTACATTGTATTACTTCTAGTTGAATTAATGTCACCATTTCATCACCACCTCTTTCAACTATCTTTTCGCTAGGTAAATGGGAGTGATTTTTGCCTGTGAAATGAATTTGTATGCTCAAATAGTTGTTAAAACTATGTCAAATCTTTCCATCACATGTATTCTTTTTGTTTTACTATTTTTTTAAAATTAAATTTATCTTTCTAATATGTACCCTATTATTTCAATATATAAACAAAGAAATTTACAAGGAAATGGTTAATACACACATGAGTATTTAGGTTGTTACTATTTTCTTAAATTTCATTAATTTTTTTAATTTATACCCTTTTATTTCAATTTATAAGAAAATAAATTTACAAGGAAATGCTTAATAGACACCTACGTATTTAGGCTCATAAGTCTCATTTTAATTCCACGGTCCCATTAGAGAATGAGAAGACAACATCTTTGGGTTTTAACCAAATAAATTGTGCACTTTATTACATATGAAAAAATAGAGTGTATAATTTCTTTGATGAAGATGCCAATTTTTTTACAAGGCTTTGAAGATAATTAATGTTACTCAACACACATTTTATTGTAGCTAGCCAAATCCATCCCCAGTGGCCATTATTTATTGTGCCTTGTAAAAATGTTAATGTTACCTGCTTCGCACCAAATTTAATAGATTACCATGTTAGAGAACAAAGATTAGTAAATAAGAAAATAATTAGAAACAATGGCTGAAATAGGAATCCATCCAATCTTTTGTTTTCTTATAGCTCCATTATTATTCTACCTTATCATGAAAAGCTTATAAAAACATGAATAAAAATTAAAATAAAGGTAAAATCATAGAGTAAGATCAAACCATGTTTAAATACATCTATGATAAAAAAACAAAGTATTAAAACCAAAGGAAATATAAAATGTCAATCTACTAATGCACCTTTATTATTACTGATTAAATTTGCACTAAGTATGATAACCAACAAGAGTGATTATTTAGTTGATGGTAGCCATTGAACATCAAAAGTTTGAGATTAATAGTATGCTACAACTGATTTATGGCTTATATGTTGCATAAATTGATTCCCATTAAGTGCGAGTTCCCATGAATGAATTGATATATAGACTAAAAATCAAACAAAAAAAATGTTAATAACAATTTATAACTATTAGCACATGTTAGTGTCTCTCTCCTATGTTTGTTTCTACCTTCCCAAGTGCCATATATCACTTGTATGATGATGATGATGATGATGATGATGATGATGATGATGTATTAATAAATCATTATTAATATATTTAATAATATAAATTTATAGTAAATATTGAGTATGTTGGTACTGATCGATGGATTCACAACACTGACTGCTAGGGCCTGCACTCCGGTTAGCAACCATTGCCATTGCTAACAGCTATAGTGGTGGAAGCTTTCAACAAATCAATGAATCAAATCCTTTAGGATTTGTTGGTTTTTTCTGTAGCTAAAAGGATTTTTAGGGGAGAATGTGATGATGTCTATATAGACATGTGGTGACAGTAAGAAGGAGATGACAACAAAGAGGAGGTTAGGGAATCTTGATGAGGACAATCAACCATCTCATTGCTTTCAACATCTAATTATTGGTGGTGAAACAAATAATTTGATGGAAGCAATCCCTCCAAAAGCTAGAGGTGGTTCCATTCTCTCAACATTTGTGTGCATTTTCACCATTCAACTCTCATAAATATACCTAGAGAAGTGAATAAAGATTCTCAAGGAATGTGCTTTAATTTACAAATTCATAACTTATTGGCCTAATGCAACAATATTGTAGAAATGGTTGGAAAAGATTTTAAATTAAGTTCTACCTCTTATATTAGTCTTCTTCCCCATGGTTTCTTTCAAGTCATTTTTTATAATGTAAATTAAAGGTATGACATCTTTAGTTTTGACCCTTGGTTCTTAGGGCAAGCTAGTATGTTTATGAAACCCTAGGAAGAGGGTTTTAACCATAATTTAGTGGATTTAAATAATATTCCCATCTATATTTGACTTTATGGTCTACCTTTAGAACTTTATAAATAATAAATCTTCAAACATGTTGGAGACCACCTGGGGGAATATACTTGCAGTGCAAAAACAACAAAAGTTGGCTTGATGGTAGTTTATTCTCAAATCAGTGTTAATATGGATCTTTCCAAGTCATTTCTCTTGGCGGTCAGATTCAAATCAAAAACTAAAGAATGATTATAGTACCTAAACTTTGAAAGTGTCCCATTCAAATGTAAAAACTACCATTATCATGGTCATTTTTCTAAAAACTATCCAAATCAAGCACCATTAAAATAAAAAGGAGATGATGGTTTCATTGAGCCTAAGAAAAAGAACAGAGGAAAAAGGGAAAAAATGTGGAAGTCAAAGAAGATAAAGGAAATAAATACGACCAATACAACTAACAAATTTGATATTATTCTTCAGGTGCTAGAGGTTAAAACAAAGACCTCTGAAAAAAACCCCCATGATAAACAACTAGAAGAAGAAGAAAAAGAAGATGTTGGTAGTGAATCTCTGTTAGAATAAGAAGGTGATGATGACATCGATATATAAGAAGACATAGTTTTTACCTTAGGGATTTGACAACTCTCACTTTCTCAGCTATGAGAATTAGTGAATAAGGACAACAACTTAAATATGGCACTAAAGTATTTATTAGGTAGAAAAAATAATCTTGGAATGCCTCCTCTCTCAAACTCAATACATGTGAAAGATCAAATCAATATTATCAAGGAAACTCAAATGCAAATTTTGAAAATGCTTACCAATTCCCCAAAGTAGATAGCAGTTAAAGAAAAACATCCTCCCTTTGCGTCAGGGCACTCAATATACTCCAAAATTAGGAAACAAACCGATCACTCGTAGTACTAGTAGGTCAAAAGGCTAATTAAGGTTTTGGAAGACTGCTCTCAAAGTCTTCAAATCTTCTCTTTTTCTCTGTTAGTTTTTTACCTTTAGTTGAAAAGCCTTGAATTGTAACTAACTTTGTCAAGGTTTTGTCACTATTTATTAGATGGGCTCTAGCCTTTTTTTTACCTATCAAAAAAAAAATTAATAATAATAATAATAATATTATTATTATTATTATTATTATTATTATTATTATTATTATTATTATTATTACTTATATCATTATTAAATAATATTATTATTTTATATATAGTAATAATATAATAATATTATTAACTAGTAATATTATAACAAAATGTAACATCTTATTTTTCATGTACTAGGTTGGGCTAAACAAAATTTATAAATAAAAAAACATAAAAATGTCAATCAAAATAGAAATATCTTGAATATGCTCAACGAAGAAGAAAACTTACACAAATTAAGGATTGGTGTTTTTGTAGAACCATATAGCATGCAAGAAAAAAGATAATTGTAAAAAATGGGCCTATTGTGACATGTGGAAGAATTATCATAAAGCTAAATGATAATTTAAAACACTATAAATGTACTTTTTCACTAATCCATAATTAGCATTAAACACAACTATCAATCCATACTTAATAGTGTAATGTTTGTTTAAACATTCATGGATGAAGTTAGAGGACAAGGTCAATAACAGGTAGGTGATAGTTCAGTCTTAGTGGAAAATAATGCTGCCATGGAATCCCTCATAATAAATCCCCTACAGGCCAACAAATGTGCCCTCAACCTCCATGTAGTGCTCAACTTCTTTCATCTACAAAATCTCCATGGCATCAAGAACCAATATGGAATATTAGTTATAATTATTTAGAATTTATAGCTTACAAAACTTGGTGTTTTCCAAAGCCAAAGGTGCCTCTTACTACACCATTAGTGTCATGTCATTCTTGGGAGGCAACAAGCTCATAAATCAAACTTATTCATCATCTTCACCCCTTGAAACCTAAGAAACACATGGGAAAGGAATGTATTGCTACCAATGCATTATTAACTCTGATGAAAAATAAAATGCAAGGGGGTAAAAACACAGAGCAGAAAAACACATAACACAGAGAGATGACTAAAGAAGAATATTTAAATAACACCCATTCATGAAAATATGTTACAACCATCAACTGCTACTACCTACTCACACATGTGATGCATGTTATCAACCCCCTTCAAATTGTTTATCTTTCTTCCAATTGTCAATTGCCTCATGTCATAATATTAGTCCATTTCACTTTAAATTTGAATCATGCACTGCTCCCTCAATCATTACTTCCTTTCTTTTTTTTAAATTTTTAATGTATAAATAATAATATATAATTCACATATAATAATATATTATATTATATTATATATAAATATAATGTAGTAAATAATATTATATATAATATAATATACTATTAAATAAAATTATAATACATAATATAATATTTTATATATATGTGAAAACAAAATTCAACAACTTTGTATCAATAACTTCAACAAAATTGAATATAATAACCTTGATTAGACAAATGATTATGAACGAAAAACTGCTAAGAAATACTTCCATTCTATTGTTCATGCATGGAATCATCAGAAAGATCCACACCAACAGAACATATAGGTATGTTATCAACCCTCACCTAATCTATGTTTATACAATATTTTTATTTTCTCAATGTAACTAACAAATTATTATACATTATGAATTTTAGGCATTACAATTTTTTATGCAACATCCATGTCTTCAAAATACAAGACAACTTACACAACTACTCAATTATGTAGAATGACATACAATGTATAGAAAGGGTGCTTGCTTACATAAAAAAAGAGGGAAAATGGTTTGTAGGTAAGATGTTGAATAATTTAAATAATTGTATAAAAACTATACATAATATTTGTGTAAGAACTAACAATCGAGTTATTATTTCTTATAGGTATGATGTAATGTGGGCATTGAATCTTAATGTATCAAAATTATATCAAGACTTAGAGACAGGAGATAAAAATTTTGAGCCTAAAAGAAACAGTGATAGAGTAAATACACACAATCACTATATATTGCAGTTGTGGAGAGCAAATGTAGATTTTCAACCTATTCTTTTTAAACACATTATGGTCAAATACATTGTCAAGTATACAACAAAGGCATAAAAGAGTTATGAAACTTATCATCAAATATTTATGCACCTTGCAAGCATTTAAAACCCTAATGAATTAGCATGAAGAGCATATAAGAGAGTTCTAATTGAAACAATCATCGAAAGAGACATTGGGGCATAAAAAACATGTCACGTGTTGTTGGAACTTCCATTAGTAGAGAGTAGTAGAGAATTTATCAACTTGAATTTTCACATCAGGTGTTCAAACCTATCGACAAAAAATATGAAGATGATCATGAAGAACATATAAATTCTTTCATTGATGGATATAATAACATGCCTTTTTCCATGGAAATCGCTTCACTTATTGAGGTGGCTAGATCTTAGACATATAATCCAAGGTGAAAAAGATAACAAATGGGAAGCAAGGACTACAACAGCTATTATGAGAGTATTCCCAAGGTTTTGTTTCATCCTTGCACGTGAATCAAATAAATGGATAGATTTTTATTGGTTAGAGTTATTACTTTACAAGCCATTTCATGGTATACAAAGATATTGGAATTAATGATGAAGAAATAAAATCAAATTGGGATTTATTCAATTATAATTATTGGCGTGTCGAGAGAAGAACAATTCCAAAAAATGTTGAAAGTTATGGTGATTTTGAAGATAATTGACATCTTCAATAAAACAAAATAGAACATGAGTCGTAAATCATATCTAGGCTAAAACATGGCCAAGTTAATGGAAGTTAGTGAGATATGTTGGGAAGAAGAGATATTGACAGACAAACATTATGGGATAACACATATCGAGGTGAAGAATACACAAATAAAGTGATAAAATTCATAAGCACCATGAAAGATAATTGGCTTATTATAGATGACGATATAGCACCAAATATGAATTATGAAACCTTGGGTGCTAAACAAAAATAAGCACTTGATATCGTTATGACACATTATCATGTACGTCAAAATACTTTACCATTATGCATGATAGTTCAAGGAGCAACAGGAATAGGAAAATCATATCTAATTAGTGTCATTCATCAAGCTCTTTAAGATGCAACATTCCCAGAGCGTTCTCCACTTATATTACTTGCACCAATTAGAGTTGTAGCATTCAACATTGGTGCCTTAACTATCCATGCACAACTTCACATCCCATTCATGGATTTTGTAAAATTAGAAGGAACAAGGCATATAATTTTCTCATAGAATATTCTCTACATAAAATACATATTAATTGATGAAATGAGCTTCATTGGGCAAAACTTGCTACAAAAGATAGACTATAGACTCCGTCAAGCATTTCCTAAAAATAGAAACACGAGTTTTGGTGGGATATCTATGATTTTGGTTGGATATTTAGGTCAGCTTCCTCCTATTAGTGATAGACCACCATACAATAGTAATAGACATGCAAAACTATTGTGAGAAGAATTCAAAATAGTTGTTACTTTGGATAAGATCTTTAAACAAGAAGGAGAAAGCAAAGACCAACAAAGGTTTCATCGACTTCTCACAAATCTGAGAGATGCAAATCCAACAATAGATGATTGGAATCTATTGATGACAAGAACAAATGTTGGACTATATAGAGCCACCAATGAAGAGTTTGATAATTATATTCATTTGTTTTCCATAAATGATAATGTGCATAACCACAATAGAGTAAATTATATTCATTGAAAATACCTATTACATGTAGCATTGCAACCAAAGTAGGAAGTGTCAACGCACCAACAAGGGGTCCAAATGATGAACTCGATGTGGAGTTATTAATTATTAGCGATGCAAGGGTCATGTTAACATCCAATCTTTGGATAGAAGTAGGTCTTGTAAATGGATCTCTAGGGTATATTATAAGTATAATATACAAACCCAGAAGTGCCCCACCAGAACCACTGACATATGTTGTGATTGTGTTTGAAAATTACTTAGGAATATCATTTGAAGATGAAACTTCATATACAATTTCAATTGCATCAATACAAAGGGGATGCACAAATCAACTACCCTTACGGTTGGCTTGGGCATTAATAATACACAAATCATAAAGTTTGACTCTTTCAAAAGTCACAGTTGATATAGGTCAAAAAGAAAGAATATGATTAACATTTGTGGTTATATCCCATGTAAAGTCCTTAAAAGGACTAAGAATATTACTACCATTTACATATGACTGCTATGAAAAGCTGAAAAATGGAAAACAACTTTCGAAACGAAAAATTGAGGAAGAGAGATTGAAACTCTTAGAGGATAAATAATCACATGTACTTATAAAAAAAAATGTGTACTTATTCATTATTTTAAATTTTATGTGATGTGTATGGCACATTTTGATGAGTATTAAATAATTTTATATTTAAACATTTTATCTTATATATATTACAATTTTGGGTGATTTAATATAAATGATATTGTAATTTTAGATGATTTAATGTGATGTATATTATACATTTAAAATTTAATGAAAAAATCATATTGTATGTTAAATAAATACACAAAACGTATAAATACTATTACCATACTTATCTTAGATAAATCTATATAAGATGTCGAGAGATATCATTCTCGAAGTGCTTATATTATACTAAATTTATAACATAAATAAAATAACTACCTCAAGAATGATCTCTCCTAAAATCTTTTACTTAAATGTATCTTAAATATACTAATTTACATACAATAAGATATCATATTCATATATATATATATACACACACTTCATATCAATGAATTCAACAAAATCTTTATCAATGAAAAAGGTATTTTGAGACTCTTCAAACCATTTGTCCAAGTAACTTAGGCCTATCTGAAATTAAAGGTTTTGAAGTTTTTTTCCTTAAACACAGCTGCTTTGTGGCACGATAAAATAGCTTTGTAAGCTTATAAATGTTATACACAATACGTGGTAATGCAATTGTCTTTTTTCTTGTAATATTATATAAGATACGTATTAATATTTGTTTTTTTAATTATGTTAGAAAATTATAAATTGTTTTTATTGTTTTCTTTTTAAAATAATTAATTGAAATAAAAAATAACCATGTAGACTTGCATGAAACAAATAGTAGTTGTGGTTTTAAATAATGGAAGGATCATAGTTGGAATTGTTTGAAACTTTAGAACCATTTTATTAATACTTATCATAACTATAGGTATTATTGTTTTCATCTAAATTAATTAACTTGCTTGGAAAATCATGCAAAAGTTTATAATGTTTGAAAAAAATAATAAATATTTACTTTTCAAAATATATTTATTTATATCGTAATTGGTTTATTTATGATATTTTCTATGAAAAATATAATTTTTAATAAATAAAAATATTGAAATTGAAATAATCAATCAAAATTTTAATATTTTTTTAGTAAGGTTGGAAAGCAGGAGAAGAGAGTGCATTGTCTTTTTGGTCCATTTCCTATAATTTTTACTAAGTTACAATAAAAATGAATAAATGACACACATAATCGATCCTCAAATTTTATCTTCTAAGAAATAGCAGCACTTGGTCGTCAACCATTGCTACTTTATCGTCTGCTAAAAATTGTTGCTTATAATTCCCCCACTTCTCTGAAGGGACTCAAAGTATGACCAATCTTGAAATTTCAAAAACCTTAACACATAAATATCAAGTTACATTAAATTTTTCATCTATATTTGCATTATGTTAAAATTTAAAGCTCAAGGACATCAAAATTATTAAATGGAAACAATGAGTTCAACTCTTTACTTAGAATTTAACTTTCAACCTATGGAAGGCTAATAACAAATCTAAATATGAATTGTGGCAATACAAAGTTAAATGAATATATCCATATGGCTATTAGAGACTTCACAAACTTTTTCATAACTTAAAAAATAAGAGCACATAAATTCTAGTTTATCTTTAAATTGTTAGTTAAAAAATCCAAGGTAAAAACTTATGAGCATGATAAATCTTCAAAATAAATAAAAAAACATGAGATGCTCCCCAACCACTTGAATAACACTTCCATAAAATTCATTAATAAATATCTTCATTGAAACTCATTAACAAACTTCGTGTTCAAACACAAATTCGCAAAATGTTTGTAGTAATTATTGTTCATAAACCTTTCACACATTATCACACAAATAAATAGTATATAAAACTATAAGAATACAAGCATCCATAATATGCTTGCATAGGTATTTACTTATCACTCTAGGCTCTTCCACATCCTTTTGTATTTTGACCAAAACAACAAAACAAAATTAGGATAAACCACTTCAAATTACAGTACAAGTCTAAAGCATTACAAAAAGATAATGTTTTTGTGCTCGTGTTGATGACAATAGTGTTGTTTACTCCAAGTTTTAGTTGCAGGGTGTATATTATCCTCCACATGTTTCTCTATAGTCTAGTATTTAGTGTCAACTACATGCTATGTTTTTGTTGTTGGCATTCGCATTCCACATTCATTATAGTTAACTAGGTTGGATTGCAAAATTTTAATATCTAAGTTTCCTTTCAATTTGTTTTTACTTCTCTGCACATAACAAAGAAATTTATAGAGCACATTCCCTTTTGAAAACCATTATCAGAAGCCAAATCTATGGTTCATACATATTTCCATCCATTTACAGAGCTTTCTGTAAAATTATCACATTCTTCCAACACATTTTTATTAGAATGATGAAAGTAACAAATAATTTGTTTCCAAGAAATGGACTAATTTTCTACCAAATTTGGATTGTTCTTTCCTAGAAAACTTTTTATTTTGCAAGAGGAGGATTAACACATAATTTTGGAATCAAGCCATTGAATGCAAACACATTTTTGACTTCATGAAGCCATAATAATTATTTCGTCCCTTCATCATTCAAACAAAATTTGTATTATTGTAAGATTTTTTTAAAACCGCAATTTTTCTCTTCCAATCAGATGATCTAAGTAGTAGCTCAAACATGAACAACATTGATATTAAACTAATTAATATTTTAATAAAAGAACAAATTGTAGTGATATAAGCCATTATTTTTCATGTGATATTGGTGACAAATGTGGCATTGGCACTAAGTGGTGCACCTTAGTACCAAATGCATTGGCCAAGACTTGTTGTGCTTGTATCTTATGATCAGCTTCATGTTTTTCGCCATAAAATTTTAAATCTTAATGTACAAAGTTTTAACATGCCCCTATAATTTAACTTGATATAAAAATACACTTATCGGTTAGTTAGGCCAACAAAAACAACTGGCCATAACACTTGGCTTCTTGGACACAATGCAATTTCACCAAATTTACATCCAAATAGAGATTACTAGATAGTTTAGAGACATCCCATTTTTTAATATCATTAATATAATTTAATATTATTAATTATAATATTATACTATATTGAGGATAATGAATATCTATTTAAATTAGGGTTTTCACTTCCCTACACCTTCTGGTAACACCTCTACCTCCATGCGGCCATGGATGTGGTGTCCTCTGGTGAGGAATTGTTTGTTTTACTTGGTCATGTTCCTGCTAGCTTTTGAGCATTTTATAATGCTTTGTGGCTATCAACAACCGCTTCACCTCTCTATTTTATCATTTCCCTCTGAAGTGTGGAAGGATGTCCTCAAAACCTTTCCCATACAGCTCCCTACTTTCTTCAAACCTCTTGGCCTATGTCGCTACATATTATTTAGAGTAGGTTGGTAATGATAATAGAGAGATGGAAGTAGCAAACAAAGTGATATATAGTGGCAGGGGAGTGGTTGAACCTTTACATAAGATTAGGAGGCAAGTTGAAGTGACCAAGGAAAAAAACAAATATGAAAAGGTTGGGAGTGGAATTGAATATCATGCAAGCAGTAGAAGAAATCATTGTAATATGAATAATAAATAATGAGCTGTAAAACATATCCTAATGACTCAAAGATCGTACCCTTATCTTTAAATTCTTAGGATATTGTCTAAGTTCAAACGATCTACAAAATTGGTTGGATAATAATTGGGACCTTCGATCACCAAACTAGATTAAACTTTTCCCTCATGGTTTCTTCCAAGTAGTTTTTGACTCAGCCAAGCTTGGGGATGAACATTTTATAAGTGGGCCATGGTTCATGGGTCGAGTTGGCCTATATATGTGGCCATGGGAAGAAGGGTTTAATCTAAAAATAGAGGATTTAACTACTGTCCTAGTTTGGATTTGAATGCAAGGTCTTCCAACTAAGTTTTGGTCTGAAGACGTCATTAAGCAAGTAAGAAACTAGCTTGGGGAATACATTTACATGTCAAAGACAAAAAATATAGTATTATTATCAGTTTATGCAAGAATATGTGTAAAGTTGGAGTTATCAAAAAAAATTCCCCTGATAATTTTATTCAAATCTGAAACAAGGGAACAATTTCAATAACTGTACTATGAAAACATTCCCTTTAGATGCAGGAATTGTCATGTGCATAGTCACCTTGCTAGAGATTTTGTAGATAAAGATCAATTAGATAAGGGGAAATGTGTGGAGAATTTCAAAGAAGTAGAATAGAAACAAAGGTCAAGGAATCAAAACCAAAAAAAATGGAAATAGAGGAAGATGGAATCTCCAAATACGTACACTAATGTCCAAGTTGAGGAGCCTTCTAAAAATATTGATGACAGAGTGATAGATGAATCTCTCCCAAATCCCTCCAAAGGCCAAAATCAGCAACATAAACTAGAAGATATGAACAATGAAGAATATATCCCAGAAAAGAAAGAATAATAAGGGTTGAATAAGAAGATGTTCATGAAGATATTTTGGGATTGGAGGCCCTCTCTCATTTTCAGCTTGAGTAACTATCAAATCAGGGCAACAATATAGAAAGTACAAAGTTGGCCATAAAATCAATTCAA
The DNA here is from genome assembly GCA_037957365.1 of Torreya grandis. Lineage (NCBI taxonomy): Eukaryota > Viridiplantae > Streptophyta > Pinopsida > Cupressales > Taxaceae > Torreya > Torreya grandis. Next base: position 1,099,576 of record JARHVA010003237.1, read on the forward strand.
GGAGGCAAAAGTAAACCTAGACGTCCATGTCTCTCAAATTCATGAAATTTGGAAGATCAAATCAATATAAGAAAAGGAAGCCCGAAGCAGATTTTGAAAATGATTGAGTAGAAAATAGGCAAAGAAAGCATTCCTCTCTATGAGCAAGATATTAAAGCAAATCAAAATTCATGAAAGAAACTCTTAACTTTAGTTGAGAGGGATAAGCCCATCGCCCGAAATTGCAAAGGGATGAAAACGACTTCCTATTAATCCTTTCTTGTTTCAATGCATAATGAAGTGAAGTGGTTACCTATTATTCCCAGTGGTAGAAGTCATGGTTAGTTTTTTTCTTCTAAGGCAATGTTTGCCCTCTAAAAATAGATGAATTGTTTATAATGTTGCCAACGTTTTTATATTATTTTAATAGATGACTTTCAGCACTTTTTTTACTAATAAACAATTATATTACATTAATATTATATAATATCAACTTTTTTTTATATACATAAAATATTTTATTCATGACATTGCTCTAAGAGCTCTTACATAAAAACATTATAACAAGACATATGACCTTATCCAATGACAAGGTCAAAAAATAACCTATTATCTATTTGATCACTATCAGTGTTCTAGCTTATAATCTTTCATTACTTAATCTTCGTCTTGTTATCCAACTTCGTCAACTTGATGACTCGGCTGGGGTTTGACATTCTACACACATTATCAATGGTGCAGATGTTTTTTTATGTTTTTTGTGTCTTCGGTGATGCTTGTTAACATATTATGCACACCCTCTATCTCATTAGTGTTGATACATAGCATCGTTAATATCTGAGTGCCAACTCTCATTTCTTTCCCACTATTTTTCATGAAATTATTAATGCGAATCAAGTTGTCATTGATGGCCTCTGTCAAGGTGAAGTGAGCCATGAAAAAATCTTGAAATCTTCTGGTTGAGGCCTCCAACTCTTTCTATCGTTCTATATTTTCATTATTTTGTTTAGCCACCAAATTTTTAATGCTTTCCACTGCCTCCTTTATGAAATTAATCCTTGTTATGAGATTTTTGAGATTATTTGTCAGTCTATCTGGTTGTGCCTCTCCCTATTGGGGAGCATTTCTTCCCTATTTTCAAGACCCCAACCCTGTTGAGCTTCCTCTATTTTGATGGCGAATTATCTCTTCATCAGTCCTCCTTGGGTCGCTCATGCCTTCTATTTTCCATTATCTGCCTCTCCTCTATTTTCTAACCCATTAATTTTTTATTTTCATTTATCTAAATATTTCTTGGGCTGCCCACTCCTTCTAATCCATCTCCTACCTTCCTAGAAGTTTGCGTAGAAACGTCAACTTTTGTCATTTATTTCCTTTACTGCCTCTCGCTCCATAAATTCATTCTGATTTGCTTCCATACCTCTCCTGGCCTGAACGCTCTTAATTTTCCATTACTCCCCTATTGGTACCCTCATTAGCTCTCTTTACTCCTCCTTGCTTGACTTCAATGCGCAGTTGAGCTCCCTCATTTTGCATGTCTGGCTTGTCCTCCATTTCATTATTTTGGTCTCCTAGAGCCCCACGTACTGGAAGGTTTGTCACAGCTTTTATCTTTTCCAACACATTGATTGTGATTGAAAGCAATAATCTCGCCACTTGTATGATCGCCATTGTCAATTCCAAGAATGTCTCAGCCCAAATCGCCAGCTTTTCTCTTTTCTGTTGGTCTTCTCTTTTCTTTCTCCCTCCTTGAGGACGTAATGCTAGTCTTGCTCGTTATATTCTTTTGTTTGTGCTTCCACCAGAGGAAAGTCACCCCATTCAGGGAAAGTTTCTTCTTACTGTTCTCCTTTTGTATTTTCTTTCTAAATTTTTCCTCTTTCTATGCTGCAATTTTGCTCTTTGCCAAATTGTGCCCCTTCTAGGATTTGCCTTTTTTCAGTGTCTTATTTATTTTGTTGTTCTTATAACTCTGCATTTCACCTTCTTTATTCCTACGTCCACTATTCACTTTTCTCCTTTTTTATGCTTCAATTTCTCCATTAAAATTTGCATTCTTTATGGATGATCTCCTTCAGCTCTTCCATTTCCTTTTATTCCTCGACATTCCTAATATTTCCCATTTTAAATACCGTCAAGTTTTTTAGCCCAAAATTTGCTAGCCAATCCATCGCCTTATTCCCTTCACGTAGTATGTCCCTCACCTTTTTTTTTCAAACTCGTTTCGTAATTGAGTTGCTTCTTCCATCACCCCATTCAGTCACCTATTTAAATTTTTATTTTTATTATTTTCCAATGTTTTAATAATAGTTAACAAAACCCCTTTTATTTTTTATTTTTTTATTTTCTCATTCCGAGTTATCTTCAGAGCCATAATTAGCCCTTTTGCATCAACAACATTGTTCATATTGATTCCTTTTGACATCACTTTGTAGGCAATCCCCTGTCCTAAGTGGTTTTTGATAATAGCTCTTACCCTAGATTATGTGATGCACCATCAAATTTGACTTTGAACTAGCCCTGAAATGGTGGGATCCATTTCACTTTCTCCCTAGATATCTTTTTATTTTGTTTATTAAGAGGTTGCATTGAGTCATACATCTTTTTGGCTATCCCCTAATTATGGAGAGTTATTATTTCCATAGGGTTTGCTTCCTTATTCTTCAGTTGCTTGATTGTCGTGGCAATGTATAGATTATTAACATCTACCTCCAAATTTCTTTGCTAGTTTTATTTCTAGTCCTTGCTTCAAAAAATCACTTATTTCGTTCTAGCCAAATCTTTCATGTGATGAAACTTGGACCCATTTCTCAAATATCTTTTCTTAAATTCAGTTTCTTGTTATAATGCCAAGCCTTCAAAATATTTGGTATATTTTCACTTATGCTCCAACTCAGGTTAAACTCGTCAAAAACTGAATTCCATAGGTCCAAGGTGAATTGGCAATGTAATACAAATGCTTTGTATCCTCCTCACTATTTAAGCGTATGACACATCTTGTTGGCCCTTGGAATCCTCTCTAATTTAGATTCTCCCCTGTCAAGATCTTCCCATGCATTATTATCCATAAGAAAACTTTTATTTTTGGCTAAGCTTTCAAACTACAAATATTTTTCTAGAACAAGGTCATTGGGTCACTTTGCTTCTCTCCCTCTTGACCTTCATACCCTGCTTTTATCGAGTACTCTCTTGTTCCTCTTCTATTCCATTTAATCTTGTCTGGCTTTGTATTCCATGGGATCCTAAAACCTTTTAGGATTCCATTTAGACCTTTATGTGCTTCATTCTGAGTGTCATCCCTGTTTTGAAAGCTTTTCCAAGTAACCGTCTGGAATCTTGCTTCCATTCCTTCCTCCCAATACTCTTTTACTTTATGATCCCATTGTCTGATACTTTCCTCTCTAATTTATGAAAACCTTTGATCCATTTATAGAGGTTTATCACTTACCCAACTATTTTCCCAGAAATTTGTATCTTCTCCATTTCTAACATGTCTGAATAGGCCTTTCAAAATTATTTCCCTGGACTCCTTCATACTGTTTCATATGGTAGAGCCTTTTGGAAGTTCCCAAGATGTGAATATTTTGTTTGGGTTCCCTTCATTGAGTTATTTCTTTCTGAGTAAGACACTCCATTCTTCCTTCCACCTCGTTCCTGCCCTCCAAACAAGTTTTGCCAATAGTACAAGATTTGTCTTTTGGAGGTTTCTTATTCCTATCACTCCTTGGTAAAATGGTTTGCATATCTTTTCCCATGCCAACAGAGGTAGCTTGAATTTTTATCATGTTCCTTGTCATAATTTTTTTTTTAGAATCATATTCATCTCCATCAATATTCATTTGGGTGCTTTTAATAGAGAGAACCTATAGTTGGTAGTAGATTGCATCACTGATATAATGAGGGTTATTCTTCTTGCATATGTCAGATGTTTTCCTTTCCAACTGCTCAACTTTTTCTTCATTTTCATTGACTTCCTACCACAGATTCTTTTTATATTTTCCTTTGAATGATAGGAATCCTAAGGAGTTATCTAGGAGTGTGGTTTTTCTAAACCCAAGATTCTAGACAAGAAATTATGTAGGTTCTGAGAGACATTGATGAAGAAAATATATGACTTACTTTTGTTTATGGATTGCCCTAATGCTCTCTCATCATTTCTCAGTAAGTCCCTTATGGCTCTGATCTCTTGCAACCTAGGTAACGTAAAGAGCATTGTGTCATCAACAAATTGCAAGTGAGTATGTGTCGTTTCCCCTGTTGATGCCTAAATCCCTTTTATATTGCCTTTTTATTTGAGGGATTTTATCTTCCTACCCAAGCCTTCCACCATAAGGATAAAAATATAAGGGGATAAAGGGTCCACTTACCTAAGGCCCCTGGTATCCAAGAATAAGCCTTTAGGAGAGCCATTTATCATTACCAAAAACTTAGAAATTTTATAAAAACTTTGGATCCATCTTCTCCAAACTTCTCTAAATCCAAACTTCTGGAGAAGCTTATCTAGAAATGTCCAATCCACTTTATCATATGCTTTGGCTATATCATGTTTTATCAACATTCCTTACCCCTTGCTAGCATTTCCATAAGATATTTATCTTCCCTTTACGAAACCCCCTTGCTCCTCTGAAATCAATTTTATAAGGATTTCCTGAAGCCTATTTGCAATGACCTTCAAAACAATATTATACATGGTATTGCAAAGGGAGATTGGTCTGAAATCCTTAGGCATGCTATTATCCACTATTTTGGGTATAAGCACAAGAAACGTAGAATTAAAGGCTTTCAACATCTTTTGAGATTATGTTGATTCCTGAACCACTGCTCTAATTTTTTCTCCTAGGAGGTCCCAAAACTACTGAAAGAAAAGGGCAGGAAACCCATCTGGGCTTGGAGAGTGGTCCCCTTCCATTTCAAAAACTACCCTCCGAACTTCTTCAAGTGAGATATTTTCCATTAAACTATCATTATCAAATTGAGTTATATTGTGAGGGATATTCTTCACAAAATCTTCTTGTTCTTCCTTTATTTCCCCTCCTTTTGGGGTTAACAATCCCTCCCAATATTTAAACAGGTATTCCTTTATCTCCTTAATAAATTCTATATTATTACCTTCTAAGGTCTCCATCTTTTTTATATAGTTCTTTTATCTTCTAATCCTACACGAGAGGTGAAAGAATTTCATGTTTTGATCTCCCTCTTTTAGCCATATGATCCTAGACTTCTATTTCCAATATATTTCCTCTTTTTGATAGATCTCCTCCAGAGTTTTAGTTGTTTCGTCCTCTTCTTTTAGTAAATCTATTAAATCATACCCCTCCATTCTCAATTCTTGGATTTCACTACTTTTTCTTAGCAACTTTGTTTGTCTTGGAAGATATTTCTGAAAATGCTATGATTCCATTTCTTCAAAGCCTCCTTCATCTCCCTAAGTTATTACAAGAAAAAA
>JARHVA010003237.1:1110000-1225000 GCA_037957365.1 Torreya grandis
AATAATGAAGCAAAGGCTCAGGCCTTGGTGCTTGGTTTGGATCTAGCCTTCTATTGTGGTATTGATAAGCTTCAAGTGGAAGACGATTCACAATTAGTTCTTTCTACTTTGCGAAAGTCTTCAACTTCTTCATGGAACTTGGAAAATATTCTCTCTAGGGCTTAGGAGAGTTTAGCTAGGTTTAAAGTTTGGGAAGGAATGTATTGTTTCAGTGTAGCAAATTTTGTATGTATGTATGTATGTATATATATGTATGTATGTGTATATATATATGTATATATATATATATATATATATATATATATCAACTATAATTATATATTAATATATAATAATACATATATTTATAATAATTACGTTAATAATTCCCGTGGATGGGTCATTGGTAGTCATAAAAGAAGAGAAAAGCAAGAAGAATGTAGAATGGTGTCCCCCTCCTACTGGCTGGTTCAAATTGAATTTTGACGAGGCTTCAAGGGGTAATCCTAGAGCTTCTAGGTTAGGATGCATCATTAGAGATTGTAGTGGATCCCTTATTAGGGTTGTATCCAAGAAATTAAAGGATAACACTAATAATGAAGCAAAGGCTCAGGCCTTGGTGCTTGGTTTGGATCTAGCCTTCTATTGTGATATTGATAAGCTTCAAGTGGAAGGTGATTCACAAATAGTTCTTTCTACTTTGTGAAAGTCTTCAACTTCTTCATGGAACTTGGAAAATATTCTCTCCAGGGCTTAGGAGAGTTTAGCTAGGTTTAAATTTTGGGAAGGAATGCATTGTTTCAGGGTAGCAAATTCTACAGTGGATTTTCTCACTAATTGTGGAGTTGATCAAAGAGCATCATTTATAGTTGACAATCATAGAGTGACATGGGATGAGTTTGAAAGAATCTCTAATATTAATCTAGGTGCATAATGGGGGTGATTTTTAATAATTGGTCCTTCTAATTTACTATCCCTCGTGTGGCTAGAAGGTGGTGACAGAGGTCGTTTAATGAGGCATGATTATCCTCCATTATGGCTAGATTTTCATGTGGCTTCCCTCTCAGATTTTTTATCTATCAATCCTTTCAGTCAGTGGGTTGTGTTCCTAGGTTTTCATAAGCAATATCAAAAGATATGGATCGGTTCATAGCTATGACACTTAGGATTCTAGCAGTGGGTGGAGGAAGTAAAGTTCAGGAGATGGCATTTTGTGGTGAAGCCTCTAGAGCATGCACTAAGAAAATTTTCTAGGTTCTGACAGAAGAAATTATGTAGGCCATCTTATTTACCCTAGGGGAGGAATACCTAATGGAAATATTTTTTAGTACGGTGAATTCTGAGATTGATGCTCTATTTACAATGAATGTGCTAGTGTAGGTTTAGGACAAGGGCAAGGTGGCTAGGGTTCAAGATTTATTTGTGGACCCAGTGCATAGGAAATAATTTATACAAATCTTGGATAATTTCAATGCTAGCCCAATCCTAGAATTTCCCTTCTCTAGAAAAAAAGGTTTTGGGTTTATCCCATTATCCATTTTCAAGGCACTTGAAACATAATTTGCTACCATGTTGGGTTATGTTAAATAATTATAGGGTAAGCTTCATCATCCCCCCTTGGTGGGTGGATAATTTATATCTCCCCCTCCATGGGTGCTAATACAGAGTCACATATATGAGTTGGAATACTGTAAATAATCCCATCAATGCAAAGAAAGGGTGGAAGTAGTGTCCTTTCTATGTCAGTTGGTAGATAATCCTTGACATGCAGCTCCACCATGGGTTGCTTGTGTCCCTCATCATATAGTCATGGCATAAATATGTGGTTGATTAGAGAGCAACCATGGAGTGGTGTTGGTTAGGGGTCTGAAGAGCAAGCTGCATCATGTTGCCCCTGATGGGAAGCATGTCTTAGTCTCCGAGGTGAAGCTAGAAGAAGATGCAAGTTGAAGTGCTTTGGTTCTACTTGGTATGCTAGTAGTCAGTGTTTTGGTATTGATATAGCTCTATTGACTGTTTTATGAGGGTTGAAAAGTTAGTTTTGGTATATTGTATTTTTGGTTGCATTGCCACTTGGCAAGTTGTGTTTTTATCTGGGACCTCAATTTTGTTATCAAATTCCTTAAGGTCTAGTTTTATTGTAATTACATTACATTTTTTAATATAGGGCAAGGGACCCATAGGAAGTAATTATCTAAAAATAATTACATTCATAATAATATTATATCTAACATCACATATTAATAATAAATACATCAATAACATTATAATGTATTTATATATAATATATACTAAAATATATTTTAAATTTATAATATAAAATAATATTATAATGTTATTGATATATTTATTATTAATATACGACATTAGATGTAAATATATATTATATTACATTACATATATTATTATTAATGTAATATATATATATATATACATATATATATATATATACATATATATATATATATACATATATATATATATATATATACATATATATATATATATGTATGTATGTATGTATATATGTATATGACATGATTTACATTTTTTAGTCGTAAAATTTAATATTTTTTTAAATCATATCATATATAAGATGAAAATATCATCAAAAACTTAAATAATTATTTTAAATGCATAGCTTATCTTTAATATTTATTTATTATACTATCAATTGCACTAATATTTAAAAGAAAAAAGATTACTAAATAAACATCATCATGAAATTTAACCAGAGGTATGATCAACTATCAAATTTAGTCCCTGTTAATGATTATTTATAGTGAATGATTAACATCTACCTATTTCTTCAGGAGTTGAATCACATAGTGAAGTTTTCTTCCTTAAAGTCATCAATGCCTCCATCAACCTATCAATCACACATTTTCAAAGATTTTATTTATCTCCTAATAATGGTAGGTAATCCTACCACAACATAGCTCTTGTTTTTTCCAATTATATATTATAATCATAAAACCATACCACATGTACAATTGTTGGAAACCTAGCATAATTAAGACATGGTAAACTTATATTGAATCTCAAGGAGAATATTAGTTCACATCTATTAAAAATATGAGTGGGACCCTCAGATTCCTTTCAAAATGTGTTTAATTACTTGTATTAGAAAAATTAAGGTTTATATGGAATATTTCATTGAATTATATTGTTAAATGGAGGAGAGGGGATGTTTTCTTCTTCTACAAGTTAAATTGCATAGAAAAAACTAGGGAAAAAATGGGGTGGGTTAAACAAGTTAGAAGAGTGCGATAAAGTTAGTCAAAAAGGGTAAAGGAGTTGAGACACCATATATGACATTATATAATGTCATCATTTATTTACATATTCCAAGCACATTGATGCATGTTATAATTTTTTACTATTAAATTTTAATAGTACATTTGAATAAATATTACCAACACTGGGAAACTTAACCAGACGATCTGGTTAAGATAGTAATGAAGTTCCTGTGTATGAGTTATTAAGTCATTGAAGACCAACTTAAATAATGATAGCTATCATCATAGGAAAAGGAGGATATTGTGGTGTTCTTATCCTTGGGCCCTAAGAAGATATATTCCATATAAAATACCTTGTCTTTGCACTTCACCATCACTAGATAGCTCACCTTTAAATATTTAGATTCCTTCATGTTGATTGCACAAGCTTGACTATAATATAATATGTGTTAAGAAAATCTTGCTTTGATTTGAAAAAATACTCTGTAAGCATTTATTAGTCATTAAAGTGCATCATTTTAAGATATATTTTGTATGTTAATTGTGTGCATAATGACATAATAAATAGCTCTCTCTCTCTCTCTCTCTCTCTCTCTCTCTCTCTCTCTCTCTCTCTCTCTCTCTCTCTCTCTCTCTCTCTCTCTCTCTCTCTCTCTCTCTCTCTCTCTCTCTCTCTCTCGTGCATGTGCACGTGTATGTGCGCGCACACACACAAAGACTCACTCACTCACTTTCTCCCTTGCTCTCTCTTGCACACAAACACATTATAATTTTATTTTTTTTAAAATTAAAAGTAATATCATCATATTATCTACAATTTTTAATTTAAGATATTAAAGTATGCAAGGGTGTATTTTTAGAAAAAAATCATTATTTTGTTATAATCTTTATAGAGTGAAATTAATTATTTTTTTCTTAGTTCTTTTTTCACTTGTAGTCCATTCTATCTTGAATAGTTATTTACATTCAAAAAATGGAAAATCTCACACATAAAATGAGAACATAAAATAGTAAAAAATATGAAGAAGAATGAGTTTCAAAAGTGACATTAATTACTTCGATAAAAGAGCTAAACCCTTACAAGAAACAATTGACTATAAATCATAAAGTACTTGAAAAAGGATTGTTGCACAGCTGTAAAAATAAAAAAGACACCAGATATGTGTTTAATTTTGATGTTGTTAAAGATGTAGGAGAGAGAGAGAGAGAGAGAGAGAGAGAGAGAGAGAGAGAGAGAGAGAGAGAGAGAGAGAGAATTACTTCGATAAAAGAGCTAAACCCTTACAAGAAACAATTGACTATAAATCATAAAGTACTTGAAAAAGGATTGTTGCACAGCTGTAAAAATAAAAAAGACACCAGATTTGTGTTTAATTTTGATGTTGTTAAAGATGGAGGAGATGAAATCATTATGAATTCATTTGATCAAGCAACTGATCACTTTTTTCATCAATAAATCATAAAGTACTTGAAAAAGGATTGTTGCATAGCTGTAAAAACAAAAAAGACACCAATATGTGTTTAATTTTGATGTTGTTAATGATGGAGGAGATGAAATCTTTATGAATTCATTTGATCAAGCAACTGATCACGTTTTTCATCAAAGTATAGCCTGTAAAGTTATACTCAATATACAATAGGATTTTAAGATATGCTAACAAAACATATAATCAATTTCAAATTCTATGAAAAATGACTTGAATTTTTATTAATCAATAACAGTGGCAATGGCCATAATTTATACAAACCATAGATATAATATTAGCCCCTATAAAATATGATGGCTAGTTTATCAAATCCTACATCCAACTCCCTATCTACTATTATATGTTATGGGTCTAAATTAGTCAACAACGTAGACTTATAAAAAAACTGCAGGATTTTTAATGTCCCAAAAAGGTAACAATCTAATTTATTTATATGTGAGTATTTAACTCACTTACATTTTATTTACTATGGTGAATTAATCACCAATTAATTTTTTTCTAACATTCCCCCATTAATTTATCATATTCTTAATAGTAAAAAAATAGAATTTATTAATGCCTCTAACTTATCACATGCAAGTGACTTGGTGAAGACATTTGCATATTGATCCTAAATAGAGAAATATTGGAGCTGAATGTTGTGTTATTGAACATGCTCATGTATGAAATGGAATTGAACTTTAATGTGATTCATGAACTCATGAAACATTATATTAATAACAAGTTTAAAAACACCCTAATTATTGTAGTACAAAACCATAGGCTAAGTTTGTAGTACTCACAATCCTGAAAGTATGCGGCGTGGCCATATTCTTTTAAAGACAACTCTTCCTACTACATGATATTTTTGCATAAGTTTAATATCTAGAAAAAAAGTTTTGATTCTTGATCCTCCATGAGATAGGACTATATCCAATAAATAAGACAGATCCAGGTGTGGATTTCCTATCATCAATTAAACCTACACAATCTATGTTCATTTAAACTGTCAAGAAGAGTTGATCATTATTATTTTATTTTATGCCATATTGCATTTTACCTCAAATATATCTCATTATTTTATTTGTTGCTTTCTAGTGACTCATCTTTTGTTATTACATGAATCTTGAAAGATAGCTAACATCATAGCTAATATCTAGCTCAGTATCGATATGTCAAGTAAATGAGACTCTCAATAAACTGTCAATAGAGAATAGTATTTACTGGTGGTGATGGATCTAAATAAGACAACTGAAATTTTATGTCCATGAGTGTTGTAATAGGTTTGCATTCCATCATATAAAATATCTCAAGCATGGTCTTGGCATATTTCATTTGAGACACAAATATACAGTGCCCCTTTTGCCATACTTCTAAACCAAGACAAAATATAGTAGCCCAAGATCTATCATGTTGAATGATCATTTAAGATAATTCTTTGTTACATCAATCATCTTTATTAATATTCTAGTGATGACTAGATCATCAACATATATAATTACAACTACAACCTCCCCCTTGCTCCTTGAGGTAGAGGTTTAGTTCATATGGACTCCTTTAGGATCCTTGTTGAACAAGATGCTCCTCAATATTTATATACCAGGCTTTGGGAGCCTAATTGAGACCATACATAGACTTGATGAGTCTACACACCTTTTTTTCTTGAAGAGGTGAAAAAACCCCTCTAGTTAGGCCATGTAGACTTCATCTTGCACATCTCCATTTAGGAAGGCACTTTTTACACTTATAATGGAATTTCCATCCAAAATGTGCAGCCATAGGAAAGATCATTCCAATATAATTTATCTTGGTTGTAGGAGCAAATGTATCCCGTATTCAATGCCTTCTTTTTGTGCATATCCCTTTGCTACAAGCCTTGCCTTGTACTTATCAATGTTGTCATTTTTTTGTACCAGGTTTTAAATATCCACTTACAACCCATATACTTATTCCTTGGTGTAAGATCAATAAGTTTCCATGTATTTTTATTCATCAGTGACCGATATTTTGTATCCATGGCCTCTTTCCAAGGTTTTTCTCAAACCGTTGTGGGCTTAAGTTATTCTACAACTATTTTTGTAAGGGAAAATTTTACCTTTGCACGAGCCATGCTATGAGTCCTCGTTCATGTAGTGGAAGTGTCTGGGACTCCATCCAAATTTACATCTTGTATTGTACTTGTATAACACCTTGGAATACATTGTATAGTATTAATGGGTGGTGGAAGACCTGGATGTCCATTATCATTGTCTTCATTCTCATTACCACTATCAACATTATAAATATTTATAGGTCTAATGCATTTATCGAGTGAATGTGTGGAGGGTGGATTGGATTCACCCTTCTCATCAAATAAAACATTCCTACTAATATATATCTTCCTAGTTTTTAGATCCACGAGTCGATAGGTCATTGACTCTTAACTATAGCCAAGAAAAATGCATGTCAATGATTTCTTGTCTATTTTTTATTTTCTTTTTAGAGACATGCATATAGGCTTTACAACCAAACACACAAAGGTGTGATATAGAAGGATTATTCCCAATCCATGCTTTTTATGGAGTAATACCATTAAGAGATTTTTTGGGTAACTGATTTGGCAGGTAGATCATTGTGTGAACTACTTCTACTTAGTACGTTTGAGGTAGGTATTATTCCTCAATCATGTTGTGATTTCACCATTCTATAGCACTATTTTTTTTTGACGTGTAAGGTGTAGTCAAAAATTGAAAAATGCCATATGATTTAAGGAATTTAGAGAACTCTTTACTCGTGTATTCTTCCCTTGATCTGAGTGGAGGACATGAATTTGACAACTAGATTCACATCCCATAGAGGCCTTGAATTAATTGAAGACTTAAAAAGTTTGATACTTAGTCTTCAATAAATATACCCACTTTTTTGTGATTAGTCATTAATAAAGTGCTGAAAATACTAGAAGCCACTAAAACTCAAGTTCATGAGCCTATACAGATCAATGTGCACAAGATCTAATGAACTAGGAGTCTAATATGTATTTGTACCAAATGGATTTCTAGTTTTTTTAAGCTAAACAACAAAAATTTATATCAATATTCTTCTTAAGTGAGGGAAGGCCTATCACCATGTTGTATTTACTTAGTATAGTCAAGTACGCAAAACTTATGTGTCCATACTTTCTGTGCTAGAGATTAGCTAAGTTGGTATCTTTTTCAACTAAATCTTGATTGGATCTGTGGACAACGTCAAGGTGGAACACTTTTGTTGTGCTATAAGCTCTTGAAATAATTTTATAGCTTTGAGACTTGTCTTGAATGAGACAAATCTTTCTATCATTTTGCTAATCAAATGCAAACATGAGGTTATGATCAAACAATTGATTTACATAAAATATAATTTGGGTAGGGCCTAGAACATATAAGATGTCAGTGATTATATGTCTATATTTACCAAAAGGTAATAAAATGTCTCTAGTTATTTTTACACTATATGTTGTAACACCTCGAAGAGATACATTACCCCAAAAAGACAAAGAGTTCAAAGTGATGAACTAATCCTTGATTCCTATCATGTGCCTTGTAGCACTAGAATCCATGTACCAAACTAAGTTTGGAGGAGAGATGTTCTCAAGTGTCTATGTAACATATATATAATCCTCATATGAGGAACTATTATTATTGCTAATGTTCCCATGTTAATGTTGTGAAGACGATTTATGTTTCCAAGTATGTGTGGATTATGGATTCTTCTTAGTTTGTTCTTATGGAGATTGTTGGGGGTTAGGCTTTATGTTGTTGGATAAGCCTTATGTAAAATCATTGTACCAACAATCCTTTAGTTCATAACTTATCTTACCACATATTTGGCAGAGCTTCTAAGAATGAGGTTTGTTCTCATGTTGATTCTGCTAATTGGTTTGCTTATGGGAGTATTTTAAAGGCATTATGGACCTTTTCCCCTTATGATGTGAAACAACTGCATGTTCTTATTCATATTTTTCTTTTGTGTGCATTAATTCTTCATGTTCAAACATATTAACCAATTTTTAAAAAGTTAGTTTCATCTCTGATATATTAAAAGACATCACAAATATATTATAGGTTGGTGGCAGTGCTCTCTAGATGATAGGTACTAGGGAGGCATCTAGCATTATCTTGACCAATGCTTGGAGAAAGGCCCATAGTGTTACAACATGACAAAGAAAGACTTAAAATAAAAATCTTGTCTTTAATTGGAGACAATGAAGTTGGTTAAATGTAAACGCAATATGGTATTCTAATTCTTGTCTTTGTAGATGGTTATGATTTTTTCCAAGGCATCTTTGGTTGTAGTAGCATTTTAGATATGGGTTGGACTTCATCCAATATCTCAAAAATAATAATCAACTTTGCCTTCAAGTTTAATTTTTCAAATTACTAATATTGCTCAGTGTCAAAATCATGTCGGGTGAATGTGTTGTCATGAACCAACCAAAGATCTTCAAAATCTAGGTTAATTTTCACCTTGGTTTTCTAGGTAGCAAAGTTTGCACCGCAAATAAGCTATGTATCTAGCATAATAAATCTTGGGCCATTGCCAGCCATTGTGAACAAAACTATGTATGGGAGATGGATTGGTTCCTTATCATTATGTATACGAAACCTCTTGACATACATAGCCTTATTATATACCTATCAGTACATAATTGAGCAATTAGGTATATGGTATCTCTATGGGCTTCTTCAAATTTTGCACTATGTTGTAAGTCATTAATAGTATATCCAATTTTGTGATAATCCTCTTACAATACACACAATTTACTTTTTGGTAGTATCAATGTAATTATGCTTTAAATAAGCTCCTTTCATATATAGTATGATGGTTAGATCTTTTTGTCGAGGATGATTTTTACCTGTTATAGCTATAGGCAATGCTTTTTGGATCTTTATAGCAAGAGATGTTTGTTGATTTTGTATTAATCTAAAAAAGCCTTCATGCTCATACTTTCAAATTTTCTCTTGTAATGTCATAGAATGTTTTGTATCATATCTTGTTATTCTATGATATGCACAAAATAATTTATCTTATGTATGCAAAAGATGTGTTATTGATTGATGTCTAGTAGTAGGTAATGTGATAAGCTTATTATCCAATAACATTTGAAACATTATTGTGAGCATATCTTCATGTGGCATGATTTATAAGAATTGTGAAACATTTATATTTGATATTTCCACACTGTTTACTAAGCTTCTCATAAATGCTATATAAGAACTATTATTACAATAATTGCTCAAATTATCCTCTTTAGGCATCCCTAATTTTCTCTTACCTTTTGAATCAAAATGATTTATATTAATTTTCTTTGGATTATCACCAATGGGTGTAAATAAAGTATGAGATAAATAATAATTTAAATGATTGAAGCTTAATTGACATATTTTATCATCCATCGTAGTGAGTTTCATCATCATCACTATAATAATAATTAGAAACATGACCATCTTGTACTTATGAATCAACCAATAAAAGGAGATCAAGACCAAATTGTTGTTGATTTTCGTTAGTTGGATGTTCTTTTTTTATACATTATTCTTCCACTTATATCCTTATTTGTCCTTTTTGTAACTTATTTTTTCGATTTTTTTTATTTGTAACTTTTAACTTTCTATCTGTTGTTCATGTATATATTCTTTATGCAACATTACTTCTTTTTACAATCTTTGCAATTTCTTTTGCACTTTTTCTTCTTCCATTTTCAATTGCTCAAATTCTTTTTGTATTTGAGATGTTTCTTGTTAATCCATTTATAATTTTTATGATCCACTTGCTTGTTATTATTATTTGACTCTCCAATTTCATATGTGAATTTTTGGTCCCAAGGAATAATGAAAGGAGTAATAATAACTAGATCATTTAATTGTGATTGAGATGTTTGAATTTTATAGAATTAAAAATGATTAACATCCACCATAGATTTATATGAGTGTCTTTTATGCATAAATTTAAGACTTGTATGAAATATAGATGGTATTATTTCCATCATGTGTATCCATGGTCTTTATAATAGTAAATTATAATGCAATTGATTAGGCATAACATGAAATATAGTAGACATTGTTTTTGGTCCCAATGTTGCATCTAAAGAAATTATTCCAAATACTTGTCTCAATGAATCATCAAATCCTTTGAAATTTTGATTTGTGTGTTTGATTCAATCAATGATAACACCCAACTATTGTAATAAAGTACTACTACAAATGTTTACTCTTGATACAACATCAATCAATACATGTTTGACTCCTTTGTTTTGAATCATAATTGGAATAAACAGTGGGAGATTTTGTATGATTATATCTTGTGTTGGCAATTCTCCATCTTCAAAGGTAATAATATTTTTAGTATCTTTAAAGGTACTCATGATGGAAATAAAAGCAACAGAGTTTGAGTATCACTAGGTTTAGTATTATCATGTAACGCAACATATAAAATATAATTATAAACTGATGATCACTTGAGCAACTCCAAGAAATGGGTAATTTTTAGTTGATCTATGATATTACACCCTTTGTATTAATTTTTTTGTCTCAAGAGATGTGGAAGGGGTTGAGGGGGAACATGTTGAATACCCCCAAGATGTGGTGGTCTACATCGTTGATGATTAACATCATGGACCACATAATCTAATATAAATTTAGGGTGAATAATGGGAGTGTGATAATAACTGTTATAAATTTGAGGTCTAGAAGACGGAGCAATGAAATGATTCATACATACCCTTTGTCATTTAGTGGTAGCTGACAAAATCTTTGATTGAACATTGAAACAATAAAATAATACATGAGATTGTCAAGTAGGTCTTTTAATTTCTTGAATATATAATTTCTACTATTCTCATGTCATACTTGACTTCAAAAACCTTTTCATTAATGGTGTATACATCTAAACATGTGATTTAGTTCTTTTGTGAAAAGCTTGAAGCAAGGAACATTCATCTAATAAAGTCGCATGTTCTTAAAAACATAAAGAAACAAAAAAATAAAATTATATTTTGTGTATGGAGATTAATAAATTATTATGAAATCTAAGGTCAAATGAAGATATTTTTAGTGTCAGATATCATCCAAGTTCAAAATAAAATGCTTTCACTGTCAATTATTATGTTTGAGGTCTAAAGCATGTTATTTTGGATTTAGATTTAGATCCAAGTTTGAAAGGAAATTATTTTAGTGTCAAATATTCCAAAATTTATCCAAACCCCAGGACTTTTTTTTTGAACCCATATTAGGTTGGAATTATAAGGGAAACTTAGGGTTTGTAATGCTCAACAAATCAATAGGTTCACTAGTATGTTTTACCAAAAATTGAATTAATATGGTAATTAACCCTATTTTTGATATAATGATTAGAATATAATAATATACTAAAAATGTACTCTTGTAGACATTATTCTAAATTATATAGCACCTCAGTTTTATACACTTGGAAAATACATATCATGGATGTACCTTTAATTTCTAAACCTTTCCAACTACTAAAAGGCTCACATACGTTATCTCTCTATGCCAAATTAATTATCTCTTAACCCGACCAATATTATTCTAATGACTCAAACTTGTTATCTTTCCCATAATGTTGTAAACCTACTTATCTTCCATCTCTATAAGTTTTGGACCTGCCCCTATTTTTCAACTGCTCAAACACTTACATCCTAATCAGATGCTTGCATCGATGCAAGTGTCCTACCCCAATACAAGTGTCTAGTTCCCTAAAGTCATCTAATTTACAAATAAAACATATCCTAAAGAAAGTGATTTAATGTCAGATATTCTCTAAGGGAATTGGTATAAATATAAGATCAACCCTCATTCATTCCTTACCTAGAAATATCTTACCTACTCACAAGGCAACCTATCAAAAGCACTCAAGTGAGAAAATCTTCCCTATTTTCTCCTATTTCTATATCAGTAATAGGTACATCACATCTAAAGGTCTAAATTATTGAAAGAATAGCCCAAAATCCATATTCACCAAGTTACAAGCCATGTCACTATTGTACTTGTTTATCACACATTGCATGATTCACACACAAGCCAACATATGGGGGAGAACTACATAATTTTGAGGCCCTCTTAAAAGTATTGGATATGTAGGTAATGCTCATTGATAGAGGTGTATTTGAGATAGCTTGACACCATGTGCCCACTAACCCATTTTTTCTACAGCCAATATGAAGATGAAGAACTAGGGTTTTACTATTTGACAAGGAGAAACATCCATGACCTAGATATGAATGTACTTGAGTAAAGGTGACATAGAACCCATAATCATCTAGATGGTCACATCTAGTTTCAAAAGGTATTTCATACTAGACACTTGTGTCCAAGTCAGATAGCAACATCAATGCAATTATTTAAGGTTGATGTAAGTGTCTACAACTATAGAGGCTAAATTTATAGAGTCAGGGGACTATTCTAGAATCTAGATGCATTCCACTTTTTACCTATTCTAGATATAGTTTAGTATTAGCATCAAAACCAAATAAATATCTAACATAACAATAATTTATATCTACAGCATCTCAACATAATAACTTTAGCATATGTTTTATATGAGTTTCATAAATAATTGGCCTGCTTTAGAGATAGTCTACCATACTTATGCACTAGGCTATCTTCCCCCATGTTGTATAAAATAATTTTCTAGTTAGCTCTCAGTTTATTACAACCAGGTACAATCATGGGATATTCCTTTTATGCTCAACATTTAAACACTCAACTATACCAACATTAATCCACATAAGGTAGAGGCCTTATGTACTCACCTAAAGCACAGTTGAGAAGGAACCATGGCCTATGTTGGGATAGTTGTGTTATGGTGCAAGGCTTCAATAAGGGGACTTATGAAATTTAGATGAAATATTTAGGTAAATCCTATAATCATACTTCTCATGAACCTACTCCTCCCTATGATTACACATTGACTCATGTATAGGATATCAACCCTATACATCTCACTTTGAGACATTTGCCACTTGTTTGGACCTCTCTCGCATCATATTCTTACCCTCCATACATCCTTAGTCCATCTTGGCCCTTTCGCACATAAGACATGCCCTCTAGAGACCCCTTGGGGCCTTTTGAGAGCCTAATGACTATCCTAAGCCCCTATTTGACATAAGCCACAACTTGTGTGAAGGAAACCCATGGCCTAGGCCACACATTTCCTTCATAAAAGTTGTGACCTAGGTCGTGACCTAGGTATAATGTTTGCAAAAGTGTCAGTTTGGACCCAAATGGTAAAATCAACTAGTTTTAGGTATTCTAGCAAATTGGGTTGGGATATATGCCTCATTCTCATTCATTTGAGCCTCTCTCTTGATTATTATCTTGATATTATCTTCCCACTAGATCAGTCTATTAGAAGCTTGGTTTCTTTCTTGAATCTCTCTTGATTCTTGCTTGGCACAATAGCTTATATTGTCATAGGGGATGCCCTACATTGTTGTAGCTATTTTTGGTTATTCTCATTGATATTGATAGTGTTCTTGAAGCTTGTGGGTTGCTTCTTACTCCCTCAAGACTCTATTGTACCTATTTTGTGCTCCTTTCATTAGCTCTTCCATAGATTGATGACTTTTCTTTGACCTCCTCCATAGCTTTTGGCTCTTGCTCTGGACTCAGCTTACACACAGCCTAATCTTCTTCCTCTCTTGCCTCTTAGCTTGGATAATCGACTAGTAGAAAGTTTTCACAATTCTTTGAGTTGGATATGAGGACACTTTGCTTTGCAAAGTGAAACTCTCTATTTATTTGCATTAGTATACATGTTAGGTTTTGATTTGTTTTGGTGATTTAGATATTTTGTGTATTATTTAGAATAGTTTCTGAAGTTTATGCATTCATATGTGGTTATAATATATCTTAATTGCTTGAAATAATTACCATTACATGTTATGCTTGCATTGGAAACACTCTCATTACATGTTAGGACTCTACTTGCTCAAAATGATCTATACAAGTTGTTTAAACAATCTCTCTCTCTCTCTTACTAAACTAGAATATTGCATTGCTAGAAAATAGTAGTATTAATTCGAAAAGAGAGCTCAAATTTAGAATAGGCATGCTCTTGAACCCTTTCTTTAAAACATCTTTATTTATTAAGTTGTCTTTCATTTGGCCTCAAAGTGCCTTAGCTTCTAGATTTATATTTCAGTCGTTATCTCTTTCTATTTGGTATTGTTGTTTTTACTTTGTTTGTGGAATCAATAGCCTAGTCTTAACTAATCTTTTTAACATGTTTGGATCAGCTAGAGGTGCCTAAATACTTTGTGCATTTGTTTGTACTAGCCCCAACCTAGTTTACAAGTCTATCTATAGCCTAGTCTAAGCTAGCAAACTGGATAGCCATTGTAGACCTCCTGTAGCCCATAGAAGCCCTAAGCCTTCTAGCCTCTTAGTGCTTTGTTGTAGCACCCTGCCAAACACTGGAGGTTCCATTCAGATTCTTGGAGCTACATTCTAACACACCCAATGGGACCTCACATATGATTTCACATTAGTTATATCTTGTTTAGAACTCTCTTAGCCAACTCCCCTTTATTACTTATTAGGCTTTGATTTTAGTTATGTTTCGGATCTCACCTTAATTATTTTCTCTTGTTTTGGTTTCATGTCATTATCCTTGTGGGTTCTTCATCACTTTGCCTTTTTTTTATCTTTTATGTTACTCTTGTTTCATTGCATCCATGGCTGATCTCCCACACTTAGGATGTCAATCTTCACAAATTCAGGGTCTCATCCCTAAGCTCACTCATGATTAAACCATGCTTGCAATGGAATGCCATAGATAACGTAGGACCTAGGAGCTTCATTTGACCCAACATGGTAGTCTACACCCTCTCACATTTGAAAGAGAACAAGATTGATAGGACTATAACTAATGAACTTGGTCTCCTTTTCACCAATCCAAGCTTCATTTAGCTAAGGATAGTTCATCTCAATTTCATGTTGCATATCATTCACCCATCCAAGGTGATGAGGATCCCTGTATGCATCTAGGACCTGATGAGCTACGTGTAATAATTAAGGATTTCCATAGAGGTTTTTAGGTGAATGAAGTGCTTCCTTCTCCCCCTAGGATTCAATGACATGCTTCTTCTAGAAATAGAGCCAGTACCCACTTAGTTTTGAGTACCTCGACCATTTATCATGTGAGTTCCCAGTTCTTGCTCGGTTGGAGACTCTAGAGCAATAAAATCCTCATATCCATGTTGCGGTTCATAGGTATTCTAATTTGGTGAGGTATCCCCATCCTCCTAGTCTTTTCTTTAGAGTTTTTGATGAGCATACTGATTTTGATCACCACTTGTGAACTAAAGATTCATGAGATGCATATCAAAAGCATCAAAAACCATCAATTAACCCTCATCTGATGGAATGTGACCAGCATCATGGAGATCTTGGTTATCATAACCATTTTCATGAGTATGTCATGTCTTCCCATCATCCTTAAGGGGACCATCACACTTCTCGTGGCCATTCCCCACCCCATGGTAGAGATGATTCCATCAAGAGCATCTTCCCTATTAGGAATTACCTTGAAATCATCCTCCTCGAGGTCATGGTCATGGTGATTCCTATGGGTATAGGAAACATCATCACCATCATGATTCCCCTCTCAAAGTTTGTTGCCAACTTGATATTAATCATGTTTATGAGGATCTTTGTTAGAATCCTCTAACCCATTGGGTATGTGTTATTCCCCCTCCTACTCCTATCCTAGAATCACCTAAGTTTAATGAGATGGAGAACTCTAGTCCCATGGAGCATATTATAGCATTCATGATGGCATGTATGGATTAGGAAAAAGATGAAAGCATGATGTTGAAGCTCTTCACTCATTCTCTATGAGTTGAAGCTCTTGTCTAGTTTCAAAATCTACCTCTAGATTCTCTCTCTAGTTTCCAACTCCTTATAATGAATTCTTCCAATATTTTGATATTTATAGACTATTTAACCTTAGCATCTAGTCACTCACATCCATGGCATATGCCAAATGTGAGTTGAACTTTGATTTTATACGTTGATGGCATTCAGTTGTTCATACGTGTAGGACTTGGTTCTCGGATGACTAGTTTTATGACATGTTCATGCAAGTATTGAGATAGGAGGATCACCTTGAAGTCCTCAAGAATGACGCTACCTCTTATGATGAAACTTCGAGTGAGTGTCTAAAGATCAAAGTGTTTGAGGTGCTATGGGCATGTGGCTTGTCCCTTCCCAAAAGTCATCCTTTTTATATGATTATAACCATAATGTGACTGATGATGGTATTATTGATTCTCCTCCTATGAAGGACAAGGATAATCATGAGGTAAATGCCTTGAGAAAGAAGCTAACCAAAAATAAGGGTTCTGAATCAGGCATGGCAAAACAAAGGATGATATTTTCGTATGACCCCACTAAGTTTTGTAATTTCCAGTAGATGAGGGGGCATGATGATAAAAATTGTGTCACCCAAAAGTTTGGAGGGCAAGCCTCACCTCTATCAAAGAGTTATCCACTTGAAAAACCCAACCATAAGTTGAATGTTTTCAAGGAACCTCTACCTGGCCACAATAAGGAGAAGAAGAAGAAGAAGAAAGAAAAGAAATCAAAGTCTAAGGCCCCACATTCTCTTTCTTGCTCTTCAACCTCTTCCCAAGCCGACCTACGAGGGAAATCCAAGCATGAGAGTAGTAAGTTCATTACTGCTATTGGCATAGCCTCTATTGGGTATGAGTGATTTGTCAACACATGCTTTGATAAGGTCACCAACCCTATTGGAGAGACTAGTGGTGTTAGACCTCCTATCTAACCCATGAGGGTAGGGATCTCCTTACTTTGTCATAGAGGATTTACAGGGCCTTTTGACAGGGATCTCCATTTGGGACTTTCTTTGCCTTTGCCCTGAGTAAAGGGGCCTCATATTTAATGAGCTTGGTATCTCTCACAAGGGTCTATTATGGGATGATGTTGAAGTTATGTTCAACTTTGATGATTCCAAGAACCCTCCCCCTCCTATTCTTTCTTTTGACCCCACCTCTTTCCCAAATACTTTGATTCTAGCCAAGAGGGTTAGGTTCCCTCTCTATATCGAGACATTCATTAATAACTATCATGTTAAAAGGTGGATCATGGATGAAGGAGCCATGTTGAATATCATGTCCCTATGTGTATTCAACAAGCTTGGGATCAGTTAGAAGAAGCAATTCGATTCTTGCCATAACTACAGTGGTTTCAATAATGACACAGATACACCAATGGGAACATGAAGCTTCAGGTCAGGTTTGAACCTAAGATAGTCAGAATCAAGTTTTGTGTGTTAGACCTAGATCTTTCATACAAGATGATTTTCGGCCATCTTTGGGCTGCTACCATGTAGGTCATCATGCTAGCCACGTTTCTAATGGTGCAATTTATGCATGAAGGTAAGGTTCACACCATGGAGGTTGACCCAAACCCTTGGGCATTACTCTACGCAAAGACAAATCCCTCAAGAAAGGCTTTGGCTATCTCCTCATGGGGGTGTGTAGATTCTCATACACCCCCTATTTCTAAGTTTCATTCCTTCAAGGATGAACATTATGATCTAGTTGAGTATTGAGAAGTGTTCACTCTTTTAGAGTCTAGAATATGTCAACCAACTTCCTCTTTTGCTCCATGATGCCAGGCTATCTCATCTCTTTTTGAAGGCCTCTTCTAGGATGTCTCCCTAGACATTGAGCTTCCCTTTACATCATGCTTTTCCCATCAGAGTATTAGCTCTCTCAATGTATCTCCTATTGAGGTCATTAGAGTTATTGAGTCTGATCTTGAGCATTATTCCATCCATGGTATAGCACCCAACCCAATCAATGAGAGGAGAGATTACAAGAAGATCATGCCCATACATCTTATGTGCTACCTTTCTCTTACTTATTTGGGTTCAGAGGTCTCATTCACCAATACTAACCTAACTTTTAGCACTCCTATATTTTGGGTCATGACTGGTGAACCTAAGGATATGGGTGTTCCATCTCCTTCTTCCTGCCTTTTCCCTATTGTTTGGCCTCTTTGTAGGTTAAGAAGTGGCCTACCTCAAGGGTAAGCCTCTCGTTAGGGAGAAGTGATCCCTGCCCTTAAGGGCAGGCCAGGTCATGGGCCTATGATGCTTTGGTGAGCCTCACAGCTTACTAAAACACCCTCCCCAGGCCCCAATTTGATGGATTACTCCTCTCATGGCATCCATCATCAGACCCTTATAGGTCTCCTTTGTTTTTTGTCTTGTGCACTCCTCTTTGGATGCACCTTGGGATAGAACCAGAGTTTATTTGCTTCTTTTCTTTGGTATGGCTACTATTTGCTAGTATTTAGCCCTCTATCGACTCCCTCTCTCATTTGTTATAGTGCCTATAGGTGATATGGGTTAGTGGTTATGGTTGTTATGAATTTCTCTAGACTTCCCCATCTAGTTGTTATATATCATGGGTCTCATACCACCCCTCCTCACCTCTCATTATAGTTGACATTGAGACACTCTCTCACAATTAACCCATGTACAGTAGTGGCAACTCTACTGACTGAGTTGTATTTCTTGCCTCTAGTACTCTGACTCCTCCTTGTGTCTGCACAAGAGAGAAACATGATCTTGGATCAATTTTGCATCTCATGGAATAAGAAGAACATGTTTTGATAAGCTTACAAACATTCTCTTCTTGTTTTTTCCTTTCCCTTCTATTCTAGGTAAGTTTTGGGCCCTTTTCGGGCTCCCCGGGCTTATTTTTGGCCTCTTCTAGTCTAGGCTATGGCTTTCTAGGAAAAGTTGCGACTTGGGTAGGCCAAGTCATGGCCTAGGCTAGAATCTTGTTTATTACCTTCTTCGAGCCTTTGTTTCATCTCATTATTACTCTTGAAACCACTAAAACTACATTTTAGAGGTTTTGGCCCATTCCAAATGCAATGGTGGGGTTTGTTTCTCTCTTTGAGGAATCCTTGGGTATGTTTTGGGACTATTTCAATCTCTTATACCCCCAAGTCCTCTGGCCTAGCAAAGTCATGCGCTCCTTATCGAATGCACCTTATGGGCCCTTTTTGGTTGTTTTACCCATTTTTATGTTTCAAATTATGGAACCTCCATCTTAGGGGTTTTGGCACATTTTAAATGCATTGGTAGCCTCTATTTTTTAATTAAAATCTTTTTTGGGCTTGATCTATCCCCATCTTGGTTCTCAAAACCCTTTTCAAGTCTCAGTTGACCTCCTGAGCCTGTGCCCTAACTCATGAGCACCCAAGGATAGAAGTTACTTGTTGTGTTTTTATTAATTAGTCATTTCTCTACCTTTTTGTAGTTGATCCATTCTAAATCCCTCTCTCTCTCTCTCTTGATCATCATGGTTATAGGTAGGGTTGTCAGCTGGTTGTGGTGGTTTGGGACTTACTCTAGTCTTATCGATTGGTCTTTGTCTTCTTTGAACTTCCCTCCACTTTTCCTTGTTACCTCTCACCATGGTCGGTATTGGTTAACCACTATGATTATGACTTAGTCTCATTATTTTTTTTCCTTCGTGCATCTCACTTACACTGCTTCACTCTGAGATCTTCTTTTGATAGATGTTAGTCTTACATTCTTGACCCTCATCATGGTGCACCTCTCAATGATGATTCACATAGATGGTAACAGTCGGGGAAACTCAGGATCGATAGCTATGGCTTGGGTTATCAATGATCCATGGGGTCATGAGCTTGTTGTATTTGGTTTCTTCTTTACCAGTGAGATGAATAATGCCACTTAGTATCACTCAATCATTAGCACCTCAATCGATACATGTGATTTAGGCATGTGTTATGTGCAGTTATTCTCTGACTCATTTTTAGTCATGTTTCAACTCACTAATGTCTAGTCAATCCTTAATTCTGAGTTGTTCCCCCTCTTTAAAGCGGTGCATGATTTGATCTCTTTCTTTGAGGATGTATAATTCACCCATATCCCTTGCGAGGAGAATACCAGGGATGATTCCCTAGTGAATGTCATTCTAGATAGTATGATTTGATTTGATATCTATCACTTATTTCCCTTCTTTTTAGGAACTAGAGTTGGAACTGGAATTGGAGTTGGATTTTGGATTACACAATATTTTCACTCTCACCCATGGATCGTACCATCAACTTCTTCTATTGTTGTCCTTATCTGGTAAGTGTAGGTAATGTTTCCTTTATTTTTTTGATTCTTGCTTTCCCTTACTTTGGTGTGGCTTCTAGGTACTGTACAACACTCCTGATTCATTCAAACACTGACTACTTGTACCTTGGGGGCATATGTAATCATACTTCATGTGACCGTAGTCCTCTCTATGATTACACATTAGTTTGTGTGTAGAATACCAAACCTTGGTCATCCCACTTTGAGATATTCCCCACTCACTTCAACCTCTCCCACATCATATTCTTACCCTCCATACATCTTTGGTCTATTTTGCCCTTTTGCACGCAAGACAAACCCTCTAGAGACCCCCTAGGGCCTTTCAAGAGCCTGTTGACTAGCCTAAGCCCTTGTTTGACCCAGGCCATAACTTGTGTGAATAAAACCCATGTTGGAGTGAGTGTTACAACTCACTCATGGAGTTAAGCTAAATTAGGATTCACTTAATTAGTTGTTATGTGTCAAATATTTGCACACCTATTTTGTGCATGCAAATATTCCATATCAACTAATATTTGTTTCACACAACAAATTATTTTTTGTGAGTAACAACCTTTTATGCCTATTTTATAGGCATTCCTATTACTTCTCCTAGACCGATGGAAGAGAGAAACTATATGGGTTGTATTATTCTTTTGAGGAAATAATACATAAATTGGATTGTGCATAATGTCTATGTTATTAATGTTATGGTAAGGGTTTACAAGAGAGATCATATGGTCTCATGAATGCATTGAAAATTCTATCATGGTATCATAGTGGGACATGGCAGCGATTGCTCACTATTTTTTTAAACTATTCCTTTATTTTGGAGTGAAGGCATGGAGGCTGTATTTTTTCATTTAATTTATAGCTTGAAATAATTTGTACTAATTAGCATGGTGGATAATCAAGATTGAAACCAATAGTTTTATCTTGAAAAATCTCATTCACATTTAATAGTAGCATGCAATCCAAACTCTGCCCTTTGAAGAGCTTATCATCTTCATAGCCTGTTGGAGGTTGACATAGTCATTTTTGTGGTAGCTTTGGCCTTGATTGATAGTCAAGACAAATTTGAACCTATCTCACCACCCAATGATATCAATCTCCATTTTGCTTGGAATGGTGAGTTGTTTTCTTGGCTTTGGATAGTTCAGCATTCATTGGCCTAAACTTGCATTCTCGTTACTATCATAACATGTACATTTTTATGGAGCTTCCCACAGATTGGATCCATATTTTTCATATGTTTTGGGATGTTTGGCATCATATCTAATTAAAAAGGAGAAGAACAAGAGTTACCAATACGTTGTTCTCAGTTGTTTTGAAATGTAGATGGATTATTGTAGAAAGATGGTAGATGGGTTTGTTTTAGTGACATGGCAAGACAAGGAATTTTGAAGGTTGTAGTCAACTTGTTTCATCCTAAAATACCCTAGTTTCTCTTAGTTGCTCTCACCATCTATGATTTGATTTTCTATCTATCATGATTTCATGTGGTCAATCTTGGCAAGCATAATCATTTAGATATCTACCATGATTTACTTGTGCATGCTACAAATTTATTTGCTCATGCATGTAACAAATTGACTGAGTGTCTACTCCCTTCTCAAACTACCAGCTCACCATTCAGTGCATGGTCTTACCACCAAGGTAAAATCACATTTTTTTAAGGCTCACCCAAATGTTCATCTCCCTCGATGTCTGAGCCACCTATTTCAAAGTTGTGCTAAAATTGTTATATTGGGTTTGCAAACAAAGGTTTGCTAGTTTTACTTATTAAGGTTTAAAGTGGAGATGATTTTGGGTTGTATTTTTAGCTAAGGGGGCATTTACAATTTTTTTTATTTTTAGAGAGCATTGTTGTAACGAGGAGGAGAATTTATTAGTGGGGTGATTATTAAAGTGGGGTACAATTATTAAAGAGGGATATTATATTATTGTTTGGGCACACCTTCTATCACTAGTCAAATATGGAGGGTGAGGTATGGTCTCACAAGCAATGAGACCCCCTAACAAAACACTTCTTTTTGAGTGATTTGTATACAAGACGTATTTTTGGCAGAGTCTGATGTCCCATTTTTTAGAGTGTTTTTGTCCTCTTTTGTGCCATTTGTACTCACAGATGCATTTTCGGTGGTAATTGACATCCCTCTTGGCCTTTTCACTACTATTAGTTTTTCATGTCTTTGGGTATGGATTCTTGTATGTTTGAACCCCTCAGTTCATCTGACTACACCACTTGGAAAACCAAAATAATGCTACACTTGAGATAAAGGGATTGTGGAGAGTTGTCTTTGGTGACTATCCTATTTTTTTAGATAAGGACAATATTTTGTGGCTTGTATCCATGCAAAAGGAGGCACTTTTGTTCATCCACCTCCATGTTTTGAATTGTTTGTAGTCTCATATTGAGCATGTCATGTCACCTAAGGAAGCCTGGGACATTATTTCTACATTTTTTGATGAGGTCACTTCACCTCCACATGTTCCCCCTTCTCCTTCTCAAAGTGAGGATTCTTCTATTTGTGACATTGTTTCTCCACTGTCTTTTCTTCTTTGTAAGGTTGAGTTTCTTAAGAGTGTTTTGCATGAGGACTCTTTGGCATATTCATCTTCTCCTATTAGTTCTTGTCCTCTTTTCATTATTAGTGAGGATATATTTTTGAGGATGAGACACTTATACCACCTCCTACTATTACTCATGATGTAGATTTGACTACAGATGGTCACTTGGATGAGGTATCTTCAACTACTATTAATGCACAATATGATACAATGGTTGTTGCTACCATTTTTGACTTTGGTATGACTCTTGATAGTACCCTGCCAAATCCTAAGCAACCCATTAATTCTATGGCCTCTTTCATATCCCTTCAGGAAGAAAATAGGAAATTGTTGATGTAGAATTCTCTTCTCTACTCTCTGATTCATGGAAAGGATACTCTCATATGTTCTCTATAGACGAAACTAGTTGGCACACAACATTAGTCTAACATTCCATCATGTAGTGAATCTGGTACGCATCCACTTGATGCACTTTTACAATGTGATTTACCAAATTTTGAGAATCCCATTGCTCTTATTGATTCTCTTGTTCCAGATGATACATTTATGCCTTCTATTGTTACACATTCTGCACATCCCACTCTAATTCCACCTACGTATATATTTGCTTCTTTTGAGAAGAATACCATTAGCTTTGGCTCCTATGTGCTTCATTCCATGGGTCACACTACCCGACTTGTAGGCATTGGCAAGCATTTATAGGGCATTGCTTACACTATTCAACCTGTTATGTGGATTGCTTGACATGGTCTTGGTTATGATGCAAGTGCTTCATCTTCATTGGGATATATTGATAGAGCTCCATTTTTTGTTTGATCCACTCTTCATGATGATATTGAGGTTCATATGAGCTCTAATGCACCTTAATTTAGGCCTAAGAAACTTGAGATTGTAGATTTTATACATGATCAATCTGGCACACATTGAGTTGTTTCCTCACATTCTTTTATCATGGACTTTGTACCCATTCATATGCAGGCATCTTCATCCACCATTTATGTTGATTTGGGGTGGATTTCTAATCATTATTGGTAGCATAAGAAGCATTCTTAGTGAGGACACTACAAATATCATTCCTCCATTATTCAACTTCTTAGACTAGACATTGCTCCTCCTAGTTGTTGATGCTCATTGTTGCTTGAGCTCCTTGATTAGGCAGATGTGTTCTTTTTCAAGCATACATCTCTCAATGCATAGATGATGTATTCCATAGATTGATTGCATTGTGGATTTTCTTGCATCACTTGATGATATCATTGTAGGATGGGACTTTTGTTTGTAGTCATACTGAGATTCATGGAGATTTTTTCTTCATGTGGGTGCTCCGTGATTTAGCACTTTCTTCTCCAATTGCATGATCATCCCATCAAACATCATTCTTGAGAAATTTCATATCTGTATCTGACTATTGACAGTATCCTTTAGATGTTTTGGTGGATCTTGTTCTTCTAGAGTGTAGATAGTCTAGTGTAGCCCTGTGTCAACATTTTGATGTTTTCATAGTGGGATTGGCCCACTCATTCAGATGGTTTTTTGAGTAACTACACCCATCTCATCAGTATGCAGGGGCTAGTGGGGGTGGGGATGTGGACATATTGCTTTAGGTGTTGTCCTCATTGTTATTACACTACATTTTCTTTTGGAGGTAGTTGATTGAGTGTATATTTTGTTTGATGGGTTTTATTCTATCGATTTCATATACTATAGGTTTGTGTTGATATTTTGATTCATGCTTCTTGGGATGCCTTGTAACACATGTTCTCTTCTTCAGTCTCACTATAGTTCTACTGGTTTTTTGGGTACCTTGCAGTGATACCTTTTATCCATAAAACTCTTTTTTCCCAATTTGGTGATCATTATTTTTACATAGTGATCCTTATACAGAGTAATAATTCTTATTTGACTTGGCAGTTATAGAACTTGACATCCATGTACTCTAGTAAGATGGATTAGTTACCATAGGGACACTTTGTATTTCACTATGATTTGTACATGGGTACCTGATTAGGCCTTATTATAGGGACCCATTTAGTCTCTTTTCTTTATCTTTTCTTACTCCCTATTTTGTGCTTAAGGGAGGGTGTTAAAATGAGCATTAAAACTCACTTATGGAGTTAAGCTAATTTAGGAGTCAGTTAATTAGTTGTTATGTGTCAAATATTTGCACACCTATTTTGTGCATACAAATATTCCATATCAACTAATATTTATTTCACATTAAAAATATTTTTTGTGTGTAAAAACCTTTTGTGCCTATTTTATAGGCACTCCTATTACTTCTCCTAGACAAGTGGAAGAGAGAAACTATGCGGGTTGTATTATTATTTTGAGGAAATAATGTAGAGACTAGTTTGTGTATAAGGTGTCTACTATTAATGTTGTGGTAATGATTTGTAGGAGAGAGCCTATGATCACATGAATGCATTGTGCATTCTATCAACCCATGTCCTAGGCTACATGTTTCCTTCACAAAAGTCTCTTCCTAGGCAGAACGTGTTTAAAAGTGCTAGTTTGGACCCAAATGATCAAAAATGGTTAGTTTTAGGTCTTTTGGTGGATTGGGGTTGGGATGTATGCCTCATTATAATTCATTTTAGTCTCTCTCTTGATCATTTTCTTGATCTAATCTTCTCACTGTATCATTATATTAGAAGCTTGGTTGCCTCCTTGAATCTCTCCTAATTCTTGTTTGGCATAATAGCTTCCATTGTGACAGGGATGCCCTACATTGTTGCAGCTATTCTTAGTGATTCTCATTGCTATTGATAGTGTTCTTAAAGCTTTTGGGTTGCTCATTGATGCCTAAAGAATCCATTGTACCTATTTTGTGCTCCTTGTATTGGCTCTTCCACAAATTGGTGGCTTCTCCTTCACTTCCTTCATAGCTTTTGGCTCTTGGTCTGGACTCAACTTACACATAGCCTGATATTATTCCTCTCTTGCCTCTTAGCTTGGATAATTAGTTGGTAGAAATTTTGCATAATTCTTTGAGTTATTTATGAGGGTAATTTACTTTGCAAAGTGAAAATCTTTATCTATTTGCAATAGTATACATGATAGGTTTTGATTTGTTTTGGTGATTTAGGTATTTTCTGCATTGTTTAGAACAGTTTCTAAAGTTTTTTTAATTCAAATGTGGTTACAATATATCTTCATTTCTTGAAATATTTACCATTACATGTTACGCTTTCATTGGAAACACTCTCATTACATAGTAGGACTCTACATGCTCAAAATGATCTATACAAGTTACTTAAACAATCTCTCTCTTACTACACTAGAACATTGCATTGCTAGAAAATAGTAGTATTGATTCAGAAAGATCATTAAAATATAGAGTAGGCATACTCTTGAACCCTTTCCTAAAAACGTCTTCATTGCTTAAAACATCTTTCGTTTGGCCTTAAAGTGCCTTAGCTTCTACATTTATATTTCAGTTGTTATCTCTTTCCATTCGATATAATTGTTTTCACTTTGTTTATGCAATCAATAGCCTAGTCTTAGCTACTTGCTTTACTAGGGTTAGATTTTTTAGAGGTGCCTACGTACTTTGCGCATTTTTTCATACTAGTCCCAACCTAGTTTACAAGTATATTTATGGCCTGGTACAATCCGATAAATTAAAAAGCCACTATAGACATCTTATAGCCCATAAAAGCCTAAAGCCTTCTAGCCTCTTAGTTTTTTGCTTTAGCACCCTGCCAAACACTAGTGGTTCTGTTCAGATTCTTGGAGCTACAGTTCTATAGGCATAAGCCTTTCATGGAAGAAGCCTAACATCACATAGGCACTTAAGAGGTCATAAGACTACTTCTACTCAAACTAATCATACTAAACATGCAATCTTAACAAGGATTAGAGTACTTGGTGCAGGCTCTATACTCAATCTTTATGTAAAATAAAGATGGCATCATGAAGTCTATAGGGGTTTCATTAAATATGTGAATGATTAGCATGCATGAACATTACTTATTATAATTATATTAAAAATATGACATTACCACCATTATAGATTCCCTTAACAATACAAAAAGATGTGTAAACCAGACACACTATGTTTTAATGCAAAAACCTTCATCATTAATTAGATTTTAAAACTGAGTATATGTTTAGATCATAACACTTAACAACCTAGAAGCTCACATGTGAGCTCAAGCATATATAAACAGAGACTTAATGGCATCCATATTGTTCTTAAGCCTTAATGGCTACCGAAACAATGTATACAAATCTTCCAAATCAATTCACCAGAGCTTCACTACAATTTTTCCATCTCTTTGCTTCTTCTGGATTGAGCTCCTTGAATAGCTAATTTAACTTTTATTGGCAATAATGGAGTTTTATTCATATTTTAGCTAAATGTCTAGATTAATAAATCAGTAAATAATATTACAATAATTACAGTCCTAATTTGTATAATTTATTTGTATTTGTTACCTTTTTAAAAATAGTAATAAATAAGGAGAAAATATGACTTAGTTGGAACCAGGCTGAGACAGATGATACAAGGTCTGAAACTGGCTTTATAGGACTTGGATAGTGTCACAAATCAAAATCTAGATTTCATTCAATGAAAGGATAAGACAACTAAAAATAAGACACTTTAGGGTCTAGTGTTATTGGCCCCTTCTACCGTTGTTGTCCAAACTGGTCACAGAGACCTAAACTTTATTGGTTCTTTGTGTTGTTCTTGTGTGAGCCTGTCTGTGAAATCTTGAGTACTAAATATTGATGAATCTTGTTGTAGAGATAATTTAATCTTCAAACCCTAACCCTTTATCATCTTTGATAAGCAAGATTTGAATCACTTGAAAATGGTATGGGTTAGTATGTGTAAGATGCACTGAACATGTGATCCACATCCCTTATGTGGGCACGTTGCCTACATACCAATACTCTGAAGAGGGATCAAGCCATATGTAGTTCCCCCATATAATGTGCTTTATGCAATAGTGTGATGTAGATGCAAGAATGCCAAATTGAGAGTGCTTGAGGTGGATAAGGACTGGTATGAGAGTTTAAATATATTTGCAGTTATGTTGGGTGACTGTATGTAGAGAATAAGAAAGTTTTGCCTTAGTAGTTTGCTTGTATTCTTGTCTGATTTATAATATTTATCACCTTCCCTATAAATGAGCTTTACATAGGCTTTTATAGGGAATAATTAGTCATGGGTCAAATGTATTTGTGTTAGGCTGACATAATGAAGGATAGGAATCAGATGAAAATGATTGTTTGGGCTCAAATTACAAAGGGACAAGAGCACCAAAAATGGGATATCTTAGGGTCTACTATTGTAGTCCAAGTATGGCACTCCTATCCTATAGGATTGAGACCTAGGGGGATAGGATTGGCCTAAGAAAAGCATCTTAGTTGAGGTGTAATGACCATTTAGAAGGATACAAATGATTAGCAATGAGTAAAAAGGTGTTTATAAGGGTCTCAAGAGCATGCAAGGACCTATGGATTGGGTGTCACAAGCCACACTCAAACTATTAATTTGGACATTTTATATCAATACATTTACCTCATCTTTATTCTAGTGATGTTGTTTCTACCTCAAATTTGCTTTTCAGACCAAAAAGAAAGAAACTAAAAGAAAGTAATGGACAAGGCTTGGAAGTACCTGGACTAAAGATTGCGCACCATAAATCCAGACGTTTGTGAGCACTCCTCTTTGGCTGTGGAGGAATGACACCTGCAAGAAAAAAAGGAAACTAGGACAAGAAAAACGTTAGACAGATAGGCAGTGGGTTGCCAAGCAAAAGGCTTGTTCCCAGAAGTGTAAAAACTTCCTTAAGGGAGGTCAACCCACTGTTTTGATGAAATAAGTGACTGATAAAAGACAGAATGACAAAATACAGAAGTGACAAAGAAAGTAGAAAGGAAAAAAGAAAACAAAATGATTACCTGAAAGAGCTGTTGGGCTGAAGACAGTCGTCGAGGTCGGAAATGTCACCGGCGTCGGTTATCTGATCTGTCGGCGTCGGCTACCCTGCCGACGTCGGTTTGGAAAGTGACCGGCGTCGGTCGGGGTTTTGGCCTGTAGTCGGGTCTGGGTTGCTTTCTGGACTGTGGACGGGTCTGAGACTGAACGGGGACAAGCTTGGATGGATTGGGGAGTGGTCTGGTTCGGGTTGGGTGCCTGGTGCAAGGTCTTTTTGGCAGAGGGGTGAGGAAGTTGGAAGAGACACAGAGGACAGGGAAGAGGAGGATTCACAGAGGATGGAGCCTGTGAAGGCTTTTGCAGCCTCTCAGGAAGGACAGAGGGAGCAGAAGACAATAGAAGATAGATGACTGAATACTAAAATGAAATAAAAAACCAGACTAGCTTACCTTTAGCTTGCTGAATGAAGAGAGAAGGAGATGTTGCTGGAGCCACGGAAGAGTTGCTGCAAGGAGAAGATACTGATCCAGGGCCTTTTCACCTGTTGCTGCTATTGCACGAGGTCAAGACAGAGGAGAGATCAGAGCCAAAGCGTCAAGAGAATCTGTTTTTGAGCTCAAGAGTCCAGGGGGTGCAACGGATGCAGAAGGGGATAATGAAGGCTGCCGATGCCGGCAGTTTCACCGACGTCGGCCGAAGGGTCGCCGACGTCGGCGGTCGCAGGATGGGCACAGAGGCTAAAAATAGCCTCTGCCCACTCTTGCACGCCGCCGGGCGAGGGGTCATGGGCAGAACGGTCACAAGGATGCCAAAATGGACGAGGGGGGATATAATGGTGAGATTTGGCCTAATAAATGCTAGGGGGAAGGTGGAGGGATTCAAGGGAGGATCTAAGGTGGCAAGGGTAGGGTGGAAAGGGGGCCTTATTTAATTAAAAATAGATGTTAATTTCTAATTAATAAGACTTAGGTGGGTTAGGGACCAAGGAGGACTAGGAGGGAGAAAGGGCCAAGGGGGAGAACCAAGGTGCAGACACGTTTGCGGTGTCTACATTTGCCCCTTTTTGTCTTGTTCGTTGTTCTAGACGAACTGCAAGACAAAAACAGGAGTTGGTTGTCCTAGAAAAAAGGATGAGGTGTTCCCCCCTCAAAGCGATAGTCGAGAGAAGGGAACCGAAGATCGAGTGTCGATTTGACAGAGAAATGGATAAAAGAGAGTGAGTAAAAACGCTGCCATAGTCGAGATTGCGCGTAGTCCACTTCACGAGAGGGTCAGGTCAAATTGTCGCATGGTCAAGGGTCAAGGAGTGCCAAAATTGAAGTAACCGGGCCCCAGCATTTAGTCGTCTGCTGATCGGGTCACTCAATCTAAGCTGAAGCTCCAAATGGTCGTCGTGTCCCAGGTATCCAGGGCTCAGGAAGTGCTCCCAGAAACACGAAAAAGCCACAAGTAGTAGGGATCAACTGGCTCGCGATCCTATACTTGTGAAGGGTCAAAAAAAGGTCTGCAGACAATTCTGCTAACCAGCCGTGGAATAGCATACACGCAAAAACAACCAAGGCAACATTGGCTTGGAAGTGGTCGAGGTCGAAGGAGATAGGCATGATCGCCAATGGTCATTGGTCAAGAGGATGGATAGACGAAAGGATGCGGCTGAGCTAACCCCAGAAGACCCCATGTCAACTGAGTGCTGCCTACATAGCCCTGGTGACAGGGCCTCAGGCCGATGTAGTTCTCCCTAAAAGGGAGGGAGGGTCGGAGGGATTGATTGGTCTTGGTCAAAGTTGATGATTGGTCTTGGTCAAAGGTCTATGATTGGTCTTGGTCAAAGGTCTATGATTGGTCTTGGTCAAAGGTCTATGATTGGTCTTGGTCAAAGTTGACGAAGTTGGGTGTGATAAGAGTCAAAGAAGAGAAGGTTTGTCCATCATAGAGACGAACAAACGGGGGTGGTCGAGCTAACCTCAGAAGATGTGTTATCTGAGTGCTGCCTACATAGCCCTGGTCGTAGGGCCTCAGACCAATGTAGTTCGGACTGCGAGGGTCAAAATGGTCAATGATTGGATGTGGTCAAGCGTCGAAATGATGAGGATAAAAAGATGAGGATAAAAGGATGCTACAGATGGTGTCTTCTGTAGAAGTGGTCGAGAGTCTTTCATCCCTAGCAAGTTTCCATAGTCGTGATGGATGTATGCTAGAAATGAATAGAAGGTCTATTTATGCTTCAGCAAGTATTGGTTTATGCTTAACATAAATTGGGTCTAGTCGGTAGTTTCCATGTGTACTGGTGTCCATAAAAACTATGTGAAATGGTCTAGGATGATGTCAGCTGAAAATGATGAGAATGGTTGGGTTTGAGATGAGTCGACAATTGACGCGGCCAAAGTGTGACCAAAGTGTAGAGAAAAGGTGAAAGGCAAATTGCTCTTTCATTGACAAGGACCAGAAAGGAAGCATAGATAGGGGTTATTAGAACAAAAGCCCCGTTCATGCATTGCGTCGTTGACCAGTGTTGAGTTAGAACGGTAATCGAATCACTTTGACATTAAAGTGAGCTCGAAGTCCCTTGAGCAGGTGATAGGAGGAGGATAGGGTAACCCAGTTTAAGAGCAGGAATAACCTCGCCCCTTTTATAGGAGACCCTGAGACAACTACAAGCCAATGTCCGTGACTCATTTTTTTTTTTTTTTTTTTTTTTTGCGCAGACTGATCGATGCGGGAAGCCTGCATAGAGATGTCTTTTGATGTAATGGTCATGTTGCGAAGCTGATCGATGCGGGAAGCTTCTAAGAGAAGTGTTGTTTATTGCCAGAGTAGTCATAGCCATCCTTCGAGGGAGTGGTCTATATTTTTTCTTAATAATGTTTGAAAAGTTGGCCTAGCTGTCCTTTGAGGGATCAGTCTAGTAATACAGCAATGATAGTACAGCTGTCCTTCGAGGGAGCAGTCTGTCTTTTTGATTTGACTTGATTTAGTGACCATGGATATGTTTTGACATCTTGATTTGGATTTATTGATAGGAATGAGAGTCACGGACAAGACTGTAGAAGCTCAAGGACGCCCCCTTTTTATTAGGACAAAGCATCACTGCATCCTAAAAGGGTTGTAGAGGACTTGTTAAAGGGGAATAGGTTTGAAAGGGATGAGGATTAAGAGGACGAGGATTGCTCAAGGGACGAGCTCAAGTTACGTGTCAAGTAGACGAGTACTCGACTAACAGAAGAAAGGTCAAAGATGCAACGCATTAAGAGGCTCAAGTTTTGGCCGTCCGTCGAGGGAAGACAGACGATAAGTCCCTGACCCATACTTGTGCGTGATGATAAAAGGTCCAAGCCAATTGGGGGCGAATTTACCTCGTTTACTTCGCTCCATATTGGTCACGTGCTGATTCTCTTTGAGGACGAGGTCTCCGATGTTGAAATCTCGTTCTCACAGATTTCTGTCGTAGGCCCACTTTATGCGACTTTGGTAGACATGGAGATGATTAAGGGCAGCCAGACGGCGCTCGTCGAGTAACTCAAGTTGAGCTAAGCGATCTTGACGAAAGTCGTCGTTAGAGAGAATGTCATGCAGGGAGATGCGGAGAGACGGGATCTGTACTTCGAGAGGTAAGACAGCCTCTGTTCCGTACACGAGAGAAAAGGGGGTAGCACCCGTAGAGGTTCGGATGCTAGTGCGGTAGGCCCATAAAGCGAAGGGGATATGAACGTGCCAATCCCTTTCTGTATCGTCGACCACCTTCATGAGAATTTTGGTGAGAATTTTGTTGGAAGCCTCGGCCTGCCCATTTGCTTGTGGGTAGTAAGGCGAAGAAAAGCTGAGTTTGATGCCAAATGAGTCGCATAGTTTTTGGACAGTCTTGTTTTTGAAGGACTTGCCATTGTCGGTGATGATTTTGTGAGGGACATCGAAACGACATATGATGTGGCTGCTGATGAAGTCGACAATTTTGTCGGTTTTTGTGGAGACAAGAGGAATGGCTTCCACCCACTTGGTGAAATACTCAGTGGCAGTGATGATGGACTGATGACGAAGAGACGAGTGAGGGTTGATCTCACCGATGAGATCCAAGCCCCACTGAGAGAAAGGTCAAAAATCCTGAGCGACTTGCAAGGCGTGACTGGGGAGATGAAGCAGGTTAGAGTGCTGCTGACACTTGATGCAACGCCGAACATAATCGCTACAGTCTTGATGAAGGGTGGGCCAATAATAACCCAGGCGAAGGAGGCGCTTGGCAACCGAGTTTCCACTGAAGTGTCCACCACAAATCCCGTCGTGGACTTGCTTTATGGCTTGAGGAGCTTCAGCGGAGGTTAGACAGTGAAGAAGGAGGCCGTCGAAGCCTCGTTTATAGAGAAGACCCCCTACCATGGTATAGCGAGTTGTGCGCTTGATGAAAGCTCGTCACGCATTGCTAGAGAGGTTGGGAGGAGTGACAGAAAGAGACAAGTAGTCCACGAGTTGCTTATACCAGTCATCTCGTGGGCTAGAATTGACAGTGTTGATATGGTCGATGTGAGGAGAGATGTATGAAGGCAAAGGTACGCGATGCACTGTGACAAAAAGGCGGGATGATGATGATGAAGATGGGATATGCGAAGCAAGAGAAGCCATGGTGTCGGCAAACTTGTTCGTAGAGCGTGGAACAGTCTGCAAGAGGTAATGGTCGAAAGATGCCAAAAGAGTGTCAGCACGATTCTTATACCTCTGTAAAACTTCATTTTTACAGAGATATGAACCGTTAACTTGATTAACGACGAGCTGCGAGTCGCCGAAGATGTTGATAGACTTGATGTGGAGAGAAAGGGCAGTCTGAAGTCCCAAAATTAAGGCCTCGTATTCGGCCATATTATTTGTACAATCGAAGTCAAGCTTGAAAGATAGAGGCATGGGCTCCCCGTCGAGTGGGATGAGGATGACCCCCGCACCCCCACCGAGTTGACATTTGGAGCCGTCAAAGAACATAGTCATCTGGTAGACGGTGTCATCGGTGGAAAGTGTGGCGATAGACTCGTCAGGGAACTCACAGTGTGAAGGTTGGTTGTCGGGAAGAGGGGCATCTGCCAGTTGGTCAGCAATGGTTTGCCCCTTGATAGATTTCTGTTGGATGAATTCGAAGTCAAACTCAGCAAGCAGCATGAGCCACCGAGCCATACGTTGATTCTGATATGGCTTGGAGTGCATGTACTTGAGAGGGTCGGTGTGAGTGACGACAAAGGTTTTGTGGTTGAGAAGATAGTGGCGGAGCTTGGTAGCGGAAAAGACTAATGCCAAACAGAGTTTCTCGGTATGAGTATACCGAGTTTCATAGTCGACCAGTGTTCGACTGATGTAGTAAACCGCTTGCTCGCGATGATGCTCGTCTCGGTGCGCGATCATGGCACCTAACGAATGGTTGGTAGCAGAGATATAAAGGTAGAAGGGTTGGTCGTCCTTAGGTGGAATGAGGACTGGTGGAGAGACCAGATAGCCTTTGAGGGCCTCAAAAGCCTCTTGACAGTTCTCATCCCACTTAAAGGAGACGTCCTTCTTAAGGAGGTGATGAAAAGGTTGGCAGCGGTCTGAAAGCTGCGAGATGAAACGGCGAATGGACTGGAGCTTCCCTTGTAGACTGTGAAGCTGCTTGAGATTGGTCGGGGGCGGCATTTCAAAAATAGCGCGGATCTTGGCGGGATCTATCTCGATACCACGAAAGGAAATGATGAAGCCGAGAAGTTTGCCTGAGAGGACCCCAAAGACACACTTCTTGGGGTTGAGGCGGACATTGTATTGAAGGAGACGAGAGAAGATGATTGTGAGAATGGTCAAGTGGTCGCGGCGGAGCTTGGACTTGCCGAGAAGGTCATCCACATAGTCCTCCATGATTTTGTGGAGGAGATCGTAGAAAATGTAAGTCATGGCGCGCTGATAAGTGGCACCAGCATTTTTTAGGCCGAAAGGCATGACTCGATAGCAGAAAGTCCCCCATGGGGTGATAAAGGTAGTCTTGTGCTGGTCTTCCAGTGCGATCAGGATTTGATTATATCCTGAAAACCCGTCCATGAGAGATAGCATCTCATGGCCGGCCGTGAGATCAACAAGCTGGTCGATGTTGGGAAGGGAAAAGTTGTCTTTGGGACAGGCTAGGTTAAGGTCGCGATAGTCCGTGCAGATCCGAATCCCCCCAGTTGCTTTAGTAACTGGGACGATGTTAGAGACCCACTGTGGATAATCGATGGGTTGGATGAAGGAGACAGAAAGAAGGCGCTGAAGCTCCTCTTTGACAAGAAGCGCAACGCGAGGATGCATCTTTCGAAGCTTCTGCCTAACAGGCTTAGCCTCTGGTTTGGTGACAATGTTATGGGTAGCAATGGTGGGGTCGATGCCAGGCATGTCGCTGTAAGTCCAGGCAAAGGCCTTGCTATGGTTGGAAAGGAATTGGGCATAGTCAAGCTGCTCCTGAGCGTCTAAAGATTGGCCAATCTTTAAGACGTGAGGAACATCGGAGAAAGAAGGGAGGTTGATGTCAGTGGTGGATTCATTTAACATAACTTGGGTCTCAGAAGGGAGGAAACGCTGGACGAAAGAGTCATCGGCACCCATGTAAGAAAGGATGGCGTCATCGTCAACGCAGTGGACAGTGTGAATGGTTGCCGACTCATCTTCTACCATGCTAGGAAAAATGAGAGGGAGAGACCTGGACACCCCATTGAGCTGATAGGTCAGGGGTTCCAGGCGGATGGTGTTTATGGAAAAAAAAAACTAGGAGGGATGGAAACCACCGACTCCGTAGGTGACGAAGGAGAAATGGGCGAGTCCGAAAGAGATTGGTCAATGGTTGGTTTGGGACAAAGGTCGGAAGGAGCCTGAGTGGGGTCATGATATCCCAGGCCATACCGTTTCTTGGCATCGTGATCATTGAGTGGCTCGATGGGCTGATGGGAGCCCTGCTCATAACGTCCGAAACCAAAACCCTTCCATGCACACCTGTGAAGGTAAGTGTGTGCAAAGGCGGGGTTGCCAAGAAACGAGAAATCAGATGTGAAAGGTTGGGGTGAAGAAAGAGAATTGCCATTGGTAGGAGCTTGGTTAAGCCCCCCATAGACAAACTTGGTTTGGAAGTGAGGAGGACCATAAGGTAAGACCGTCCCGATTCGAGGGTCGTAATTAGGACTGAGGTGAAGGCGTCCATACTCTTGCGGAGTTTGGAACATGTCGAGGGTCAACAAGCGGTATTCCCCGAGTGATAGTCGTTGGAAGATGTCTTCCATGGGGTCTTTGGTCGGCGCTTGAAGAGGAGGGGTGAGGGCAACCGCCGATTGCGAACTGGTCGAAGCTTCCGCAGATGGAGGCGGTGCCGGAGTGGACGGCTTGATGGGAATGAGGACGTCGTTAGGACGATAGGTGGTGTTGCAAGTCTTGAAGGGTGAAGGGTCAGCGGGAATGGTGTGGACTTGCCCGTCATGCTCAAACTTCACACAACGGTGCAGGGTGGAGGGTATACAGGCCATGGCACGGATCCAAGGTCGGCCCAGTAGAAGGTTGTATTGAAACTCTCCTTCGATGATATAGAAGAGCTCCGGGACTGTGCGTGGGCCTACGCGAATGTGGAGGATGACTGTGCCAATGGTCGTGGCGGTGGTGTCGTTGAAAGAGCGTAAGATCGCGTCAGTTTTGGAGACGCAGTTCTTGGGAAGAGCCAGCTGATCAAAGGCGTGGGTAGAGATTATGTTGATGCTAGCGCCGCCGTCGATCATAACGCGTTTGATGCGCGTCCGATCGACATAGGCAGTGATGAAGAGGGCGGCGTCCTGATCTTCCGTGTTAGATGTGGGAATCTCAGAATCGCTGAATGTGATGGAGTTGACAGGAGATAAAGAATGGACGAGGGCAGCGAGTGGTTGGGGGTCCTCGGGTTGGACCTCCGCTGCCTGCAAGGCTTGGATAAGGGCTTGACGGTGCTGAGGCGAAGTTTGGATAAGGTCGTAAAGAGACATCTTCACAGGTGTCTGGTGAAGTTGTTTCAGCATGGAGTCGTGAATTGGTCCAGAAGAGGAAGATGAAGAAGGTTGGGACGCGCCAAGGATAGAAATTTTAGGCTTGGGCGCAAGAGGTGGCTTGACGAAGGGATAGGTCCAAGGAATGGCAGCTTTTGCTTTGGCCTTGTCCTGTTGCGACCTAGTGGTTATACGGATGGCATTGATTTCGAAAATGGGAGGCGAAGAAGGGGTCATGTTTTGCTGGTGAGATGTTGACGTGTTTGAAGAAGTTGGACAGGAAGGAGTCGGGGTCTGGTCAAGAGTGTCCTCAAGGAGAAGAGTGTCCTTCTCCATATGGCGGCAGATGACGGCCTTGAGGGCACAGCAAGTCTCGGTGTCGTGTCCTGGTGTATGATGATATAAGCAAATTTTCGTATCGTCGAACCAGGAGGGCTTGGACCCGAGAGGTTGGAAAGGCTTGATGGGCGGAAGGGTTATGTCAGAAGTCTGGAGAAGTCGGCGCAATATTGACGAGTATGAGCCCAATAGAGGGTCCGTGCTATTTGATATGCGCGAGGTTGGTGACTTTTGCTTAGGCGAGGTTAGAAGAGGTTTCCGTACCACCTTATGGGTTGATGGCGCAGTGACAGATGGAGATGGCTCTGGCCTGGTGATTGAGAACGCCTTTTTAGGAGAGGGACGACTGGAGGTAGGTAGAGGAAGCAAAGGAGGCAACGAGTTTTGGTTGAAGGTCGGAGTGGGAAGGATGCTAGCCAAGGTCAAAGGATGGGGGCCCAAAATAGATGGCAATGGTGACAGAGAAGGAGGCGTTCGTTTCTGCGGTCTGGCAGTCTTCTTCGCCTTGGTCGAAAGACTACTACTGGTCGAGGTCTGGCCTAGGTCCACCTTCACTTGCGGGTGAGTGAGGGTGGAGACAGGACGAACGCCAAATGACTTGATGGGTTTGGACGAGATAGACGCAGGCTTTGGTTTGGATGGGTTTGGTTGAGGTTTAAGAGTCTGGTCTTTGTCAAGAGTCTGACGAGATTCTGCCTTGGGAGGATTAGCGGCATGTGATGAGAGGGCGCGGGTATGTTGAAAGGCTTTAAGACGCTCCCACAACACCTGAGGCGTCACTCTCCGCGGAGGGAGAAGTTCAATCTTCTCCACTAACCGAGAAAATGGCTGAGAGGAAGATGTTGATGGTTGCGAGGTTGAAGACGAGATGGGTGTAGTGGTCTTAGACGCATGGTATGGTGAAGTCATGACAGATTTAGGTGAGGACGAAGGAGGGACAGGTTCTTCCCTGGGTGAAGAAGAAACTGGAGAGCGAGGCTCCTCCAGCGGGTAAAGGGCAGGGATGACGGTGCCCTTCACTTGCAGCTGAGGAGTAGGAAGGGTCGGGTCCTCCATAGGCAGTAGAACGGAGGATGGCGAGACCGGTGGTGCAGGTAAGGCCGAGGCGTCCTCCAAGATGAGAGAGGTCGGTGGAGAACTAGCCGAGGAGAGACGTTCGTCTACATGTGACGGACTAATTGATGGACTAACCTCCTGAGGTTGATTGGGAATGAAGGGAGAGACCGTATTGACTGTCCGAATATTGTGCTCATGATTGTCGTCAATTAAGGTCTGGACGTTGTTCTGAGTTGGCAGATGATTGGGGAAAGGTTGTTTGAAGATGTCAATGGCCTGATTAGGGGTGCATTTGGATTGTCTAAGATGAGATCCCCCTTTTCGAGCATGTCTTGGATTATGTTCTTAAAGGTTTTGCAGTTCTCCGTGTCATGGCCCTTAACACGGTGG
This sequence comes from Torreya grandis, assembly GCA_037957365.1. Classification (NCBI taxonomy): domain Eukaryota; kingdom Viridiplantae; phylum Streptophyta; class Pinopsida; order Cupressales; family Taxaceae; genus Torreya; species Torreya grandis. The sequence continues at coordinate 1,149,062 of JARHVA010003237.1, forward strand.
AAGCTGCAGAAGTCTTGCTCCCTATACCACGCGGGGATGGCGTGAGAGGGATCGAATTGCGGAGGAGGTCGGGCTTGAGAGAGATTGAGGGCCCCCTGTTTAAGAAGCTTTTCCAGCACAGACGCATATGATTCTCCAAGGGGAGTATATCGTCGCTGCATGTATCTTTGCTGGAATTGCCGAGTAACGCTCTGAGATGTAGAGGGCTCAGGCTGATTGGTCGAAGAAGATGAAGGTCTGACAACCACGGCATTAGCTGAAGCCTTGGATTTAGAATTGGATGATGATGGCTTGGCAGAAGAAGAGTCATTGGTCTTAGAGCTGGGATTCTTACTCCGCAACTTGACTTTGTTCTCCTCGATGGCACGCAACTCTAGTTTGCGGGCCATCGTGAAGGCCTCGTCAAAAGTGCGGAAGGTTTGAACCCTCAGGGTGGAAGAGATATGTCGGGCACAGGCTTGAGAAAAGAGTTCAATAAGCTCGGCCTGGGGCAAGGAAAAGGAGAGTTGGTTGATAAGGCCTCTCCATCGAGCAACGAAGTCGGCTATGGACTCGTCCTCGAATTGTCGAATAAAATAGAGGTCCATGATTGAGACTTTCTTGGTTATGTTGATAGAAAAGTGATCGAGGAAGAGCTGAGCCAATTATGTGAATGAGAAGAGAGAATGGCTAGGAAGGGAGCTATACCAGTCAAGTGCAGCACCCGAGAGAGACATAGGAAAGGTGCGTAAGAGTAACGCATCGTCATGGCCAATGAGGTAGCAGGCGTGTCTGAATGCCCACAAGTGTTGTTGTGGGTCTTCCTTGTTTTGAAAGTGAGAAAACTTTGAAAGCTCCCACTGGCTAGGATATGGTTTGATTGGGATGGAAAGATGAATGGGCTCGTTACAGATCTGCTCGTATGAAAGAGTGTTACGCGAGCCGGAAACAGAGGTCTCAAGACTGGTCATCTTGTCCATCAGCATCTTGATGATGTCTGCCGACGGATTGACGGGTTGCGCGCCCCCTAAGTTGTAGGGCGCTTGGAAGAGGTTAGAGGAGGCGTGCGACATAGTCGGTTGTAGAATGTACGGATGACTAATCGCAGGGGCAGAGGTGGAGGCTAAAGGTGGTTGGGTGGAAGACATAGCTGGGCCCGTTGTCGCCACGAGAGGTTGAACTGTGGTAACGGGGGCCAAGGGATAAGAAGCCACCCTGGTGTTGATAGGGGCCAGGGTAGGCGGGATAGAGACGACAAGGTTTTGAAATGGAGTGGATAGCGGTTGAGCGGGTTGAGGTTGACAAGAGGCCGGAACCCCGGTGGAAGTGGGCCCAATGATAGAGGGAGAGGCCACACCTGGGGGATTGGTCAAAGTCTGGTCAGTGGTCAAAGCGATGGCTTGAGTGTCCGAAGGTTGAACTACGGATGCTGTCGATACAGCCGTAGTCGCGACAAGGGAGGTTGGCATTCCATAGATTGGATTGCCCAAGGAGTCTCGCGTTCGGCTATGCGCGAGATAATGTTGCAAGGCCTTGACGTTGAGGTCCAAGAATCGTTCGAAGTCTTGGTCCCCTTCTTGGACAATGGGAGTCTGCGGCGGGGTTGGACGAATGGGAGTTCTTTCGGTCTCCGAGTTGAACTCCATTGTAGGCTTGGTCACGGACGGGGTGGACGGAAGTGGTTGACGGCTAGCGTGGTTGACAAGAGCTTTGGCTTGGCTACGAGTCAAAACCATGCAAGGCAAAGGAGGTTCAGGTCTCAGGAACTATGTTGCTCAGTTCCAGAAAACCAGGATGGAGTCTTTGGCAGAGAAAAGACAAGTTTCAGGTTGCTGGTTTTGAAAAAAAGGACAGTGACAGAGACCGACGTCGATTGAAAAACCGGCATCGGTAGGAAATGATGCCGGCATCGATCAGATAACCGATGCCGGTAACAGATGAAGCCAACGTCGGTATCAGAACCGATGCCGGTGACAGGGAAAGCCGACGTCGGTGTCAGAACCGATGTCGGTGACTGTGTTTTCCAGAGAGCCAAAAGGTTCTTGGAAAAACAGAGAAGAAAGCGTCCTCACACACTCAAACAAACAGATGAGAAGAGGAAAACAGAGAAAGACAGACAAGCCTAAGCGATAAATCCTAGGAATTAACCTTAGAAACTTGTGGCTTATGCCTTAGATGAATGTTTGAGGAGATTGGCTGAAAAATGGGTCCTAGAAGAAGGCAGTCTAAAGATGGTTTCAGGTGTTGTTTTAGGTGCTCAAAAATCTGTGTTAGGGTCTGGTACGTGGCCTGGTGCTAAGGAGCAAGCTCCCCTCACTTCACGATTCCAGTGGTTAACTGGTCTCGCTTAGCCAAGATATACCTCGCCTAGAGTTTATCCTCCGCCAGAGAACGGAGTGGGCTTCCCCCTTGGTGATGAAATCCAAGTAGGGTCACCGGGACGGGTAAGGTATCCGCTGGGTGATGAAATCCCAGTCGGGCCTTGTCTCAGGTAAGTTTTATGTGTGTTTTAGTGCATGTGATTCGGTAGTGTAACATCAAGTGTCTACGGTTCATTCAATATGCGCCTAAGTTACTAGATGTGGACTAATGCAAGCACAAGCAGAAATGAAAGTGCAATATGTTTTAATGCCCAAGTCGAAATGTGATGTTGTTATGAAGACAAGATGGAGAAAGGGATGAGAGTATGATATTTAGACTAGTCTAGAATGCAAGGAAGAAAGGTTCGTTTTAGTCCCGCTTATAGTGTCATTTGGAATAGAAGAAAGAGATAAGAGAGAAGGAGCCTAAATGCAAAATGAATGAAAAGGAAAAGGAACCCAGGAGGAACCTAGTGTCCCACCGGGCGTGCCAGAGATGTTTCTACCTCAAATTTGCTTTTCAGACCAAAAAGAAAGAAACTAAAAGAAAGTAATGGACAAGGCTTGGAAGTACCTGGACTAAAGATTGCGCACCGTAAATCCAGACGTTTGTGAGCACTCCTCTTTGGCTGTGGAGGAATGACACCTACAAGAAAAAAAGGAAACTAGGACAAGAAAAACGTTAGACAGATAGGCAGTGGGTTGCCAAGCAAAAGGCTTGTTCCCAGAAGTGTAAAAACTTCCTTAAGGGAGGTCAACCCACTGTTTTGATGAAATAAGTGACTGATAAAAGACAGAATGCCAGAATACAGAAGTGACAAAGAAAGTAGAAAGGAAAGAAGAAAACAAAATGATTACCTGAAAGAGCTGTTGGGCTGAAGACAGTCGCCGAGGTCGGAAATGTCGCCGGCGTCGGTTATCTGATCTGCCGGCGTCGGCTACCCTGCCGACGTCGGTTTGGAAAGTGACCGGCGTCGGTCGGGGTTGTGGCCTGTAGTCGGGTCTGGGTTACTTTCTGGACTGTGGACGGGTCTAAGACTGAACGGGGACAAGCTTGGATGGATTGGGGACTGGTCTGGTTCGGGTTGGGTGCCTGGTGCAAGGTCTTTTTGGCAGAGGGGTGAGGAAGTTGGAAGAGACACAGAGGACAGGGAAGAGGAGGATTCACAGAGGATGGGGCCTGAGAAGGCTTTTGCAGCCTCTCAGGAAGGACAGAGGGAGTAGAAGACAATAGAAGATAGATGACTGAATACTAAAATGAAATAAAAAACCAGACTAGCTTACCTTTAGCTTACTGAATGAAGAGAGAAGGAGATGTTGCTGGAGCCACGGAAGAGTTGCTGCAAGGAGAAGATACTGATCCAGGGCCTTTTCACCTGTTGCTGCTATTGCACGAGGTCAAAACAGAGGAGAGATCAGAGCCAAAGCGTCAAGAGAATCTGTTTTCGAGCTCAAGAGTCCAGGGGGTGCAACGGATGTAGAAGGGGATAATGAAGGCTGCCGACGCCGGCAGTTTCACCGACGTCGGCCGAAGGGTCGCCGACGTCGGCGGTCGCAAGATGGGCACAGAGGCTAAAAATAGCCTCTGCCCACTCTTGCACGCCACCGGGCGAGGGGTCATGGGCAGAACGGTCACAAGGATGCCAAAATGGACGAGGGGGGATATAATGGTGAGATTTGAGCTAATAAATGCTAGGGGGAAGGTGGAGGGATTCAAGGGAGGATCCAAGGTGGCAAGGGTAGGGTGGAAAGGGGGCCTTATTTAATTAAAAATAGATGTTAATTTCTAATTAATAAGAATTAGGTGGGTTAGGGACCAAGGAGGACTAGGAGGGAGAAAGGGCCAAGGGGGAGAACCAAGGTGCAGACACGTTTGCGGTGTCTACAGATGTATTAAAGCAAAATATTAGGATAAAGGAAAAGTAGAAAGTGTACCTAAACTTAGTTGTAAAGGTGAAGCCCATGAAGATGTGTGATGTTGAGTGATATTAAGTAATGTTGGGTATATGATGTACCAAAAGTAATATCATGAATAGCGCTGAGTGCTCAATTCCCCAAGAAGGGCTCAAGGATACAAAGGCTATGTCTTTGGCTCCATCATCATCTACTAAGTGAAGCTATGTGATCATGCATTTGTTAATCGATGTTTGGATTGTGTATCCAATCCATTTGAGTAGGTGGCTTAAGAATACAAAGGCTAGCTAGTCCTTTGGCTCCATCATTGTCCACTAAGTGAAGCTATAAACACATACTAGTGTGAATGTGTGTTGTATGAGATGGCTCTTGAATCCCATAAATGCTTTATAATATGATAATGTGTCATGGATAAACGAATGTATGCTGAGAACTAGGCCAATCTTAGCTACTTCAAAATATGCAGATTAGGCTTATATGAAAGCCACTCCAAAACTAAGAACTAGGCTTATATGAAAGTCACTCTGAAATGATGCCAACCATCTATAGATGGAATAATGCATGCAACTACTAAGAATAACTAGGTAATACAATGAACTAAAAAGAAAATAAGACAAATGTGTTGTGCACATTACCCCCAATCATTGGTGTCTGTAACATGGACTCTAATCTGGAAGTTATACCAATTGTCCAATCTAAAAATGGAAGTGAAAACCATCATGTCACGCATGATTCCACCTATATATGGATTCTCTAAGAAAAACCCTATTAAAATAACCTAATCTAAACTGAACTATAGCTGACAAAACTATAATTGAACTTTACTTATCTATCTGTTTATGGAAAAAAATTGGGTTTTTTATTGTTTGGCTAGGAGCACCAAAAATAGGACACTTTATTGTTTGATGCTATAGTCCAAGTATGGTGCTCTTTTCCTTTACTGATTTTGCTGATTGTTCTATGTTCATCACTATCTTTCTAGTCTGTTTTGCATGGTTTGGGTTCTAAATGTTGTTCGAAGTGTTCTAAAAGCTATTTTTTTATCGGTACAAGGCTCTGATCTCTATGATAAAACCCCTATTTATTGTTCCCTCTTTTGAGGGTAGAAATGAAGACCCTAAAATGAATGCTCTCATAAGAAAGAGCCCTATAAGTGTGTTATGCTGAAAAATACATGATATAGCAATGATAATAAAAAAGATGTCTCAAGATATAACATAGTTTGTATTGAAGATTGTTAGATCAATAGGGGTATCCCTAGATAGATGTAACAATGTAATAACAAGTGGAAGTTTGGTTAGTTGTTAGTTTTTAGTTATCAATTGTTAGTTTTCAAGAAGGGATGGAGCATGATTTCCGTCATAGCATCTAAGAAAGCAAAATAATGCATGATGTGGATCATGGCATTGCAAACAATGAGAAGCAAACAAGTAACAAGCATTCAAGGTAAGGAAGCAAACAAAGGACATGGGCACATATCACTCAAACAAGAAATCAAGCATACAAAACATGTTCAAATGCCACATACACATACAATTAAAAACAAGCAAGGTTGGCACGAGGGCCACAAGCACATACAAGACTACAAGTAAAGGACATTGGAAAATGTCCTAAGGTACACGCAAGAATAGAAGCAAAGGACATTGGAAAATATCCTAAGACACACACAAGAGATAAAATAAGAATTGATAAATGCAATCACATCTAGCTATGCAAAGCAAGAAAGGAAGGCATGTAAATGTTGGAAATGCAATCACATCTAACTAATCAAAGCAAGAAGTGAAAGTATGTAAAACATGTGGTACAAGACTAGGTAGATGCTAAGAAATACACAAGTGTTATATACTAGTGAGTGTCGAAAGAAGAATATATGTAAGCTAGTAAGTAATGTACATCAACATGATAACTAGAGTGTGTGGTGTAAGAATGAGATAACATGGATGGTGTAGTCATGTAGAAGATGCCCCCAGTGGGTAGATATAGCGATGTGTGTCTCGAATATATAAATAGGATGTCTCCTCATTGGGTATAGTGAAGCAATCAAGGATTTGGGTGACATTACACACACTCAAAGAAGATCAAGTGAAGCATGGTAATGTAGATAAATCGATAAACAATAGCATAGAACAATAAATTGTAAGTCTAGCATGATAGTAAAAATGTAAAGCATGGATAATACATACAGTTGAAATGTTTTGGTGTTTTTAATTTATTTGAATGTTTTTGTATTATGACATATTTATATGTTTTTGTATTTTTGACATGTTATATTATTTTTGTATTTTTGAAATAAGCTATGTACAATCAATCATAAGGAAACTATGTACATGAAATTGAAAAGAAGCTATGTATAAGAAAGATTAAGAAGAAATGATACTATCCGATGAGTCTCATGAGAGACTACCTATCATGGTGTCCTGTATCAAGGAGATGGATCGTGCATGATCGTGAAGCATAATGGAATGGCTGAGACTGTGACTCTAAAAGGTTTGTATGTTAAGTGCTCTAAAATATCTATAGTGGAAATCAATTGTGGGGTACCCCTATAACTATAAGAAGTGGATGCAACTATGGGGTCATTAAGGACCCATCCTATAGTAGAATAAGCTCTCTGAATATGCGCTTTGTGTGTAGAGGCATGAGACCTCAATGAGACTACCATGGGTGTAAAAACTATAGATGGAAACTATCTAGAGTCCAAATACTATGGTTGATCTGAAAGAGGCCTCTGTGGAAGTGTATGAACTCTCTGTGTTGGTGAGGAAGGCCTCTACTGTGTCTAAATCTGAGCTAGAGGAAGAACTGTAACTGGTGGAGGCACTGAAACTAGTGACTATAAAGTAGTAGATGCCTCTAAAGTTGGGAGTGGTAACTCATACAAAACTCTACCAACTGTAACAACTTGATTAGCATGAATAAATTTTATGCATCTATGAACTATAAAAGGTATTGCATAAAGTTTTTAAATCCATGGTCGACCAAGCAATGTATCAAAGACACCTACACTAAGAACAATAGTAAATGGTGTGGCCATATGTGTTAGACCAACCTATAGAGGAACTACAATCTCACCCAATGAACTTTGTATGTGCCCACTAAATCTACTAATAACTATGTTCACAGAGGTAATATCCTGCTCTGAATATCCTAAATGTTATAGTAATGGCATAATGCACATGTTCACGTTAGATCCATTGTCTATGAAAAAACTATGAATGGGATGATGATCAATGTAGGCTCTAAAAAAGAGTGCATGGTAATCTAAATCATCCTCAACTATCTCCTACTCTAAAATGACATCGAAGGTGTAGCTAGAACTCTAGAATTATACACACCAATCATATTGCTCAAAGGATGTGACTCAACTAAAGGAGCCTAGTATGTAGCTTGTCGAGGGTGTGCATGATATGGATGGTGAACACCTAATGTATCCCCTGTCTCCTATTTAGAATATTATGGGAAAGGATTGGAAAAAAATTTCAAAGCCTTGTCTTGTGTTTGCTTTCCCTGAGGAGGCTCAACTGGAGTGCCAAGATCAATGAGGTTTTCGTCTATCAAGTCTTGTATCTTGTGTCACAAACTAATGCATTTATTTGTTGTGTGATGTGATACCCTATGAAAATCGCAAAATGCATTTTGATCATATCCACATGGAAGATAATTTGTTGTATCAACTTCCCAAATAAGAGGGAGAGATATGATATTACATTCCAATAGCTATTGTAAGACTCTGGCTAGACATATTGGTAGATTGGTAAAGGATCATCATGAAGGTGTTGATAAAACCACTTGTTGAGGGGGCTTTGAAGCCACATTAATTGTAGGTTGATTTTTACTTTTATTCTCACTAACCTTTACTTTGTATGGGGCTTTACTATTACTCTTATTTGTTTTTGTTGATATGCTTGTGTACTTAAGTTTGCCCATTGAAATTAATTTTTCTCTTTCCTTTAGTGTATGGCATAACTCAGTGAAAGAAGAGAACATTATTGACTCATGTAAAGTTGGCAGAAGACTCTGTTTGAAGAGATCCTATAATTCCTAATCAGCCATAGGGCTAGACATTTTAGCCAAGATAGTCTTATATCAAAGTTCATAATCTATACAATGCTCACTTGACCTTTGTTTTTGTTCTGCAACTTAGGCATAAGAAACCTTGTCACATATGTTAATGTTAAAATGAGCTAGGAACAAGTCAACTAAAGGATTGAATGCATTGACCAACTAATTCGGTAGACTATAGAACCATTGTAAAGTATAATCCTTTAGACTCTATTGAAATAGCTTGGTTAGTAACCAGTCATTTGGCACATAGTCCAAGCATTTTGTGTGAAAAACTCTCAAGTGTTTCTTTGGATCACCCTTGCCATCATATAGAGTGAGCTTAGGTTGAACAAAACCTGGTGGTAAGGATATAGAAGCAATATGGCATGTCAATGGTGTATGTGGTAGATCAAAAGAGTCCAAAGCCTATGTCGTACTAGAGGCACCTTGCTCAAGATGTAACACCTTGGATTCAAGATATTTTATCTCTTGTGCAAGGGTAGCCACATCAAGAGACAAGGATGTAGTAGCCATAACTGGTGGTGCCACATGGGAAGGTTGGGTTGCTATAGGGGGTTTTTGTGACAAAGTTGCCCCCGTAGTTTCATTTTCAACTGGTTGTTCTTCTTGTAGTATTTTAAGCATATCATCTTGTATATCAGGATGTTTATGTAAAAAGTCTTGAAGTTCCCTTTTATCAATTTTGTGAAAACTGGTATATTAGGCGATTATTAAAGTAGGAAAACAAATTGAAGATGGATTAATTTTTTTGTAATAAGTTGTAATAAGCAAAATGTGATCGAAGGAAAGTACTAAATAAAGGAAATGTGAAGTCCTAAAAATAACAAACTAGAATATGTATAAAAAGGATACGAAGCTCTCAAACATGTAAGGTGATACCTCAAGAATCAAAGGGACCTAGTAAATTCAGCTAGAGTTTGAAAGAATTTATTTTTAAAATTATTATAGTGAATTTTAAAAATTAAATATGAAATTCTGATTTAAATATGCAAGAAAAAATTTCAAAAAATATTGAAAAAAATTAGTAAAGAATTTTCTTTAGGATTTATAGGGTTTTTGTGCGTAAACAAAGTAAATCGAGCTCACCAAATGATTTAACTTTTATTAGGAATAATTGAGTTTTATTCCTATTTTAGCTAAAGGTATAAATTAATAAAGCAATAAATAATATTGTAATAACTACAGTCCTTATTTGTATAATTTATTTGTCTTTTTTACCTTTCTAAAAATAGCAATAAATAAGGAGGAAATATGACTTAATTGGAAATAGGGTGAGACGAATGATATAAGGTCTGAAACTGGCTATGCAAGACTGAAATAGTGTCACAAATCAAAATCTAGCTTTCATTCGATGAAAGGATAGGCCCATGAAAAAATAAGACACTTTGGGGCTTGATGTTGTTGTTCCCTTCTGCTATTGTTATCCAAACTGGTCATAGAGACCTAAACTTTCTGGGTTTTTTGCGTTGTTCCTGTGTAAGCCTACCTATGAAATCTTGAGTGTTGAATTTTGATGGAGCTCATTATAGCGATGATTTAATATTCAAACCCTATCCCTCAATCATGTTTGATAAACATGATTTAAATCACTTGAAAAGGGGGGGAGTTAGTGTGTGTAAGATTCACTGAACATGTGATCCACACCCCTTGTGAGGGCATGCTGGCTACATACCAATACTTTGAAGAGGGATCAAGCCATACGTAGTTCTCCCACCTAATGTGCTTTGTGCAATAGTGCGATGCAGATGAAATAATGCCAAATTAAGAGTGCTTGAGGTGGCTAGAGACTGGTATGAAAGTTTGAATATGTTTGCAACTGTGTTGGGTGACTATATACAAAGAATAGGAAAGTTTTAATTTAGTAGTTTGCTTATATTCTTTATTGCTTTATAATATTTGCCACCTCAATTGTAAATGAACTTTGGATAGGCTTTTATAGGGAACAATTGGTTATGATTCAAATGTATTTGCACTAGGCCAACATAACAAAGGATAGGAATTGTTTGCAAATGATCATTTGGGCTCAAATTGCAAAGGGAAAAGAGTGATAAAAATGAGACACCCTAGGGTCTAGCATTGTAGTCCAAGTATGGAACTCATATCATATAGGCTTAGGACTTGTGGGGATAGGATTGGCGTGGGGAAAGTAGCTTGGCTGAGGTGGAATGACCATTTGGAAGGCTATGGATGATTGGCAATGAGCAAAAAGGTGTCTAGAAGGGTCTAAAGAGCATGCAAGAAGGGTCTATTGATTAGGTGTTGCAAGCCACACTCAAACTACCAATTTAGACATTTTATATGACTATAATAACCTTTAGAAGCATCTTTGTCAAGGTGGAAGGTGCACGTGGAGTATCGAGCTGGAACTCAATGATCATAACCACCAACTTCATGACTCCATGAAGTCTATGTTACAACTACCACATCTCTTCAAATCATCAAAAATACCTTAAAGATCTAAGAGGTAATTAGCCATCAGCTAACTGGCACAAGATAAGTGTTGCAACCTCTAACTAGCTACAAAATACCCAAGGCTAACCACTACATAAAATGATTCCCTCATGCCTAGGTGGATGTCATTTTGGCATAAATCCTTTACTTAATGAGATAGGGGCCCAACATTACCCCATACAAAAACTTTAGTCTATCCTTGGACTAAGATGTCAAGCTCTTAGGAGTGCAGAACTTGGGTGCATTCTCCTTGAGTTTGGCACTAAAGTCTTCAAAGCCCCTAATAGCGAGCTTGATTTCTTCTGTAGCACTATATATCTTAGAGGATGCATCAGTGAGCACAAGCACATCCATTTTCTCTAGCTCTTTATGGAAGGCATCAACATTGGCTTTTGCCTTTTTCACACCCCTATCTAGGATCTCTCCTTACTCATAGGCCTTAGTTTGTAGAGTGTAGAAGAGTGCTTCCAAGTTCTACTCTTGATCCTTGATCTAATTGTTGAGCACGTTAACACTCCCCATAATTTGTGTCCACTTTGACTTGCTTGCCGAGTACACTTATGCCATCATCTTTTCCATCTCTTCCTTCACCTACTTTAGGCACACATCTATTACTAAGGCTTAGTTGGAGAAGCTTAACAAAATGGTGTGTGTTACCTCCACACCTTCTTGAGATTTTGTAAAGAGGTCTTCTACCTCTTAGATATTTTTAGTTAGTTCTTTCTACAATGTGACATTGGGATCTTCTTCTCCTTTTTGTGCTAGCTTGGGTTTTAACCTTGGGAGCATCTGCTCCACCAACACAAATCTTGTCGACCTCTGAAAATGTTAAAGTGTTGACACTGACCAAAAGAGATGGTTTGGCCACCTCTACGTGCTCAAAGAGTTGTTATAACTTGAATCTATTGGCCTAAGCCTCATTCTTGGCTTCTTTGAGGAGATTTTTCCATTTCCTCACCTTGCCGTCATTGATGATGTTTCAACATGCAACTTATATGGCCATTCTTACTAGTGCATTCCCAGATTGGATTGGGTTCATGGCACAAGGGTTAATAAGGAGGGAGTCCTGCCCCGCTTTAGGCTCTTCTAGGCTCGAATTAGCCGCTCTAAGCACCTCAAATTGGGGCTCATATATGTAATGGTCCAGCACAAATGAGAGTTATTTGTGCATCCTAGTCAAGGAGGCTTGGGGGCATAGTACCATACATGTATAGGTCTTCATCCACCCATCCCTTCAACACCATCTCCATTATATTCATCTCTTTATCATCCTTCTCGATGATGGCCTTTATTGTCTATACTTTCTCCTCTACACTAGTGCTACTGCTCTCTTTGGTGCTCTCCTCAGAGGACTCACTTATTTAATCCTTGGGTGTTTCTTCCTTGGACTTCTCCCCCTCATCTGCTTCTTCGTCCTAGGGTTTTTTGATACTTACCTCTAGGGAAATTCCTTCAATGTCAGTTTCACCTTGTTACTATTGGGGTTCTTCTGTTGTCTATGCCTCTTAAACATCTTCTTCTACCTTCCTGGTGGGGTCACTTGGTGCTTCCCTGACCACTTTAACTATTGGTCATGCACTTTTAAGAACCTTTGGGGACCTTTTTTCTAACTTGGCCAATTTCTTCTCCCAAAAAAGCCTCTATTTTTCTTTAAGCACCAATGCCTTATTGATAACCTCCTTACTTAATCCCATCTTATTCTAAGCCACTCTTTTCTCCTTGACTATTTGAGGAGGTAGTGGGGAGGCCTCCTTGCTATATGTTAGTGCTAGTTTCCTTAGAGGGCTCATTAATGGGGTGGCATTGGATGTGAGGCTTGTCATTTCCTCTATTACCTAAATCACAGTGATCATGCCACTTTTCAGAACTTCATATACATTCTTGGCACTTGGATCATATTCTCCTTCTATATTTAAGATATCAGTCCCTGCTCGGTCTTCTTCAATTTCCTCCTATATTATAGGTGTGAGGGTCATGTCTTTCTCCATCTCTACAAGAGTTATAGTATGGAATGCAATAGGTCCCTTGGTCTTTTTCTTATGCTTCTTGCTACAAGAAACACTCTCTTACATGAAGTTTATGCGCTTCTTTGGAGTGAGGGATCTAGTTATTTCTTTGGAGGCAATCTTTAATTAAATGGGCTCAGTGATCTCTTCTAGCTTCTCACCCTATTTCCTTTGGAGTGTCTTCTCCTAAAACTTTAGTGCAACTTTCCCTTCATCATCGATTAGGAAGGGGAGATCATCATCAATTCCAAAATCATCATCCTTCTTGCATGGATTTATTTCATAGTAGAGGTTGAAAATCCTCACATTTATTATAACTTTATGGAGGGGATGGATGGCCATCTTGTCATTGTCATCTTCCTCATATTTGGTAGCCTTGGCTTCAAGGCATACAAATCGGTGCCTCATCCTACTTCTATCTTGATCTACAGTCTTGACCAGGATCTCAAAATATTGTGCATTGGGGATTCTCCTTAGCACCATCATGAAATACTTCGTTGAGAATGCAAAAGCAACTAGAGCCACCCTAATAGGTTCCCATCCGCAAGTGCTACGTACATCACATAAAAGTGCTACAACATGACAAAGGTTGTCATTCCCACCAGTTATTGGGGAAGTTCTTGAGGTATGTGCTCCTTATCAAAGTCTTATATTTACCTATCAAACTACCCTTGCACCCTTGTCTTATACTTTTGTAAGAAGCTGGGTGGGTAAATGAAATATTGGTACTTCATCATAGGGGACTCATGGTTGGGTGGGAACACCCATAGGTGGTCATCATCACCATATGGCAAACCTATCTCCTATGTTATTATCAAAATCAACATATACCCCCACCAGAAGGTTTCAAATGCTTTATGGTACTCTTGCATGTTATTGACTATCTCCTTAGTAATGAACTTAGAAATGTTGAATTTCACGCCTTACACCATGTGGTGGGCAATGCATAAGAAGGTCTTGAAAATATTGGACCATTGACCACCAGGGCATAGTTTGGCACTAACAAGGTGCATCATTGCCCTTGTGCTAAGGTCTTAGATGTCTTTAATGGGGAACACAAACCCTAACTTGTAGTGGCCCAGAAGCTTTTCAACCCTTTCAACCTCCACCTCATCCTTCATCATCTCATAGATGTCTTCCCTATGCCAGGTAGTCCCATGATTTGACTAATGAGCCTCATCAATATCCTCATGCATCATCCAACAAAGTAAAATCTATAACCATGTACTCACGAGAGGAGAAAATGCATCAAGTCTTATGGCTTGCTAAAGCGTGGTAGCTCAAATAGTTATGTGGCTCCCAAGGTTACCAATTTATTTTTGACGGAGACATCAAAGAGTGTAGCACCTACCTTTATCTTCTTCCCCATATCTACCATTTATTCTAAGTTTAACTCTTGTGCATTGCTCCTTATTATGTGGTTGTAATCCTTGAGCTTGTACATATGTGCAAAGGATACCCACTTCTCCCCCACTATGACCTCGGGGGAGGGGGGTATTCCATCTCCCTATAGGTGAGATTTGCACTCACTTCTAGGTCTATTTTTGCAGTGCTAACTCCTTTCACCATTTGTGCCTCCTATTTCATGGCAATTGCTTCTTTCACTGCCCGTGCTCTCTTCACATCCTTATGCACCTATGACAAATCTGTGCTTAACCTTTTCTTGCCTATCTTAAATCTATTGTTATTGAAACACAATTGGTTGATCTTACCGAAGCCTAAAATTATGTTTATCACTTATTCATAATCATGGGAAATGCGACTGTGCATTTGGATCTTGAGCTTTTTACATCATTAATAATGCCCTGGTCATTCTATTAAACTTTTTCTCTCTTATTTCTCTACCAAATTCTCTCCACTCACCTCCTTTTTAACCCAAGGTAGAATGCAATCTTCTCGTTGTTCACTCATTCTCACTTGAGGGGGTTATGGATGAATGGTTTTCTTTCTAGTAGCATCCTTTAGGTTTAATGGCTTCTGCTCTTTTCTCTACTCATAACTCTTAAAAATAATAGTAACCCTATTACCTCGACCATATGTTCCTTTATACGATGTTTTCAGCTACCGTATTGATGGCTAACATCATGTGGATTTATTGAAATTCATTAAACCTATGAAATCCACTAAAATTAATTGTCAATTTCTCATTTATTACAGATCCTTGTGCTTTTATCATCGTAGCATTAACTTTACTCATGATTTATTTGATGAAGTGACAAGTAATTCAAGTGGTCAATTCCTATCATTCATTGGGTGGGTGTTAGCTATCATGATGATCATTCTCTTATGCTTTATTCAACTTGGCACAACTTTCACCATTATTATGGTAACCTAGGTGCAACTCTTCACATACATGTGATTCAACCTCCTCGGTTCCATCTTTACTCAACATTGTACTTATTTTCAGGTGCATCTCTCTTCTTAGTCAATTTTTCTACATTTTTATGTCTTTTGATTTAGCCTTCCCTACCCCATACAAATCCTTACACTGATCCTCCAGCACCTCATTATCTCCACTTGATTTTTTATGCACAAACATCTTGTGTGCCTTCCCTTATCAACTCGTACTTACAATTTTTTGATCCTAGTAAACTTCCCATGTATCCAAAAATTTAAATGTCTGGCCTTAGGCACTTAAAAAATGACTATGCTCGACTCACCTAACTAGATTTACGCATGTGTAAGTGTTAGAAGAGTTCTCTTGTGGGGCTGGAACTGCCATGCTTATTCACCCAACACAAAAGAAACAAACCTAGGGAAAGACTTGGTTTTCACTAATTTTAGTATGGTCAATACAAGCAACTAACTTCTGACTAGGAAGTTAGAGCTAGATGGTGTAAGTGTCATCTTAATGACTATATAACTTTAATATGTTTCCATTTAAATGCCCAAAGAGAATTTCACCCGCCAATGTGTGTATCTTATATGTGTTAATTTATAATACATTATGGACAACATAAGGTCTTATCCATCAAATCTATAACTTGCCTGGGTGCTTGAAGTACCTAGACTCATATAACAAGACTAATGCTCCATCTTTAAATACCTTACACTTGATATGTTTAACATGCCATACCTTTTGGCATACCTTTTCTATCTACTAGTTCTATCGTGCTTCGGCATGTGTCTCGTTTAGGCACTCTAAGCCTTCTAAGTGTGTGCTTAAGGATTCATGAGCATCCAATCGACCAATACACATGATGTGTAATGAGGGCATTAAGAATTCCATAGGTAAAACAACCTCTACACCAAATAATAATTAAAATGGTTTAGCCTTGTTCAGGTGCTTATACATAGTGTGATAGGCCCATAATACAGATGACATGCAATCATCCCAATCTTTGTGACTAATGTCACATATTTTTGTGAGGCATATACCCAATATTTTATTAAATGCCTCTATAGTGCCTTTCAATTGGGGATGGTAAGGTGTCATTTTATGGTACACCACCATATAGTTAGTCAGTAGGATCTGAATGGTTTCATTGAAGAAAAACCTGCCATGATCACTAGTCAAGCTAAGTGGGCATAAATAAAATATTCTCCTAGATGAATCTTGTTGTTGTGGTGGCTGTACAATCTTTGGTCAGTAATGATTTAGCCCACTTGGTGAAGTAATATATGATAGTTAGAATGTATCTTTCACCTATTTGCCTTACTACACGAGTAATAGGCCCAACAAAGTCAATGGCCCATTTTACAAATGGTACCTGGGAAAGGATTGGAATAAGAGGCATCTCATCCTGATGGTTTTATTTTTCCATGCATTGGTAAACATCATAAGCTCTAGTGTATTCTTTTGTATCATGTAATAGAGTTGGCCACCACAAACTTAATTGTAGTACCTTTCACACCAAAGCATCCACAACACAATGGCCTCCAACAATTTCCTCATGTGCCTTTTATAGTAATAGGTCCCATTCATGCTCTAGGACACATCAGTGCATGACTTTATTTTGACTCAACTTGTACAATTCCCCACTAATGAGTTGAAAAGAGGTGGTGTGAATCACAAGCTACTTTTTTCCCTTAATAGTCATGGTCTAAAGCACAGATTTGGAGGATAAAAATGTGGTGATCTCAGCTAAGTCTTTCAAGATCCATTAGACCCTATAAAGTTATGCATCAAGTATATCATCTTTAATAGGCATTGTTGCATCGCCAAAAATTATGCAAGACAGATGGTCTAGGCCTAAGTTCTATTTTCTAGGCTTCACTACAATAGAGAAATAGAATTCTTGAAACAAAACAATCCATCAACAAATGTGTTGGGTGAATATTTTGTCGACCAGCTAACTGGTGAGCAAAATAGGTCTCTTCAACCACAACATAAGGAGATTGGTCAGCCAGGTGTGCAGTTTTACTACATCAACAGGGGACAAATCTCTCCTCTCATCAAGGGGAGGTTCCCTATAAGTATGAGGCGTTATATACTATGTATATAAGCAGAAAATACCACTCAAGGGTAGGATAACACCATCCATCTCTCTTTTTTTAGAGATGATGTTCACAAATAGAGGAGAAAATCCTGGTGAAGACACTGAAGGCACTTATCTTTTTTAAGAAGTGATCTTATAGGGAACAACAGGAGTTCTTTCAGGTAGTGACAAGTAACTGGTAACCAAGGGCGTAGTAACCAGCAAACTGAGATGTAGCACAAAGTCTCCACCTAGACTGCCCAAGAGTGAAATATGAAGGATAATGAGGGCACAAAGTCATCCCAAGATCATTTACACAGGAACATAATACGAAGGATAATGAGGGCACAAAGTCATCCCAAGATCCTTTACACAGGAACAGAAAGAAAACACACTAAAGGCAATTGTGGGGGCACAAAGTCTCTCCATAGTTGGCTTCAAGACACCTTCCTGATTACTTTCACTAGTTTTGCTTGCCAAATTAAATAAACAAAAAAAAATTTAGAAGATAGACATAAGAACAATCTCCTAAAATGATACAAGCTATAACAGCACAAAGTCTACAAGTAACTTGTTTTCTCATTCAGATAAAATGATATGAACAATAATCTAAGCTCAAAGTCTCAGTATTCGCCTTTCAATTTGGGTAGAGTTTAGCTTTTGTATTGGTAAGATCTCCCTTAGAATGATACAAGAGATTACAATATATAGCAGCCAAGAAAGACTTGGCGCTTTATTCCATAGAACGGCCCATGTTGTGCATTCAATGCCTTGAATGCATTTTTGGTTCTGTCAGGGAACCATGCTGGATCAGGGTGGTTGTCTTAACTATGGCGTGTTGATTCATCTCAAGTGTCTACTCCTAGGTCTGGATCATCTGGTGTCTGCATCATTGTCCATTTTGTCTTTACTCCGAAGGGGACAAATAGGTCGTGTCTTCAATGTTTAGGGGTTCAAGAATCCACCTTGCAGACTATTTCACCTACCGAAATAACTACTGCATAGATATTTGTGGTCTTCCCCCTTTCCAGCTATAATTTGAACCCTCGAGACATCTTTTCCCCTTTCTATTTCTTTTGGTTCTTCCTCTCGGTGATTCTCCCTTTAGGCCTTGGCCTTAAGGCCTTTGAATGCATTCGAGTTTGTGTTTAAGCTTGCAAACATCAACAGACACTTTATTGCCACAAATTTGATGTCTTTGGGTCCATCATCATTTAAAAGCTAACAACTAGTTGATTGTCCCTAATTTGATGGCTGTAGGTCCGTCATCCTCCTTAGCAATTCCTTCATGTCTTTCCCACTTGCTTTGGCCGCTTTCTACTGATCTTAACAAATGGCATGTGGCACCTTCCACTGTGAAACAGGCGAGGACACTTAGCAGCATCCACTTAACTTATAAAAGCTCTAGACCCCTTTTGAGAGTCCTACAGAAGATGACACATGGTGGCTACTGTCGAGCTCTTAGAAACACTATAGAAACATTCAGGACTCTTTCAGATCCATGTGGATGCAGACACTTGTCATGTTTCACTTGACCTTAGCACCAAACACAGGGCCCACCATAGTCCTTACAAAACCAAAGGAAGAAACTGTGGATGTTGACACTTGTCGCACTCTATTGATTTACAATGGGACACGTGGCATATTTCACTGCTTTTAGAAACAAGTTATAATGGGTCTCGATAGATGACACTTGGCAACCTCCGCTCATTTTAGTAAATCACTCGGGGCCCACCATAGTCTTTACTTAAAAACAAAACCAAAAGAAGACACAGCGGCTATTAACACTTGGTGACCTCCACCGAGCTCTGAGAGAAGCCTATTGAAATAAGATTTGAAACTTATAGAAACCTGAGACGTGGATGTAGACACTTGTCACACTCCGCCGAGCTAGAACGGGACACGTGGCACGTTTTGCTGCTCTGAAACTTATTAGAAACTGAGTCACGACAGACGACACTTGGCAGCTTTCGCTGCTCTATAGCAACTTACTCGAGGACCACCACGGTCCTTACTTAAATAATAAAACAAAAGGAAGGAACTACAGAGTTTGACACTTGGCAGCTTCCACTGAGCTTTCCAAGGAACACATGGTGAATTTTGCAGTCTTGAGAAAAGCACATAGAAACCTTCCACATTTGCCACTTGGCACCTTCTATGGGACTCAGAGGGAAGCTTATTGAAAGAAGCTATGAAGCTTATGGAAACTTGAAGCGTGAATGTAGACACTTGTCATGATTTGCTGAGTCATAACAGGACACAAGGAAGAAACTGCAGATGTTAACACTTGGCACTCTCCACTGACTTTTCAAGGGACGCGTGGCACATTTCACAGTTTCTAGAAACAAATAACAATGTGTCCTAGCAGATGACACTTGGCAGCTTCCACTCTCGAGCTTTTTCCTTTGAACCGTTTGATTAAACCGACCAATTGAACCAACTTTGAAATCGCCTAAGTGTTGAGAGCTTGTTTCTTTCCTACAGAGTCTGTAGAAATCAACTTGCAAAGTCCATAGAATTGAGTCTGTAGAAATGAGTCCATAGTTTTCTCTAAGTCTCTCAAGCCTTGAAAGAGTTCGTAGAATCCCGCCTACAGAGTCCATAGAAATGAGCCTACGGAGTCCATAGTTTTAAGCTTGCAGAGTCTGTAGATTTCTGAAAAGCTTGAAGAATGGAGAATTAGAAGGCTCATAACAATTTTTGAAAAGGGAAGAGAATTTTGGTCTTGCAGGACCAAAATAGTTCATATGTTGTCCCAAAAATGAGCGACATTTTTTGGGGACAACAAAATGTACCCATAAAAAAGGGGCTTGTTCATGATTAATGAAGAAGTTTAAGGGGGTCACTAGCAAATATTATTGAAACTTATGTGGATCATAGACCAAGATAAGTGCCTCACGCTAAGTTATGGTATAGTTTTGTTCTACCATGGTTAGCTTTCTAATTGTGAAAGAAATGAGATGATCTATTTTCCCTTCACCTGGTTGCATGAGTATGGTGTTGATTTCAGTACCAGAGGCATCGACATGGATGTGGAAGGGAGTCACCCAGTCAGAAAATTACAATATCGACACACTTAATAGTTTGAGCTTCAGCGTTCAAAAACATCTTCCTACACTGCACCCTAATAAAATGGGCCATCCTTTCATAATAGTTCCTCTAAAGGCCCCATAATCTTGGCATAATTTCAAATGAACTTCTTGTAATACCCATAATGCCCAAGAAAGGCACAAACATCTTTCTGCATTGATGGTGTATGAAGCTAAGGGATGATTACAATCTTGGTTAGATCAATGAGTAAACCATTTATAGTCATATAAAATGTGAAATTTGGTAACTTGAGTGTGGCTAATGACACTTAATCCATAAGTCCATCTTGCTTGCTCTCACGACCCTCATATTCATGTTTTAACTAATTCTCAGTCATCTGTAGCCTCTTACACTGAACCCTTGTAGCCCCAAATTGCACTTTCTATGTTTAATCCACCCCCCAGGTCCCATTAGCCATGGACAACAATGACCAAACTTGTACTACAACATTGAAACTCAAGTTATCATGTTTCTAGCATTGTTGTCCAAGTGTATTTTGGCTTCTAACGGTCATATTCTTATGAATCCTTATCCTATTTCATGTCAGCCTAATGTGAATTCATATAACCCATGATTATTAAATCCCCTATAAAATTCCATTCAAAGTCCATTTAGAAGGGTTGGCACTCATTTACAAGAGAGAAGCAAGAATACAAGCAAGACCACTCAAGCACATTTTCCTATTCTCTGTGTACATCCATCCAATAGTATTTCAAGCTTATTCAAACCTTTATACCAGTCCCTAGTCATTCTAAGTACACCTAGTTTCACATTTACTTGCATTTTCATCACACTATTGCACCAAGCACTTCAATGGAAGAACTATATATAGCTTGATCCCTCAGAGTATTAGTATGTAGGCAGCATGCCGTCACACAGGGTATGAAGCACGTCTAGCATATTCATTACACACTAACCTCTCATCTCCTTTCTCCAAATTTCATATTCACGTTCAAGCATAAAGAGGACCTAACGTATTAAAGACTAAATCGATCACATGATGAGCTATGTGGAATTTCAAGCTTTGATATTTCATCGGTAGGGTCACACAGACTTGACGCACAAAACCCAAAGAGCTTAGATCACTAGGAAAATAGCATCAAGATAGGACTACACATTAGAACCTAGGGTGTCTCACTTTCGATGCTCCTATCTAATCAAGAAATGAAATCTAGATTCTTATTTACGATAGTCTCCCAAGCCTGCACACAGATTTCTAAACCCTGTCTCAGTTGGAATATTACAGAATCAGATAAGTTTAATTTTCTCTCTCTCCCTACTATTTTTTAAAATAGAAAAAATGCAATTAAATCACACAAATAAGTAGCTTAATTATGCATATTATTTACTAATTTTATAATAAGCTAGACCCTTTATTATTGAAGAATTAAACGTCTAATCTCCTAAAAATAATAAAATATTTGGTGAACCTGACTTACTTCAAATTTTGCATAAAAACCCTAGGGTAAATTCCTGGTTGATTTTTCCCATTAATTTTTGAATTTTTTCTTGAATATTAAAATCAAAAATTACTCTCAAATTTTAAAATTTTGTAGTAAATTTTAAAATACACTTATTTTAAACCCTAGTTGCATCAACTAGTTCCCATTAATTTTCCAATCATTTTATAAATTTTTTATTACATATTAAAATTAGAAAATCACTTCTAATTTCAAATTTTCATAGTAATTTCAAAAAAAAAATCTCAAACCCTAGTTGCATCTACTATGTCCCATTAAATCACTAATTTTACACTAAATTTATAATTTTTCAATTGCATATTTAACTCAGAAATTCAATTTCAATTTCAAAAATTCATAGAATTTTGCAAAAATATTTTTGAAAAATCCCTGGTTGCATATACTAACTCCTATTTTGCTTCTTGAGGTATCACCTTACATGTTTGGGAACTTCATATTCTTTCTATGCATATTCTAGTTCCTTGTTTAGATTATATCAATTTAATCTTTTCTACTATTATCTAAGTTGTTTTCCTTATGCCACCTAAGTTCCTTGCATCTCTTCCTTGAAGATGAAGTGCAAGACTTAGTGGCAATCCTCCTGAATTCGCCCATATTCCTTCAACTCAAACATATACTATGGATAAACAACTAGTTTAGACTCCAGCTATAGATTCTACACATCTAGATTACACCAATTTTAATCAAAATAATTTAAATAATGAGCAATATGAAAATACTAATGATGATGTACACATCGATGCTCATGATCCACCACATTGGACTACTGATCCACTTCTACCCATTGTTGATAATGAAGTTGTAGTCAACAAAGATTTGATCCTCCAAAGTTTCAAAAAAAGACTTAAGGAATAGCCTCAAGATCATACTCTTATATTACAATCTCTCATGAACATCAAAAAGACTAAACAAGTTGAGTTTTTCATTTTTACAAAGCAATTGATGGAAAATAACACTTCAGGGGCAATTATATCCCAACAACCCCTATAGTAGCCCAATCTGCCTCTATGCCACCAGTTACAACTAACACATCCCTATCTCCTGATGTGGCAACCCTTGTGTAAGAGATAAGATCTCTTCAATCCAAGGTGCTACATCTTGAGCAAGGTGCCACTACACCTACGCAAGCTTTGGAATCTTTTGCTCTTCTGCATACACCATTGGTATGTCACATTACTTCTACACCCTTGCCCCAAGGTTTTGTTCAACCTAAGCTTACTCTTTATGATGGTAAGGGTGATTTAGAGATACATTTGAGAGGTTTTCACGCATCATGCTTGGATTATGTACCAAATGACTGGCTACTTACCAAGCTATTTCCACAGAGTCTAAAAGATTATTTTTTACAATAGTTCTATAGTCTACCGAATCAATCGACCAATACATCTAATCCTTTATCTGACATGTTCTTAGCACATTTCAACACCAATATTGGTGATAAGGTCTCTTATGCACAAATTACACAATAGAAATAGAAATCAAATGAGCATCTCATAGACTATGTGCTTCGATATAAGACCATCTTGGATAAGATGACTAACCTTATGGCAGATCTAGAGTTACATGATCTCCTTAAATAGAGCCTTTTATTAGCATTGCATGAATCTATTATGTTTAAAATTTCTCTTCTTTCATTGACTTGTGTCATACACTAAAGGAAAGAGAATTAAAATGCATTTCAATGGGCAAACTCAAGTATACAAGTATCCCAAACATAACAAACAAGAATAATAGTAAAGTCCCATACAAGGTCAAAGTCAATGATAACAAGAATCAGAATCAACCAACAATCATTTCAGCTTCAGAACCCCCTCAACGTGTGCTTTTATTAGCACCTCCTCGGCGTACATTTACCAATCTACCAGTTTCTCCAGCCAAAGTTTATACTAATTATTAGAATGTAACATCATCAATCTCCTTCTTATTTAAGAAGTTGACCCAGGAAAGCCTCTTCCATGGGGATATGATCAGCATGCATTTTGTTATTTTCACAGGGTACTAGGCCACACTACAAATAGATGCATCAATTTGAGACATAAGATATAGGACTTGATAGATGGTAACCTACTTGATCTTGGCACTTCAGTTGAGCCTCCATAGGCCAAACCAACACAGGATAAAGCTTTGAAAATATTTTTAGATCCATTTCCATAGCATTCTAAATAAGAAAAAGGGGACACATCAGGTGTTCACCACACATACCATGCACATCCTCCACCAGTTACATACCAGGCACCTTTAGTTGAGTCCAGGGTTCCAACTAGACCTTCAATATCCTTCTTAGATTAGGATATTGTTGAGGATAATTTAGATTATAATGCACTCTTTATCAGAGCACATATTCATAATCAGCGCATTCACAGTGTTTTAATTGATAACGGTTCCAGTGTCAACATGTGCACCATTACATTATTACAACATTTGGGCTATTTAGAGTATGATATCACTCTGAAAAATATAGTTATTAATGGATTCAGTGGGCACATACAAAGTTCATTGGGTGAGATTGTACTTCCTTTATAGACCAGTCCAACACATGTGACCACATATTTCACCATAGTTCCCAGTGTAGGAGTTTTTGATATGTTACTTAGTCACCCATGGATTCAAAAAAATTAGTACCATCTAAAATTCATAGATGTGTGAAATTCATTCACACTAATTAGGTTATTATAGTTGGTGGAGTTCCATATAAGTTACCACTACCCACTTTAGAGCCATCTCCTTTATAGTCACCAGTTCCAGCTTCTCCACCAGTTTCACTTTCTTCACCAATTACAATTCTTCTTTTGGTATAGATTCAGACATAGTAGAGGCATCCATCACCAATACAGAGGGTTCATACACCTCCATAACTTTGGGATTCTAGATAGCTTCTAGCTATAGCATTCACTTCCAGAGTAGTTTCATTGATATCTCATGTATCTACACATAGAACACATGTTCAGAGAGCTTCTCATACTTCCAAATGGTTCCCTAAGAGTCCTTTAGTTGAATCCACTTCTAAGAGTTATAGGGAAATCCCACATTTGATTTCTACTTTAGAGATATCATAACAGTTACAATGCACATAGATTTCAGAGTCACAGTCTCAACCTTTCCATTGTGTTTCACGATCATGCATGATACTTTTATTCGACATAGGACACCATGATAGGGAGTCTCATCTGAGACTAATCAGTTAGTATCATTTCTTCTCAGTATTTTCTATACATAGATCAGAATTTCAAAAACACAAAAAAAATATAAAATATCAAAAATACCAAAAACATTCAAACATATCCAAAACACCAAAAAGATTTTGATTGTATGCATCGTCCATGCTTTATATTGCTACTACTATACTAGGACTTAAATTTGCTATTTCATTCTATTGTATGTCAATTTATCTACATTACCATGCTTCACTTGATCTTCTTTGAGTATGTGCAGTGATATCCAACTCTTTGATTGTTTCACTCTACCCATTTGTGGGGGCATCTTACATTTACATTAGAGACACACTTCAATATACACACCCATTGGGGGCATCTTCTACATGACTACACCATCCAGGCTATGTCATTCCTACAATACACACTCCAATTTATCATGTTGATGTACGTTACTTACTTGATTACACAAATTACTATATCAACATATCACTAGTATCTAGCACTTATGTATCTCTTAGCATATACCTAGTCTTGTACTAAACATGTATTACATACTTTCACATCCTTTCTCTTATTTCTTAGTGTGGCTTGTTGGATTGCATTTCCAATTCCTACTTGTCTCCTGTATGTGCCGTAAGACATTTTCTAGTGACATCTTCTATTTACATGTGTGCCTTAGGACATTTGCCAATGCCCTTTGTCTGTACTCCTCTATGTAATTGTGGCTTCCACGCCAACCCACTTATTTCAATTATATATGTATGTGGCATTTGCACATGTCTTGCATGCTTGCTTTCCAATTTGAGTGACATGTTCCCATGTCCCTTGATTTCTTGGCCCCTTGCCCACTCTTGTATGCTTCTTGCTTTGTATGTTTTTTGCCTGATTGCTTTTCCTGTTTGTAATACCATGATCCATATCATGTATTTTCTTTCTTTTTTGGATGCCATGATGGACTTCATGTTCCATCCCTCCTTGATAACAACTAACACTCTAAATTCTAATTCAATACATTGCACATGTTATTACATTATTACATCTATCTAGGCATACCACTGTTGATCTAATAATCTCTCAAATCAAACCATGCTATATATTGAGATATCTTGTTGATTATCATTGTTATATCATGTATATTTCTAGCATAACACACTTGCAGGGCTCTTTCTTCTAAGGGTAGTAATTACAACATCTTCATTCCTACCCTCAAAAGAGGGGGCAATAAATAGGGGTTTTATCATAGAGATCAAAGCTCCTAATGATTGAAAAAGTAGTTTTCTAAACACGCAAAACAAAATCTAGACATTAGACCAGGTAGACAATAGAGAATCCAAAACAATTACCAGATTTGACCCTCGACAACAACACCAAAGATGGACTATAGTGTCGGATAACAAGGTGTCATATTTTAGGTGCTCCAATTAAGACAGTAAAAAAAGTAGTTTTTTCCAAAAATAGATAGAAAAGTGAGTTCAGTCACAGGTTTGTTAGCTCAATACAGTCCAGATTTAGCATGTTTTAGTATAGTTTTTTGGTTAGAGAATCTAGATATAGGGGGCATCATACACGACATGATGGATCTCACTTCTAGTTTCAGATTAGGCAATTGATATAACTTCTAGATCAAAATCCATGTTCTAGACACTAGTGATTAGGGGTAATGTGCGCGGCACATTCATCCTCCCCTTTTTTTGAGTTCAGTTTATTTTTCAAGCATTTCTCAATAGTTGCATGCCTTACTCCATCTATAGGTAGTTGGAATTCTTTTTCAAGTTTGGATTTCATACAAGCTTAACTTCTTGAGTTCCTGAGTTGGCATCCACATAAGTCTATTGCACTAGTTTCAAAGTGGCTTTCATACAAGCCTAATCTTTGTCTTTTGAAATGGCCAAAAGTGGCCTAGTTTATATCACACATTCGGCTATCCACATCAACATTGGCATATCACAGTACATTCATGGGCTTCAGGAGCCATCTCATATGACATATATTCCACACTAGTGTTACTTCATAGCTTCAATTCATGGGACAATGATGAAGCTAAAGGGCCAACCTTTGTATTCTTGAGCCACCTATTCAGAGGGATTGGACACACAGTCCAAACATTGATCGATACATGCATGATTTATTAGCTTCACTTAATAGGTGATGATGGAGCCAAAGGGCCTGCCTTTGCATTCTTGAGCCATTTTTAGGGAATTGAGCACTTAGCTCTATTTGTGATATTACTTTTGGTACAACACACACCTAACACAATCTAGTATCACAATAGGTTTTGTATTAGTTTGTGTACCTGATGATGTGTATTATTCCTTTCTCTTCCTCTCTCTTACCCAAATTTTGTACATTCTTATTTTAGATATAGTGTATCTAGTAAGGATTGATCTAATCTATGTTTTTTATTATAGATTCACACTTCACACCATGCTCTCTCTATGGACATCTAGCATTACACAGCTTCATGAGCTTCACCTTTATAGGTAAGTTCAGGTATGCTTTCTATTTTTCCTTTATCCTAATATTTCACTATGTTACATCACTAGAATAAAGCGGGGCAAATGTAGTCATATAAAATGCAAATTTTGGTAACTTGATTGCGGATAATGACACCCAAGCCATAAGTCCATCTTGCTTGCTCTCATGACCCTCATAGACATGTTTTCACTGATTCCTAATCATTTTTAGCCTCCCAAACTGAACCCTTATAGACCCAAATTGCCCTTTCCATTCTTAATCTATCCCCCTAGGTCCTTTCAGCCATGGACAATAGCACCCAAACTTGGACTATAGTGCTAAAACCTAGGGTGTCATATTTCTAGCATTGTTGTCCAAGTGCATTTTGGCTTCTAACAGTCATATTCTTCCAAATCCTTAATCTAGTTCATGTCAGCGTAACACAAATTCATTTATCCCATGATCATTAAATCCCCTATAAAAGGCCATTCAAATTTCATTTACAAGGGTTGGCACTCATTTAAAAGAAAGAAGTAAGAATATAAGTAAGACCACTCAAGCACTTTTTCATATTCTCTACATACAACCATCCAATAGTCTTTCAAGCTTATTCAAACCTTTATACCATTTCCTAGTCATTCCAAGTACACCCAGTTTTGCATTTACTTGCATTTTCATCACACTATTACACCAAGCACTTTAATGGGAGAATTACATTTAGCTTGATCTCTCCTCAGAGTATTGGTATGTAGGCGGTGTGCCTACACATAGGGTATGAAGCACGTCTGGTGTATCCTTTACACACTAACCCCTCCTCTCCTTTATCCAAATTTTATATTAAAGTTCAAGCAAAAGGAGTACCTAGGGTATTAAAGACTAAATCAGGCACACAAAAAGCTCCATGTACTTTTAGGCTTTGATATTTCATAAACAGGGTCACACAGACCTAACGCACAAAACCCAGAAGGCTTAGATCACAAGGACAACAACACCAAGATAAGACTACAACATCAGAACCTAGGGTGTCCCACTTTTGGCACTCCTATCAATTAAAGAAATGAACTCCACATTCTTGTTTTTGATAGTCTCCCAAGCTTGCACATAGATTTCCAGACCCTGTCTTAGTCAAAATAACACAAAATCAGATAAATTTGATTTTTTCTCTCTCACTACTATTTTTAGATAAAGCAAAAATACAATTAAATCAAATAAATCAGTAGCTTAATTATGCATATTATTTACTAATTTTGTCATACTCTAGACCCTTTATTATTGAGGAATTAAACATCTAATCTCCCAAAAATAATAAAACACCATCCTTGTAGACGATGTGCCCGAGCAATGTGTAAAATGGCATTGCAAAAACACACTTCTTGAGGTTAAAATAAATTTACAACTACATGCACATTTCAAACATTAGATGTAGATTGTCATAGTGATCCTTTGCTAGTCCATATACTATCCAATCATCTAAGTATACTTGGAGGAGCTTGTGAAAAAAATCTTTGAAAGCGATGATCACCATGCAAAAAAATATGGATGGTGCATTCTTCAACCCAAATGGCATCACATTATAAGTGAAACAACCCCATTTAGTTACAAAGGTGGTTTTGGGTTTGTCCTCCTCAATCTGGACTTGATGGTATCTTGAGAGCCCATCAGTAAAGGTGTATATCTCACAACCTATGATGTCATCCAATACTTCATTGATGAACAAAGTTGAAAAGGGGTCAGTTATGTAGGCAATGTTCAAGAGTCTGTAGTCAACACAAATTTGGATGTGCATATCCTTTTCGATACTGCTGACCATGGGGTTAACCCATTCAAATTCCTACATGAGGTAGATGACATTTACGGCTATCATGACATCGATCTTTATCTTGTCCTTAACACGAAGATTTGGGTTCGTCTTTTAAGGTTGATTTTTGATGGGTACTATACCATTGACTAATTTTATGCTTATCTTCCTGAGAGATGGGTGTGTGCCTTTCATATCTTTGTAGTTTCAAGGGAAAAACTCTTGGAATTCCTTTAGGAGATCCACAATATATGCTAGTTTTGTGTCAGACCATAGGAGCCTAAAGTGGTATTTTTTTATTCCCCCCTGAACTAATATATACCTTGGTAGTTCTTAATGGCGGTCGATAGGGTTCATTCTTCTCATGGTGTAAATCCTCGACTTGTCTACTACCCTTAGTTATTTCTACCTAACGAAGGGTAAGGTCTTCTTTTTCTAGGGCATTATTGTCAACCTAATACACTAACTTCCTTGTTCCTATCAAATTATTCCAATTGCATGTCTTTCATGTGTCATCATCTTCCTCACTAGAGTCAGTGTTGAGAGTTTACTCTTCGAATAAGGTTGGGATCACTAACCCTTTTTTGCCAAACATGGCTTTTAAGCATTCCTCCAATATTGTAGTGTCCTTAAACACAAACCTTTGAACTACCTATAATGGCTCAATCAATTCAAGGTTTTACGAAGAAAAGGAGGTGTGAGCAAACCACTCCTTAAGGGCATCCCAATTCGTTGTCTTGTCGTATGTCTCATTGACTATGTACCACACCCACACCCAAATCATTAGAATTTTGTAAAAGGTGTGCACCCATAACTTTTGTGGGGCATTTTCACCACAGATAGTCCATGTTTCTTTGCAAAGATGTATATGCACTATAAGGTTAGATTCACCAAAGTACATTGAAATGTTGAGGTCCTCATTACTCTTTCTAAACTTGGTATAAATGGTTGCCTTTACATCCTAAAAAGTTGGTAAGCAAGGCTTTTGTGCTGCCCACCAACAAGTGGTAGTGTTCTTCAATGTGTATACTAGTGCACCCATTCTATCCACCTTTTTTGGGATGCATGACTCAAGGTCATGGATATATTCTTCCATTGGATTTCTCCCTTCATATCTTCGTAGTGATGGAAGTTTACCCATACTAAAGTAGAACACTCTTTTTCCCCTTTTCTTCATGTAATAGACCCATTTGTTGGAGGCATGATCAATCTATACCTAGCCTATCTTTATTGGTTTTGGAGCCTTTGCATGTACCAAGCGGCACCATCAACTTGTGGTCTCATATGATTCCTTGACCCACCAGTAGCAAGAAATATCAGTGGTGTCTAAGGTTGATTGTCCATCTTCCCAAGAGAAGACTCTTTGATCATTTGAGTCTAGAGTCTCGATGCCTTGTGCCATGATATTATAGATATGGTTGATCTCATCCTCAATGCCCATTCTCTTGATAGAGAAGGTCCTTAGTCATTTGAGAGGGGTATAACTACCCTCTCCTTTCCATTCTCAAATGTCATGTAGCACCTTTTGAAGTGCATATCTGCATTGTTTGCATAACACCATGGCCTTCCTAGAAGTATTGGGAAGTTATCATGTTCTATTAAATCAATCACTTCAAAGTTAACATGGAATTTGGTGCCCATTATATCTATAACTATACTTTTTAGAATTTTGATACGCTGCTCTCATGTCTTATTAGCCATGAAGAGTAGATGATGAGAAGGTCTCAAGAATAGCCTACCCATTTTATCCTAGGAGTTCTTGGTCAAGATGTTAACCTCAGCACCTGTGTTGACAAGAACCTCATAGATAGACCATCCATCAATAGTGGCATCCACCATGAGTTCTTGGTCATATTCAACATTTTGTGTATGTCAAACTTCTCATGCCCTCTCCATGCATGGCATGATGACCTCAACTTGCTTTTGACTTGCATGCTCCGAGAGAAAGTTCTTCAATAGGGGTAACATTCTTTCTATTTATAGCAGGCACAAGATCTCAGTTAATTTTTTTACTTCAATTTCCTATCTATCTTACTTCTTACAGGGGACAAAAAACCATGCTTCAAGGTCTCGCATGAATTGGGGCTCTCCTTGTAGGGTTTGGATGACAATTATAGCCTATTGTAACACATATGACTAGCACATTGGGTTTGGGTATGGTACAACTTTAGGTTTAGGTCAGGTAATGCACTCATTATGACCCTTATCCCCATACTCAAGGCATAACTTAGGTACTATCACAACTGGTGGCAGAGTGGTGAATCCACTACATGTAGTTATTTGTACCTTGACTACCTCTATGTGTGTAGGTTATGCCTTTGGGGTCCATTTTTTTATTTTCTACTTGTGCCTGGTCATTCATGCACCCTTTTATGTGTCTGGCCTACCTTGGGTCAATTTTTTGTATAGGTTAGGGAATTCTTCAACCTTATGGGACCCTCAATAATACCCACACATGGGATGTGTAGGGCAGTCACATTGATAATGCTCTATTGAGCCATACTTATAACATGAGCATGATGGGAACCTTTCACCACCACATCCTTCACCTCGCCCTCTAGCACCTCATTACATCCAAAATCCTGTGTTTTGTTGGTTGTAGCTCTCATTACCTTGGTTAGCCTGCCCTCCAACTACTATGATGGCATGTCATGCACCTCTTTCCATGTTCTCACACATTTCATCAATCACCTAGCAATCAACAAAGGTATGGTTGAAGGCATTGCACAATCGTCAATAGATGGTTATGTTGACTTGGTTGGTGTATTACAACAAAGAGCAGTTGTGAACATCATGCAACTCTTGATAGACTTCATAGCTTAGAAGTAGAATGTGCACATTCCTCCATGGTAGTTAGTTTTATTATGGCCTTCTACTTTGTAGTCAGTACACCATAACCCATTTCAAGCGTGATGTGAAGAGTTAGTAGTAAGCTTTTGGAGCTTGGAGGCCATTAATGCAATCTACACCTTAATAAATGTGTTGATCCTAGCATCTGAACTTCTGACTGCCTCGATTCTAAGTGCAACTTTAAGCACTTCTTGAGGGTCTATAAAACTCTTCATTGAACGCATTCTTTATAATGGCATGAGAAATCCCTCAATGAACCAGTACACATGTTGGGAAGGGTGAATATCATATGGGAGCTTTGATAAGAGAGTTTTGAACCATGCATCATATAGGTGCACACTCTATGAGAGTCTTTGGGTAATCTCTTTTAGTCCAGCGATGTTTTATTGCTCAAACTCTAGAATGTCAAATTCCTTTAGGAATGCATCCTTCAGGGTATCATAGTCAACCATGGCCTAGTTAGGATCAAATTTTTTGTACCAAGTGTGGGCATGATCAAGTAAAATGGTCACAAATTGGGTAGCCTTGCACTCTGATTGGGTTATGCCTCACATGTGCCACTATAGTTTACACTTTAGTACATGTTTTATGGCATTCTCCACATTAAGATACTCTAGCAAGTTCATACCCATTTCATAGTACTCGAGGTGCTTATACCCCTAGCACCTGTCTTGGTAGCAATCCTCCAATGCCTCTAGCCATGGGGTTAAGCATTGGTCTGATCATTACTATTGGTGTATTTGATGTCATTGGCACTGTGCTACTTGTTTGTGGTACTAGACCACTTTCAATGAGCTATTGCCCTCCTTGCATTGCTAACATAAACTGAGTTAGTGTGTTTATGTTCTATTATGGTGAGCTAGTGCCTAATGGCCCAGAGGTAGTTGTACTCACCTCTTTGTATGGAATAATTTGTTCAATCACAAAGTTATAATCCAAGATTTTAAAATGTCTAAGATTTAAGTCATTAGTAGAGTCAATAATTACTTTTGTACTTTCTTCAAGTGGGGGATCCAACACATGAGCATGCACCATAGGTTCAAAAGGGGTAGGCACATCAATAGTATTTGTAATCACCAAATTCTATAGGAACCCAGTGAATTCCACACCTGTCAAGTGTTGAGCTCAATTCATCGCTTCATTATATCTCTCATATTCATGCTGTTGTATTTCAAGAGATCCTTCCCCATGCCTTTCCCATTTGTTATGGGTTCTCTCAGCACTTTCAAGTTCCAGATCTTCCATCAATCAACACCATCTCTTATTGTAGGTTTGTCTTCTGAGCTCTTAGGTGTCAATTTGCTCATCCCCTTCCATTACACCTCACTTACACATCCCATTCTACCCCTTTTACGCTACTCATATGTGAAAGGACTTTAGCCTTCCATCCCCAAAGTTTCAAAACCATAATCCATCATTACCTTTTTTAGCTCTACATCAAAGTCCTTAATAAACATGCCTCTAGGGTCATGCAAAAATTGGTACCCTGCTTCCTCAAGGCACGAGAATGTTGAGACTATGAATTCAAATACATAACTATCTAGGGCTCCTTACCACCATTTATTTACTTCTCTCATCCACGTAGCATCCAGGGTCTCAAGCCTCTCTAGGTGATCCTTTATACACTCATATGTTGTCTATAGCTTCTTCTTCTATGGGTTGAATATGCAACCAACCACTAGTACACAGGGTCAGGTAACTCATAGAAAAAGACCTTGTACATAACATCATATAGGTTTTCTTAAACCCATCTTATTGGCTTTTGTTCATCATAGGTTGGATACTTCAACGCAAAGCTATCTTCCACCTATTGCAGCCAGCACTTGATGTTTTTGAGAGAAACTCAACACATCATTTTGTCCCACCATCATAATAACAAAATTAAACATGGGTCCCAGTAATGGAACCACAATGTTCTATAAAATAGTTGTCTAGTTAACTCTTGTTTTATTACAACCAGGTACAAGCATGGGACATTCCATTTTTGCTCAACATTTCAACACTCAGCTACGGTGGCATCAATACACATAAGGCACATGCTTTATGTGCTCACCTAAAGCACAACTGAGAAGGAACTAAGGCTTGTATTAGGCTAGTTGTGTTATAGTGTAAGGTGTAGACACTAGAAATCCACACACTACAGTTCTAGATATTGCAGCAACCCTTAGACCACCCCTGGACCCTCTCAGGACCACTTCACAACCTTTCAACCACCAAACCTAAGTCACCCTAGCTAACTCTGACCATTCTACATTTGACCTATCGAACACTAACGGTCAACCCCTAACTGCCAATGGTTATACTCGACTGTCGATGGTCAACCTTTAACTACTTTAAGGGTTAACTCCAGCTCAACTCCACCTTGATTTTTTACTCTTAACCACTCACATAATTATGCATTTTAAGACTGAAATTAGATGACTTATTGGGACCTTATTTAAACTTATTATTTCACATCTCCCATCCTTCTATAAAAAGAGAGGAAGAGGAGGAGAAAGGAAAATAAAGAATCATTAGGGACGATCAACAAATTATCAAAGATTCTTGTATTAGAACTTCTTTTGTAGGTTTTATTTTAACGAACCTAGGAAAACTTCTAATGAGCATGACAGAGAGCACTAGTGTTGCAATTCATCAATCAAAACCAAGACATCGACACTCTGCCAAAATTGTTCCAAGCTCCATAATGGGTTCTCAGCCACTAACCTCAACAATCTTTAGGCAATAGAGATAAGTAGTTATTTTTAGTAATAAATTCCTTTGTTTTTGTCTTACAATTAGTATCTAGCCTAAACTAATATCCCAAAATCAATTAGCAACCTTCCCAACCAAACCTATGCTTACCTAAGCTAAATCTGACAATAACCATCGATGGTTACTTAATCATCGATAGTTTTCCCCCTATCATCGATGTCACCTGACCATCGATGGTCACCCAACTGCTAATGATTACCTAACCACCGATGGTTCATCCCTAACTTTTAATGGTCACTGTGTGACAATTCTAACAGTAAGTCAATTCCACCTATCAAGGCCCAACAAAATCACATAAAATCACCCTATTTTTTGAACCATGTTTGATTCACTTAACATTAATATCCAAAGGTTTATTGCTATAATTAGGCAAATTCATATCTTTGAATCACTTTTTATATTTGATTTCGGTATCTTTTGTTATTTATGCAAGCAATTTATCTTTCATTTTTAGAGCTTGATTGTTTAAAAGTGTGGATTGACAACCTCCAAGGAAGATTGTGCTTCTTGGATCTAGCTTGCTAGGCAATCGATCTTACTATCTAGCTAATCAACCATTTTTTTAGTGTTTTCTTATCTGTAGGTCATTCCTCCCTAGACAAAGAGGATTATCTACAACCATCTGGATCATGGAGTACAAACCAAATCCAGGTTTTACTAACCTCGCCATTCTTTTAAGTTTTTATAACTTTCTTTTAAGAAATAAAGAAAAAATTATGTGAAACATTATGGCATGCCCGATGGGACCGTTGAGTATTTTCTTGGGTTTATAGTTACATCTAGGTGTTTCTTCTTCTTATCTTATACTCATACAACAAAATTAAATTTTCATTTTGGGCTTAAAATTGACTGCATACATTGATTATTTACTTATTTTAGCTCACATAGCTTAATTAGTCAAGTGATTTAACCATAGCTTCACCCTTATCACACACAGAGACCAAACCACTTATACCTAATCAAGCATAAAAACATTGACATAAGGCCTAACAGGGATTTCATCACCTAGTGGTCACTTTTTTGGGCTATCCTACTTGGATTTCATCACAAAGGGGATAACCAAATTAGTTCATTGGCTGAGTATAATATATGGTAATCGATATATCTTGGCTAAGCACTAGACCCTTATCGTTGCAATGTGTGAAGTGAGAGGGTAGGCTCCAAGATCAAGTCACATATTGATTTCAAACATAGATCCCTTTTAAGATCCTAAACACAACCTGAAACCAACCATAGACTTCTTTTTTAGTACCCGCTCTATAAGCCAAGTTGAGTCACATGATTCTTAAAGCTTAAGACATAATCCAAAAGAGAGACTTAAAAAAATCTTAGGATTTAACATGATTTAGTGTGTGTTTCATTTCCTTGACTTTTTCTTGTCTTCTCTTTGTTTGAGTTGTGAGATTACTTGTATCTTCCTCTTCCCCTTATCTACATGGTTTTAACTAAGCAATAACTAAGAAACCAAGCAAATCAATACCACCTCCTAATCTATATCTTCCTCTTCTCCCTCATCCAAAGAGTACATCTCAGATGCAAACAGTTATCCCCATCCTTCTGGAAGCCCTAGCATCCCTCGAACAATTTCCCAAGGTGATGTCAATTTTACCATTTTTCTGGATAACAACCGCATAACACTCCAACATTACCTTAACACCATATCTCATCATACACCTCCTTTGGTTCTACCTATTGACCCACCCTATGACATGCCATCTCACCTTATGGAAACACTTCTATTGCCACCATTTCCACCCAACCTTTGGTCACCCAAACATCCTCTTCTACTAATAACCCTACCAACACCACCAGCCGAAACCAACTCACCCAACCAGCCAACACCCAAACACCTTCTACCCCAATTAACAACCCTTATAGTATAGCAACAACCTAACCTTTGAACACCGGTACTCTGCTTATTATGAGAATACCCTCTACTAATGTCACCACCCTTACTCTTTTTTCCAATCCACCTATCTCCACTCCATTTCAGATCTTGGTGGTTCCCATACCTTCTACCCTTACACCCATTGGTACCAAAGTTACCATTTATCCACTATCTACCAACCCAACCATACCTCCAACCCCACCTACGTCAGTCCCCCAATAGATGCCCATTGCAAAAAACCTAAGATATAAGGGTATGTACCTCTACCTTCCACCCAACCACCTCTCTCCATGTATTCATATGTGGCATCATCCCAACCACCCATGTCAACATACCAATATGTGGCAGCTTCACAACCCCCACCAACTATCTATATTTTACAGCTACCCTAACCAAACGTAATCTACCCTACAACTATGGAGGTACATAACCACAAACGGATCTTGTCAAAATGTTAATGGATAAAATGACTACTTTGGAGTCATATATCTCTAGTGATAATAACCTCTTATCTTATGACCAAATCTGTAATAAACTAATTCATCCATCCGTCCTCATTTGACCTTATCCTCCTCAATGGGAACTTTTGAAATTTTCAAATTTTCAAAGCAAGGAAGACCCTCAACAACATCTGAGAGCATTTAGGCATTCTTATTATTTGATCGCCTATGATGATGCTCTCCTTCTCTGACCTTTCCCATGTTTCTATTAGGTTTGACACTAGATTGGTACAGTGCTATTACAAATCACTCCATCCTTTCTTTTGCCTAACTAGCTTAGACTTTCTTAGATCACTTTTCTATAAACATCTTTAAGAAAGTTTCCATCACTGATCTCTACTCCATTTAGCAATTTGATGACAAGTCCATAAATGACATTGTATCCCATTGGAGAACTTAGATAAATAGAATCTTTTTCTCTTTACCCCAACCCAAGCTGATTGAACTCATTGCTTAAGCTTGTGCCAAACACATTTCCTCCACTTTGTGGGTTCATACTTTTAGGACCTTTGATGACGCTTTCACCATGGCACGAAAGTTAAATAACAGAGCCATTGATGAAGGGAAGTCGAAATTGAGAAACAAGAATTCCACCTTCAAATCAAATGAGGTCCCCTCCTCCAAACCTAACAATCAAATCAACACTAACACCAAAAAAAAGGGAACCATGAATGTGATTGTCCTTAAAACTACCCCTTCACCCATTATTAATCAACCCAAATCTTCCATCTCCTCCAATCAGAACACTAGAAACCCAAACTGCAAAAATCTAAAAGTAATTTACTCCTCTAGGGGAGTCATATGATTTAGTCTTGGAAATGTTATTGAAATTGAATGTCATACAACTTCCATCGATTAGACCTCCATAGCAATTTGATTCCTCTTATCCTGTACCTGGTTGGTATAAGGAAAATGAATTATGTGCCTTCCACCATGTCATTAGACATGATGTTAGTAGGTGCAATACCTTCAATAACATCATCCAAAATCTCATCAACAAGGGGGAACTTATGTTGGATAAACACAACGCGCCCCTAAATCAATAATTTGACATCTTTAGATAACCATTCCCCAACTATGCCCCTTTCGTGAACAATGTAAACAATAGAGCATAATCCTCTCACAACCATGAGGTCTATACCATTAATTCGATTCTTAATAAACTAATTATTGAGAAGACCATTGATGAGACTGCCTTTGTTATCCCTCCACTTATTGAGATAATGGAGACACTCTCCATTCCTTCAGAAAATTAGACCAAGGAAGTGACTTTTCCCCTTACTCCATTCATCAAATTATTTGAGCTTCCAACCTCTCCTTTTGGAGATATACCCAAAGAGACATCCATTACCATCATATCCTTCTCCTCTATCATACAACAATCCACTCTTCCTTTGGAAAGCATCCTTGAGG
The DNA here is from genome assembly GCA_037957365.1 of Torreya grandis. Taxonomy (NCBI): domain Eukaryota; kingdom Viridiplantae; phylum Streptophyta; class Pinopsida; order Cupressales; family Taxaceae; genus Torreya; species Torreya grandis. The sequence continues at coordinate 1,187,638 of JARHVA010003237.1, forward strand.
AAGAGATCACTTTACCTACCTCTCCCATAGGAGACTCATCTTCCCAAACCCTGGAGCCTTTGATCGAGGAAAAGGATGATGTAACAACTTCTCTCTCTCCACCCATAGGTTTGACCATTGAGATAAATTTTGTAGGAATCAAACCCATCTATAAGCCCTTCTCTAGATTGGTTCAAAACTTGGAGTGCTTGTCCCAACCCAATGTAGATCGTGCCACATTTTGGAACCGTCTCGGGCTTCTTTACCTAACCAAACAAGAGCCTCCAACCATGCCACTGTCATCCCAACCTTCTATTTACACTATTGAACCCAACATCACCCTGACCAAACCTTTAGAAACCTCTACCAATCAAACCATAACCAAATCTTCTAAACTAACTCTACCTCAAATAACCAAGTCACCCTCTACCATTCCAACCAAAGCCACCAAAAACCTAGGCATATTCCATATTCATAACCTTACTCGCCCCTCATTGAAATTGGAATTAACTTCACCAAACCTATCAAAGAAACCACAAACCAAACTAACAAAGAGAAACCACCCAAGATTCCAGAAACAAAAACTCTATTTCCCCTTTCCACTTTGCCTTCTATTTTGGAACCTCACCCTTCTACCTTAGTAAAGAAACCAACCATCCCAGACAAAACCCATATCCAACCACCACTTATGGTTACACCATCACTCCTACTTTCATCCTCACCTATTTTCACCAAACATTCTATAACCAAATCGCCTACTTCTCAAGCATCTACCCCAACACCTTTCACCCCCAAGTAATCCATACCAAAACCATCCACCAAAAATGTTCCTTCACCCAAATCTCTTACCATCAAACCTAATCCTAAAAGGGCTTCCACCTCAACTACCAAACCTAAGACCCTCACACCTTTGCCACCTTTGCCTGAGTCTTACTCAACCATCCTGCAAAGGTTATTACAAACAGCTTGCTTAACCTTGCCACCTATCAAACCATTTGACCCACATAGTCCTAAACCATTCTGGTATAATGAAAAATTAGTATGCTCATACCATAGAACACCTGAGCATGATAATGATAATTGTAAATCTCTCTAAGTATTAATCCATTGATTGTATCATGAGGATGACATATTATCATATTAACCCCTTATGATCCCACCACTGACCCAAGAATCAAGAACCATCAACCAACACTTACCTACTCCCTCACTCTCATCTCAGAGTGAAGTGAATCCAAAGCAATCCTCTATCCTAAATATTTCCCAAATCCCTACCATCCATGTGGTCACACGATCATAGGCTCAATAAAAGGACAAGGGAAAGGCAAAGGTGTTCATTCCATGGACATATCCCTCTCCCACAACCCAATCACCCAACTAACACCAAGTACCTTTACCTTCAACCAAACCCCTTCAACCAAACCCAAGGTGTCCATCTTGGGTCCCTCTCAATCCAACCCATCTAAATCAATCTAATGAGTAGTTTTGAAACAACTTCACCAAACACCAGTGAAGATGAGTTTGTATGAACTAATCAATACCTCACCCCATCACTGCTAAGTGATTATAGAGGCTTTATAATCCATAGAGGTCCAACTAGAAGCCCATAACCTTTAGTGCCCCTTCTTAGAGCTCTTCAAATTTCCAACCTTGTTACCTTAAAGGATTCAGAAATACCCTCCATCTATCTAGATGATCTAGATCCTCCTCTCTTCATTATCCTATACATAAACCAAACCTGCATTAAAAGGGTTATGATTTCTAGGGGAGATATCATCAACATTATCTCCTCCAATGCATACAACCACGTCAAATTACCTGAGAACATTATGTTGAAAATATCAGCGGTTAATGATACCATGGCCATAACTTTAGGAACTATTGTCCTTCACATTTGCATAGGACCCCACACACTTCCTGAGATCTTATACTTAGTAGAAGGTGATTCATAATACAATGTTTGATTGGGATGCCCTTAGATTCATTCCATGGCCAGTGTGCCATCCACCCTACACTAATGCATCAAATTTAAACATGAAGGTCAAGTACCATACAAGCTGACTCGAGTCCATTTACATCATGCAACATGACATACTGACCCAATGATGTTTTTTCCCTCCATTCAACAAGCCTTCATTAGTAAAATATGAAGCCCCATCTTCTTCTACCAATAAAGCATCTACCAGTTCATATGTCCCTTCCACCCAAATCCCCACAACGGACCCCTTGAAATTAACCTTCTAACATCTTTCGTTGGGTGAGTATCCCCTTTTGACATTAGACACTTTTCTTACTTCCCAAGAGTATGGGAGTCTTGACCAACAACTTGGTTATGACCCAAATATTGGAGTCATTTTTCCTTTCAGGCCCTCAACTTGTCAAACCAATTTTATCTATGGGGGACTTAATAAACCCCTTGACACTTACACCACCTCTTTTTCACCTCGATCATTCACCTCCAATTTATCCTATTTGGATAAATTAGATTTGCCAAGACATACCTCTATAGGTATGCATGAAAGGGATTTAGTCTAGATCAATATGAACATGGGCCACATGAGTTCCTTTTAATCAAGACCTAAAAACCTCATAAAAAGCATGGCCTCGATTTCATGCCACCTAGAAAGCAAACCAACCCACCTCTCATTCTCATCATTGATGAGGAAATCCCATCCTCACCATCCACTCCACCATTAATGACTGAGAATTCTGACATCATCCCCCCTAATTTTTTTCCATCAACATCATCAACCTTAAACCCTTGGCTTGTCAAAAGGATGGGGAAACCATAACCATTCCTTTGACTCATCCTGAGATGGTAAGAGAGGACTCTCCTACCATTAATACCATTCAATGTCAGGATGATGATTCCATTCTCACCTATCTCGGTGCCAAAGATTCCTCTATCCATAGATATCTACCTCTTGATACCTCAACCATGTTAAATGAATCAACCATGAATATCAATTTAGATACTCCAAATAGCCTGTGTATTGTTAAAATTAGCCAATAGCCAAATTTTGAAGAGCTTCAATATTTCCCCTCATTCCTACAAGATCACAACATCGCATTTGCTTGGTCTTATATAAATATGTCAGAAATCGACCCCTCTATCACTACGTAAAACATAGTCACCAATTGAAGTGCCAAGCCAGTTAGGCAAAAACTTTGATGAGTGCACCCTCGCATAGCCTTTCTCATAAAAAAAGAGATTCAACATCTCTTATCCATCAATTTCATCCAACCCATTGATTATCCCCAATGGGTCTCGAATGTCATACTTGTCACCAAAGCCACAAGGAGACTTCACATTTGTGTAGACTTTCATGACCTTAACCTTGCTTACATAAAGGAAGACTTTTCTTTATCAAGCATTAACCAGCGTGTTGATCTTATAGTCGACCATGAGATTTTATCTCTTATGGATGGGTTCTCAATTTATAATCAGATCTTAATTACCCTTGAAGATCAACACAAAATCACCTTTATCACCCCATGGGAAATTTCTTCTTTAGGGTCATGCCTTTTGGATTGAAGAATGCTAATGCAACCTACCAACGTGTTATGACCTACATCATCCATGACCTTATTCACAAAACATAAAAGACTACATGGATGACCTTCTTGGGAAATCTAAAAATTGTAAAGATCATTTGACCATTCTTAAGATTATCTTTGAATGATTCATCCATTACCATGTCTGCCTTAACCCCAAGAAGTGCATTTTTGGGGTCTTATCAGGAAAGTTCCTAGGCTTTATCATCTCCCTTCGAGGAATTGAAGTCAATCCCACTAAAATCAAATCAATCCTTGACATGCCTCCTCTCACCCACCTCAAGTAACTCCATAGCTTATAGGGGAAGCTCCAATCCATTCATCACTTTATCTCTCAACTCTTGAATCGATAGTAACATTTCCCCACCTTCTTAAGAAGGATGTATCTTTTAAGTCGCATAACAATTATCAAAGGGCATTTGATTCACTTAAAGATTACCTTCTATCTCCACTTATCCTCATTCCTCCCAAGGAAGATCAACCTTTTTACCTTTATATTTCCTCTATTGACCATTCTTTAGGGGCAATGTTGGTTCATCAAGATGAGCAACATAAAGAGCAAGTATCTACTACATTAGTTGTATGCTTGTAGAGTACAAGACTCAATACACCCATACTAAAAATCTTTACCTCACATTGGTATTTGTGGCCACCAAACTTTGCCATTACCTTCTCAACCACAAGACCTTTATCATACCCAATATTGACCTTCTCAAGTATATGCACTCCAATCCGTACCAAAACCAACTTATCGCTAAGTGGCACATGCTCTTAGTTGATTTTGACCTTAAGTTTTTCCAATAGAATTCAATTAAAGGGTAAGTCATTATTGACCAATTGGCTAAAGCACCATTAGTAGACAACTGACCTCCTCCTCTTGAGTTTTTCCATGAGTCCATCGTGACCCTGTCTCAAATCGACTTCACCTATCAAGTGACCTTGTTCTTCGATGCATCAAAGTTTCAACATGGTGGGGAGCCAACATCATCCTTATCCCCCTTCATAATGAACCTCTTACTTTATCTTTCAAGCTAGACTTTGAATGTACCAATAATATGGTTGAGTACGAAGCCCTAGTGATAGGTCTCCAAACTAATTTAGCCTTGGGAGTCAAAATAATCAGGATCTTTGGTGACTCTCAACTTATGGTCAATCAAATAAATGACTCTTATCAATATAAGAATGATGTTTTATAATAGTACAAACAACTAGTTGATGTACTCTTAGCATCATTTGAACACTACCATTTCCAAACCACTCCATGATCTACGAATAAGTTTGATGATATGTTGGCTTCTCTTGTGTCCCAGATCCCATCTGCACCTTCTAAATTTAAACTATCTATTATTATCCATCCACTTACCTATCCCTCTTATGTCAAATCAGACTCTCCTACCATCTTCAATGTGTAGGAAACCCAACCCAACCTTTGGTACCAACAGACCTTCGACTATCTCAACCTTGCCATCATCCCTTCCAACCTTTCTAGGAATGCTCAAAGAGCATTTATTCATATCACCTCATGTTATACCATATTGGGGGGAATTCTTTATAAATGTGGCTTTGATGGTCTCCTCTTTCGTTGCCTACGTAGTCACAAAATGTCTCATGCTATCAAAGAAGTGCATGATGGGATATGTGGGCGACACATTAGTGGCCTAGTCATCACCAAATGTAGCCTTTGCCTTGGATATTATTGGCCCACCCTTAAACAAGATTATTATGATTATGTGAAAATTTGTGTCAAATATCAACAACACACCAATTTACATCACACACCTAGCCATAGTCTTCAAGTATCCAAAAAATTAAAAATTCCCGCCCTTCTCATAATGTGGTTTGGATCTTATTGGTGAAATTAGCCGCCATTCTTTGAAATGACCTCATTTTATCATCATTACAATAAAATATTCCCCAAATGGGTAGAGCATATTCCTCTCATCTCAACCAAATCTGAAAAGATTGTTGATTTTATCAACCATCACATTATCTATCATTTTGGTGTTCCTCATAAAATTATCACCAACAATGATAAATCTTTCAAAAACAAACAAGTCTAAGGTCTTTGTGATGTGTTCGATATCAATTTAAGTTTCTCATCGCCTCTCATCCATAAGCAAATAGATAGGCTAAAGCTTCTAACAAAACTCTCAACAACATGTTAACTAAAATGGTTAATGCATCTGGTTGGGATTGGCATTTACATATCCCCTTCACCTTATGGTCATATCATACTAGCATTCAAACCCCTATGGGTGCTACGCATTTCTCTTTAATTTTTAGATCTAAGGCCATCTTGCCTCTTAAATTCCAAATTCCCTCTTTTTGTATCTCCTTACAAGATCTCATTTCTGAGAATGACTATCATCAAGAACGTTTAACCCAACTTGAGTTATTTGATAAACGTCATTTAGTTGTGCTTACCCATCTTCATGTCTATCAAGAGCGAATCAAGTGCACTTATAACAAACATCTCAAAGTGTGATAATTCAATATCGAATACCTCATCCTAAATGAAAATCAACATGTAACCAATATGGAGAAAAATAAGCGGGGCAAGTTTTCTTTCAAATGGGTTTGACCTTATATCATAACACACAAGTATGGATTAGGAGCTTACTAGTTGTCCTCTCTTGAAGGGAAATCAAAACATGATTCCTTCAATGCTTTGCATCTACATCCTTACTTTTGTTAAACATGATTGCACTCACCTTTTGTCTAACATAAGCTCATCCCTTATTTTCACCCACATGCATCCCCTTATTTTAATGACAACCAATTAAAGTTGAATCATGTGATTATCCGTTACAGGCTTCACCTAATCTTGAACTTGGGTACCACATCTCTACCCATGGCATGGTCCTCATGGTACATTACATCCCCTTATAGGATGGATTCCCATGGTCATTATCACTTAAACCTCTTTTACCCATCATCAACCTTATTTTTCCCTAGTTTTACCTTCATAAAGGTGAAGATTTTAAAGCCTATATAAGTAAATCCATGTCAATATCAAAAAATCATGAAAAATCCAAAACTCATATGGGTCATTCCAAGCAATCGTAGACCACTCCCTTCAAGGATAACAACCAAAACATATCAAATTTTCTCAATATAAGGTAGACTGCTCCCTTGAAGGACAACTATAAAAATCCTTAAACAAAACACACAAATTTAGGCCACTCCCTTGAAGGATGGCTGATTATAGTATTTATCAAAGCATATCAATTCATGGGAAGCTTCCCGCATTGATCAGATTCCTAATCAATATACCTATTATCAAAATAAATAAATAAATAATAATCATAATAATTTTGGAAGCCGTAATCGGCTTTCATAAGTAGGCTACCTGTATTGATCAGTCTACACTTTATATGACATGGAATTTTTATACTAGATATTTTGGTAACCTATTGTAAAGGCATGTTAAGCTCACAAGAATGTTCCATTTCATCCATCTCCCCTTTATACACCCTATAAACAAGGGACTTTAAGCTTACTTGACATTATGTGATCAAGAAACCTTTTTTAACCAACTAACGAATGTTGACGTAAAGCATTCAAAGGAATTATGTTCGTAATCCAATCACATTTTAGTTTGTTTTAGCCCTTGTTAAAGAATAAGCATTGTCCCTTCTTCTTATTCTCTCATATCTAATTGTTGATACATTCGTTACACTATTTGTCTCTTGATTAGCCTATCTCCCTCGCATTTAGTTTTTTGATCCAACTTACTTTATATGTCTTATGATTCAACCACCTTCATCTAATCATATGCAACTCATTAAAAACACTTCAAAATGAATTGTGTGTTTTGTTATGTGTGTTGCCTTGTTTAAGTGTTTTTAATCAAAAGAACATCTTAGCCATCATAGCCGATCATAACAACATACAATCCTCACAACATTACCTTTTTCCTCGTCATAAGTCAACAAATCATCACATATAATCTAAATCAACATGTCTCTACTCAAAATAACATCAATATCATCTCATCTAAAAAACCAACAACACCAACTAATCATGAGATGTCTATCATTGTTCAATCATACATCATCCACATAAGCTATCCATCACATGCCTATCTAGGTAAGAAAGCAAAGATTCATCCACATGTCCAACAAAACATCTCATCATAACAAACATCATCATATCCTAACATCATGAACATCACATCACCTAATTCATAACATCATAAACCACCTATCACATCCATCTAACTATGATCCATTAACCCATAACCATAACATGAACATCAATTGCATCATAGTCATCCATAACCATAACAATAATCACAAACATCATGGTCATGTCCAATAAAGCATAAACATTGTCATATCATAAACAACATCCATCAATATCGAACATCATCATGAGTATAAATTAAATAGCCACATCATCACATACCTAGCTAGGTGAGTATGGATAAACCATTACATGTTAATCATAAACAAAATCACATATATAAACATCAACACAAACCATAAACCACCACCTTATATTAGCCACTTCTACCCTAATAATTACAAACTACCTACCATTGGAATACCCATTACCCACCAACTGAACAACCAATCACGTAACCTCAATATTGGTCATGTTGGCCTAACTTTTGCATGTTTTACGATGACCTTGCCTTGGTTGCTTTGAATGCTATGACTATATTTCCATATTGAACAAATTGAGCTCATGCTACTTTTGTGCACAAAACACGTGTCTTCCCAAGAGCACTTCCTACTTTGGATACCTACGAATACAATAACCTTGCCTAAGAGACTTGCATTTATGAGTAAAACCTAATTGATATGCCTAAATGTGATCACTTGGTCTACTTGTCACTTTTCATTCTAGTGCTAACCTTATTTTTACCCAACTAACTCAACTATGGTAGTTTAATCTATACGCGATATGTGATATCACATTTAGTCACATTCTATATACATGTTTGTGCCTTGATGCTTAATCTAACCAACATAATCACCTACTTAACCACTTTTCAAACTTGCACCCAATTTTTTTTTTCACCTCATCGAATCTTGGTTTGAGGTGGAACACATCCTCCCATGCTCGAGGCAACTAAACCTTTAAACCAACCTTTTATTTTTTTATCTTGCAGCTTGTAGATACAAACTGCATAACAAAAAGGGGCAAAATGTAAACACTAGAAATCTACACACTATGGTTCTAGATGTCTCACCAACCCCTAAAGCACCCTTGGACCCCATTAAGATCACTTCACAACTTTTCAGCTACCAAACCTAAGTCACCCTCACTAACTCTGACTGTTCTACCTTTGACCTATCGATCGTCGACAGTCAACCCCTAACTGCTAACGGTTATACTTGACCACCGATGGTCATCCTTTAATCACCTTAAGGGTTAACCCCAACTCAACTCCAACTCACTTTTTTTATTCTTAGCCACTCACATAATTATGCATGTTAATATTAAAATTAGATGACCTGTTGAGACCTTATTTGAACTTATTATTTCACCTCTCCCTCCCTTCTATAAAAAGAGAGGAGGAAGAAGAGAAAGGAAAATAAAAAATAATTAGGGAAGATCAACAAATTATCAGAGCTTTTTGTATCAAAACTTTTTTTACAGGGCTTCTTTCGATGAATTCAGGAAAGCTTCATGAGCACGATAGAGCACAAGTGTTGTAATTCATCAATCATAGCTAAGACACTGACACCCTACCAAAATTGTTCCAGGCTTCACAATGTGTTCTTAGCCACTCACCTCAACATTCTTAAGGCAATAGAGCTAATTAGTTATTTTTAGTAATTATTTCCTTTGTTTTTATCTTGCAATCAGTTTTTAGCCTAAACCCAACTCTTAGAATCGCTTGGTAACCTTCCCAACTAGACCTACCCTTACCTAAGCCAAATCTAATAGTAACCATCGACAGTCATTTAACCACCAATGATTTTCCCCCCATCATCAAAGGTTACCTAACCGTTGATGGTTCACCCCTAACCATCGATGGTCACTATGTGAAAATTCTAATAACAAGTCAATTCCACTTATTAGGCCCCAACCAAATCCTACTTTCTGACTTTTTATCACAAAATATCACCCTATTTTTTTAGCCCCATTTGATTCATTTAACATTAATATCCAATCATTTATTACTGTAATTAGGCAAATTCATCTCTTTCAAGCACTTCTTGTATTTGATTTTAGTATCTTCTATTATTTATGTAATCAATTTATCTTTCATTTTCAAAACTTGATTGTTTAAAAGTGTGGATTGACATCCTCCAAGGAAGCTTGTGCTTCTTGGATCAATTTTTCTAGGTAATCCACCCTATTATATAACTAATCAAACATTTATTTAGTGCTTTCCTATTTACAGGTCATTCCTCCCCAAACAAAGAGGAGTATCTACAACCATCTGGATCATGAAGTGCAAACCAAATCCAGGTTCTACAAACCTCACCCTTCTTTTAAGTTTTACAACTTTTTTCTAAGAAATAAAGCAAAATTTACGTGAAACACAAGGATTCAATTAGGGGACTTATGCAGTTTAGTTGAAAGCTTTAGGTATATCTATAAGCAAAAGCCTTTTGTGGATGAAGCCTAATGTCACATAAGTGCTTAAGAGGTCACAAGACTGCTTCCACTCAAACTACTCATAATAGACATACAATATTAACAAGGATTGGAGGACTAGGCGTAGACTCTATACTCAATCTTTATGCAAAATAAAGAAGATGTCATGAAAGTCTACAAGGACTCCACTAAATATGTGAACTAGTAGCATGCATGAACATTAATTATCATAATTTTATTGAAAATATGACATTACCACCATTACACATTCCCTTAGTAATACAAAAAGATGTCTAAACCAAAACGATTATGTTTTAATGCAACAACCTTCATAATTAATTAGAGTTCAAAAAACTGAGTATATGTTCAGATCATAACACTTAACAATGTAGAGGCTCATAAAAAAGCTTAGGCACATACAAATCAAGCCTTAATGTCTTCCATGCTATTCCTAAGCCTTAATGGTTGTCGAATCAATGTATATAGATCTTTAAGATCAATTTGCTATAGCTTCATTATACTTTCCATCTCTCTGCCTCTTCTGGATCAAGATCCTTAGATATCTTTCAAGATCATCTTCGTCAGGGTGGAAGGTGCACATGGAGTGCCAAGCTGGAACTCAGTGATCATAACCATTGGCTCCATGACTCCATGAAGTCTATGTTGTAGCTACCACGTCTCTTCAAATCATTAAACATGCCCAAAAGATCTGGGAGATAGTTAGCCACCAGTCAACTGGTATAAGATAAGCACTACAACCTCCATTTGGATACAAAATGCCCAAGGCTAACCATTACATAAAATGATTCCCTCATGCCTAGGTGGATGTTGTGTTAGCATGAATCCTTTACTTAATGAGATAGGGGACCAACACCCCCTAACCCTAGATTTCCCATATCTAGATTTTATGGTTAAACAACTTTATACAAGTAGAATGAAGGAAAACAATGGAATTCGATAAAATGAAAATGATTGAAAACAAGGCCAACTATGAAAGTCAATGACAAACTTAGTTGTTTATGTGTAATTGTTGACTTATAGATAGGAAAAATAGGAAAACATAAATTGATTCTACAAAACCCATATATTAACGCTGACTGATGAGGAAGGCTAGGACCATCCAAAAGGGTCAAGACCATTTTCCACTCTTGACCTAAGCTTAATAATTTTGACCCTTTACAAAAATATAAAAATCAAGGCATAGTCATGTGTAACAATTGAAACTACGGTTATGTGCATAAATTTGACCTTGGAGGAAAGACTTAAAAATAGTTTATCTGATGTCAAAACCTAATAGATTTGTAATGATTAAAAACCTATAAATAAAAAAAGGTGGAGTGTAAATTGACAGACCTAACCCCAAGCACCCATATGATGACTGAATTTTCCTACACATCGAATACGCTGATGAGGGAATTTAAACTAGCATAGTTCTCCCACATAGAGTGTTTTGTGTGATTTTGCTACTTTGACTATATGAAGACATATAAAAATGTCTCAAATACTTATTCATGATTTGCTTTAGGCTGAGCAAAACAAAATTTTGACATGGCTGAAGATTGTTGTAATGCTTAGAATTAGAATTAGGAAGAACATGGAAGCTTTGCTCAATGTGCCTCTTTATTGAAATTTTCAATTGGAATAACGAGTGACTTAAATGTTATTTTATAGAAATTTAAAAGGAAAATCACATGATTGGAAGCCTGCAAACATATGCGACAAAGTAAAGGAGGGCTCAACTTAAAAATATGACCATTATAAAATAATGGTCATAAATCTCATACAATGGTCAAGACCTTACCACTCTTGACCCAAACTAGGCAGTTTTAACCCTTAAAGAAATCTGCCACTTTTTGGATCTAGGTTCATTTGAATAGATGCTTATGCGTATTTTTAGTCATTTGAATATTTATATAGGTAATGCATGACATATTATCAAATAAAAGGATCCTCACATGTGTTTAGGATAGGCTAAGGTGTAAAAATAGGTTTGAATTAAGTGTATGAGTTAATTAAAGTGTAAAAGGGTTTCAACTCACATAATCAAGTATTGATGACCAAATTTAGGTGTGTACACTTAGGCCATTACCAACCATTGTGAAAAAAATTATTTATGGGAGATGGATTTGTTCCTTATCAATCCATTAAATTACCATTTTTAAATACCATTAGTCTGGTATACCAAACCTCTCGATTTACACGCCCTTCCTATATTCCTGTTGGTACGTGGAAGAAGCTCGTCCTTTCTATATATCCAATGGTACATGAAAGAGATGTTAATGCACATGAGACTAGAGTGGTATGTGGTATTTAGACAATATGTGAAACTTATTCATCATATCAATGATACTTCTTTAGAAATAAATCCTTGTACATGGGTGTAAATTCCCTAAATAGTTGGATTTTTTTACTGTTACAATTTACATCAAATGATAGTGGTGAATGGGTAACGAATAGAATGGTAAAGGGAAAAAAATCCATATTTCTCCCTAGTGATTTAGATGGATGAAGCTGCATACACTATTTTTTCAATTATATTAGACTTTGGATGTATTAGTTCACCACGATGAGTTGAATCATAAACATGAACCAAAGGCATCACATATACCGAATGTTATGATTGTGCAATATGCATAATTTTGTATATTTTAAAGTTTTATAATTTGTTTATTTTATATCTTTTAAAACCATGAAAACAATTAAATGCAAACTATTGAAATGGATGGAATAAAATGGTTTCAAGTGTTGCATTATTACGTAATTTTACACAATGTGGTAAATTTTAATCTTTTGGATAATCATTGTTTTCAAGATATTGAATTAATTTTATTTATAGTGGCTCTTAAAGGGATTTTTTTTATTTTTCTCTAAAGTTACCCATATCTTTTCAATAGGTTTCCCTTTCTATAAACCCTCAGTCCGATATACCAAACCTTCCAATATACATGCCCTTATTAGATACTCGTTGGTATGTAATTAAGTAATTGGGTATATGATATATCTAAGGGATTCTTTGAAATTTGCATTATGGTGTAAGTCTCTAATAATATATCCAATTTGTGATAATCTTATTACACAACACATAATTTCCCTTTTAGTAATATCATGTAATTATGCTTAAAATAAGTTCCTTTCATATATATCATGATTGTTAGATCTTCTTGTCGAGGATTCTTATTTCCTTTTTGGTAGTATCAATGTAATTATGCTTGAAATAAGATATAGGTAATGATTTTTAAATCTTTGTATTGAGAAATGATTGTTGATTTTGTGTTAATCTGAAAAAACCTTCATGCTTGTACTTTCAAATTTCTCTTTTAATGTCTCACAGTGTCCCATATCATGTCTTTTTATTCTATGATAATAATAAAATAATTTACCTTATTATGCAAAATACTTGTTGTTGATTGATATCTAGTAGTAGTTAATATGATAAGCTTATTATCCAATAACATTTGCAACATTATTGTGAGTGTATCTTGATCTAGCATGGTTTTTAAGAACTATGAAACATTTGAATATGATATTTTCCATGTTGTTTACTGAGTTGCTCATAAGTGTTGCATGAGAGTTATTATTGTAAAAATTGCTTGAATTATCCTCTTTAGGCATACCTAATATTTGATAGCCATTTTAATCAAAATGATTTATATTAATTTGCATTGAATCATCATGGTAAACTCCTTGAGCAATAGGTTGAAACAAATCATAAGATAAATAATCATCTTGTAATGAAATTACTTATATGTTCGCACAAAATGATTATATTGCTCATAGAATAAGCAAATATGAGAGATCACACAATAATAATCAACATTAAAGCAGAATACTAGATAATGTAATAAACCCACTTCGAGTAGGCAACCTCCATAATAATGCAATAAGAGTAGAATACTTAACATGATGATCAAAAACTAACCACTACCTCCTATACAAGTCTACTTAGCGATGGTTATTCCATAGGCCGACCTAACTAAAAACATAGAGAAATGTAACAAGAATATAAAAGAGGTATGTAAGCCACAAGTCAGCCACACATATCCCAAGACATGCTAAAGGTTAAGAGCATAGCATGACCCTCCCCTTTAAAACAACATTGAGTCAACTCTGGATGTTGTTACACAAAGGATTCATCCTCCCAAGTAGCATCTTCATAGGGTAGATTCTTCCATTTGATTAGGTACTCCTTAATCACTTGAGACCACAATTGCTTAATGCACATTTGAAGGATCACCTCAGGATCAAGAAAAACTCTTCCTTCCTCATCTAATTCTGGTAACATAGTTTGGATAACCACTTTGTGTCCAATGACTTTCTTTAGGCTTGATACATGAAATACTAGATGTATGTGAGTGGAGGAAGGAAACTCTAACTTATAAGCCACACTACCAATTTTCTACAAGATTGGATAAGACCCATAAAACTTAGGGGAGAACTTGTTATACTTTTTTTGTTGCTTCAAGGACATATGCTTATATGACTGTAAATGAACAAAAACCCAATCACCAATGTCAAAGTGCCTCTCACTCTTGTGTTGATCTGCATGTTGTTTCATGCAATTCTGGGCCATAGCTAAATTTTCACGTAAACTGGCAAGGACCTCCTGTTGATGGTGAATATGTTCTTCAACTGCACGAACCTTAAGATGGACCTTCAAGGTTGAAGTGATAGATGGTGAGTGGTATCCATATAGTGCCATAAAAGGAGACATTTTAGAAGAACTATGAACATAAGTATTATACCACCATTCAACTAGTGGCAACCAATGAACCCATTTATCATGTTTACCAGAAATAAAACAATAGAGATATCCTTCCAAACATTTGTTGACTACCTCAGTTTGTCCATCAAATTGAGGATGATAAGATGAACTATGAGCCAACTGGGTGCCCAAACATACAAATAACTCAGTCTAAAAATTACTAGTGAAGATGGGATCTCGGTCATTGACAATGATCTTATTGAAAAAAGTAGAGGCTATTGTACTAGCAACAAATGGTTGTGATAAAGAACATAAATGAGCATACTTACTGAGATGATCTACCACAACCATGATGACATTTTGACCATTAGATGTCGATAACCCTGTAATGAAATCCATTGACACCTCTTCCCAATGTTGGCTTGAGATGGCTAAAAGTTGTAAAAAACCTAGGGTTTTGATGCTTTCTCCTTTATTTTGTTGACATATCATACATTCAACCACATATTTCTAGACATCCCCATTGAGTCCTTCCCAAAACAAATCCTGCTTGATTCTATTATAGGTTTTCAAAAATCCTAAATGACCCCCAATTGGAGTTGCATGAAGTTATTGATGGATTTTTTGTTTAAAAAGAGAAGTCTTACATCAGTATAATATGTCTTTATACCATAATGCATAACCCTTCCATGTGAACTTTTTAAATCCACCCAAACCTTGCTGAAGTTTCTAAATTAAATGATGGGTAGCACTATCCTTGTCCCATTTTGGTCATGCTTCCTTGAGCTAATCTACCTGTAGAATGGTCATAACATATAGAAAGGCCTCAACTGATTCATCCTTCTTGGATAGTGCATATGCCTCCACATCGTCCTTGCCTTTCTTGTAAACTATTTCAAAATCATAACCAAACATCTTAGTTACCCATTTTTGTTGTTCTTCAGATGATAACTTTTGTTCCAAAAAATATTTGAGATTGTCATGATCATTCTTTACCTGAAAGTGACGACCCATCATATAAGGCCTCCATTGTATAACTACATGCAAAATAGCCATCATTTCCTTCTCATAAATGGGCTTGTGCTGATTTTCAACCTTCAGTCAATGACTTTTCAAATGCAAGTAGTCTACCTTCTTACATGAGCATAACACCCATACCATACCCAAATGCATCACATTCAACCACAAAAGTCTTAGAAAAATCAAAAGTAGCCAACACTAGAGTGGTGCACATCACCAATTTTAATTGTTCAAATGTCCTGGTACTTGTATTAGTTCACTAAAAGGAGTCTTTATTTAATAAAGATGTGAGTGGGGCTACAATGCTACCATAGTTTTTGACAAACTTGCAATAGTAACTAGTTAGCCCCAAAAATCCCCTTAGTTTCTTGAGTGTCTTAGGAATCGACCAGTCTACCATTGCTTGGATATTTTTGGGATCCACTTTTACTCATTAATGTGAAACCAGATGACCCAAATACTCAACCTCACAAGCTCACAAAGGACATTTAGAAGATTTGGCATACAACTAATGTTATTCCAAAATTGAGAGTACCTGTTTCACATGGTGCAAATGGTCCTCCCAATTTTTAATGTAAATGAGGATACCATCAAAAAACACCAGAACAAATTTCCTCAAAAATGGCCTAAATATAATATTCATCAAACTCCAAAAGGTAGATGGTGCATTTGTTGGCCCAAAAGGCATAATCAAAGACTCATAATGGCCCTCATGAGTCTTGAAAGTAGTTCTAGGTATGTCTTCATCATAGATCCAGATTTGATGATATCTAGAATGCAGATCTAACTTGGTAAAATATAGAGCACCATTTAATTCATTGAGCGAATCATCAATGATAGGAATAGAAAACTTATCTTTGATAGTGTACTTATTGAGTTCCCTGTAGTCAGGGCACATCCTCCAAGTGCCATATTTCTTTCAGACCCTGCTAACTAGTGAAGAATATTCACTTTGGTTATGACAAATGATTCTTGCATCCAACATTTCTTGTACCATCTTTTCAATTTCACTTTTCTAGGCATAGAAATACATGTATGGCCTGATGTTGGGTGGTGTACTACCAAGATTAAGTTTGATAGCATGATCATGCATGTGGCTAAGCGGAAGTCCTTTCGGCATGTCACCAAAAACAATTGAATGGGCATCAATCACTTGTTGCAGATCAAGAGGTGTAGATGACTGAGTTGGATGAACTTCCATCGAAAATAAGCAAGCTACAAATCATTTAACACCCTTTTAGAGAATCTTTGTCATTTGATGGGAGCTAACAAGTTGTGGATATTTAGCCCGTGATCCCCTTAGTTCAAATGTGTTTCCCTCATAATTAAAACACATGAATAATTCTTGGAAATTCATCTCAATAGTGCCCAACAGGGTGAGACATTATACTTTTAGAACGATGTCAGTGCTCCCCATAGAAATAGAAAACATAGGAGAATCCAACAAGTAGTCTCCCATGGCCAACATAATACTATGGCATTTTTATAAGTAGCTGACAGTAACATCATCTGCAATCATGACCTAAAATTATGGAGCAAGATAAATGAAATAGTTCAATCGAGCATCCAAACTATTATTGATGAAGTTGTGTGTGCTCCCAAAATCAATTAGAATAATAACCTTTTGTTTTTTTAGGAAACCCACCACCTTAAGAGTTTGGAGAGAACTAATACTTAAAAAGACATGATAGAAAATAGTAGGTTGAGAGTCTTCAGATTCCTCCTCAGAACCTTCTTCATCCTCGCCAAGTGCCTCCTCATCATTGTCATCCTCATTGGCAACTTCGATGTAAAACAACTTCTTTTCAGCACAACGATGGTCTTTGCTCTATTTTCTATCACAACCATAACATAATCCTTTGGCTCACTTCTCTTTAATTTTTTTAGGTGTCAGTCTGATGGGTTGATGATATGATGGTGTTTGAAAGGTGTGATCATGACCATTAGTGAAGGTTTTTTGTTTGACCATCTCTTTTTCCTCTACCATGCATGCCCTTGGTATAGCTTTTGATACAGATGTTGGGTTAAACATCTGAACATCCAATTGAATGCTATCTTTGAGGCCACCCAAAAATAGGTCCATCAAATCTTTCTCAGTGGTGTCTTCCACCCGTAAGGATAGATTCTAAAATTGATGAATATAATCCTTTACAATACTTGTTTGCCATAGATTAGCTAACTGGTTAAAGTAGTTTTTAGAAAAAATATTCCAATAATGAGTCAACAAATCATCAGTAAAAATTGACCATGTAATAGGAGCACCATTCTTTTTTTTTTAGCACATAACCAACGATACCAAATGAATTACTCAGGGTCTAGATACAGAGATGCCACTATCACCTCCTAAGAACTAAGAGTTTGATGCAAATTAAATAAATTTTCAATTTGGGTAATCTGAGTGAGAAAATCCTTATGAGCAAACTTATGCATGTCCACTTTGGGAAATATTGGTTTCACACTAGAATTAGAGTTGTTAGTGTTGAGAGGAGATCCTGAATGATGAAGTGGATGGTTATTTGATTGTAGCTCAGATGAAAGAGTAGCCAATAAAGTAGTGATCTGATTCAATTGATTGTGAACCCCATTAATCTCTTCATGCATCCCTAAAACATCAGTTTCAACTACAAAAAAGTCATCTTGCCTTACCAAGTCCTTTATGTTAGCTTGAAGTTATGAAATCAATAGATCTAAAGTGTTGAATTCCATGTCGCCTACTAAAGGAGTCTTAAGAGTTCTTGTCCCCCTTTTTATCCCCTTGTAGAAGGGTTATCCATATACAAACCTTAGGAGGGTTTTTACCCCAAAAAAAGGGTTCCAAGAGATGGTACTATTGTGATCACCTTGCCAAGATGAATCTAACTACTGCCTTTGCACACTAGGGTAAAAATTTTAGCACCAAAAAATTCACTAGGAGATGGTACCATTGCGACCACCTCATCAAAATGAATCCAATGACTAAAATTGTTCAAGGTGAAAAAAAATTTCCAGACTTTTTTTTTAAACTATTTTTTTTCAAAAAATCATTTCCAACAATACTGCGCTGATGGAAAAAATAAATTCTTCCTAGATTGCAAGTTATGTTTTTTCGCTTCTTCCACTCATAGAAATCATGCCTCTCCAGATCAAAAAAAAAAACATCACATAAAACTCGCCCAAATCAAAGCTTTGATACCACTTGTAATCAAATTATTTAGATGTTCACACAAAATAATTATATCGTGCACAAAATAAGCAAATATGAAAGATCACACAACAATAATTAATAATAGAGTAGAATACTGGATAATATAACAAAGCCACTTCAAGGAAGAAACCTCCACATCAATGCAATAAGAGCATAATACTTAACATGATGATTAAAGACTAACCACTACCTCCTATATATAGTCTACTTAGCCATGGTTATTTCATAGACTAACCTAACTAAGAGCATAAATAAATGTAACAAGAATAGAAAAGAGGTATGTAAGCCACAAGTCAGCCACACATACCTCAAGACACGCCAAAGGTTAAGGGCATAGCACATCTAAAGGACTGGAGCTTAATGGACATAGTTGATAATTTGTCATATTAACCATGTGAGTTTCATCGTCATCACTTTCATAATAATAAAAAACATGACCATCTCATACTTTTGAATTAACCAATAAAGGGAGATCGAGAATAGATTGTTGTCGATTCTCATTAGTTTGATGTTATTTTTATGCATTCTTCTTCCCCTTGTATCCTTGTTTGTTCTTTTTGTAACTTTTTTTTTCCTTCTGTTATATTTGTAACTTTTGACTTTCTATTTGTCACTTTTGTAAATATTATGTGTGTAACCATACTTCTTTTTGTAATATTTTGAGTTACTTTTTCACTTTTTCTTTTTCCATTTTCAATTGTTCAATTTTTTTTTGTATTTGAGATATTTATTATTGATCCGTTTATAACTTTTCTTCATCCACTTTCTTGTTATTAGTATTTGAGTCTCCAATTTCATATGTGAATTGTTGGTCCCAAGGAATAATGCAAAGAGAAATAATAGCTAGATCATCTGATTGTGATTTTGATGTTTGAATTTTACAAAATCAGAAATGATTAACATCCACCATAAATTCATATGAGTGTCCTCTATTCATAAATTTCTATGAAATATGTATGGTATTATTTCCATTGTGTGTATCCAAGGTCTTTGATCTAGGAGAATCTATATTTCACCCCAAAAACGAAGTCTTAAAATTGCAGGTTTATCATTTCCATGGCAAAGGGCTCATCGAGATATTTTCGGTGCATTTTGCGATTTACAAAATGGATCCTGTATACATGAGTTACGACACCTAGAAGATCCTTTCAGGAAAGTAAAAAATATTTGGGTTTTGGATGTTGACAAGTGGTGAGAAATCAACAATCGACGAATGCCGACAAGTAGTGAATGGAGAATAGACCACGTGGTGGGTCCTCAAGCCATGCCACTATTCATTATGATCTAATTTTATATATTGTAATTAAATTTCATGCTAAAGCCCCTTGAAATCCCTCCAACTTTCCATGTGACATCCACACTCTCCATGTACATGTCACAAGACCCCATTTTCATGCCATGTATCATTCAAATTTCCACGTATTTCCATGGTTCCCACACACTTTACCTACCACATACCACAAACATCCCATATACCTCCATAAAATTTCCCCATGTCACCACATTCCCATGGAAATAAAGGTAATGCCAATCACTTGGCAATGTTTACCATGAATTTCATGGCATTTTAATACTTTTTGAAACATCCACATCCCAAATGTGGGATATTGGATTTCGATGCCACCAAAAACGTTGGATGAGACTTGAACTGTGGAATTTGGGATAAAAAGATAAGCATATGACCAATGCACCATGGAGCTCAAACACTATAAATAGAGCTTGAGATTGTATTTAAAGCCAACTTTTGGTCGTGGAGATTAATTCCAAGGCATGTAAAGAGTGTGGAGAGAAACAAAGAAAGTATTTATGACTCGAATGAAATAATATTGTTTTGAGAGAATCTATGGGTTAGAATTAAAGGCCATAAGATGATTTTTGAAGACTTATTATTATTGTAAAGTCATTTTTTCTACAATTAATAAGGAGTGATCCCCCATTGGAGCGAATCTGGATATGTAGGTTTTATAGCCAAACTCCATTATCAAATTATATCGTATTTTCTATCGAATTGGTCTCTTATTTTATTGCACTCTTATATTTTTGTCTATTTTGGATATTTAAAAAAATGATTTTAATTCCATAATCATTTAAAATGTCAATTTAAATTAAACCATGATATTAAGGTTTCGATCCAATGCAAGTGTGTTTTCAGCTACTACGACACTTGTTTTACAATTACGGATCAAATTTTTGGTATCAGAGTAGAATTTGTATTTAACTGTGTGGATTGCTAGTGTATGTTGAAAAGGGTGAGATCTAGGCAGGGTGAAGGAGAATTAGCAGAATATGATCCAGAGATTGGATCAAGATGTACTACATAAATGGGAGATGACTTTGATTCTGAATGAGTTTTTCGACAATCCTTCTTAGAAATAAAGGACATGGTCAAGGAAATTTACTGGGAATGATGAGTTAAGATGGAGCATGATGGAGATGGTAAACATTATGAGAAACCTGCCTCCTCTTCAGGTGATGGTAAAGACAAAAAAGCTGTTGAATTTCTTCCTTCACTAAAGCTAGATATTAAGTTTGAATTTTTTATGTTTAATGGTGAGATTAATGCAAAAAAGTTGGATAACTGGATAAAGCAAATTGAAGTATATTGCAAGGTCCAGAAGATTGCAGATGATGAGGCTAAAATTCACCAAGTTACTCTTTGAATTGGAGGCACAACTCTAATTTGGTGGGAGAGTAAGTTGAAGGAAAATGAGATTAACACAGGTAACTCATTTTCCACTTGGAGTGAATTTGTTGATGCACTCAAAAAGCAATTTTATCCTTTAGGCTATATGCAGCAATCCATGATGGATTGGCAATCTTTTAGACAAATTAAAGGCCAAAGTGTTCAAGATTATACACAAGAATTTGGGAAAAAGGCTTTACTTTTGAATATTCCTCTTTATACACAGGAAACACTGCTTAAATATATAGGTGGGTTGTATAGTTACTTGAAACACATGATTTTGGTTCTTGATCCCACTACTTTAGATGAAGCATGTGTTAAAGCCATTCATTTAGAGGCTAGAGGAAAACAGACAAAATAATCTTTTCCTAAAGTTAAAAGTAAGCAATCTAAAGTTAAGCATTCTAAAAGGCAAAGTTTTGGAAAGGGTAAACATAAATCCACTATTACTATTCATAAAGAAGAGGGTAAGCCATTTTGCAATCATTGCAAGAAAAATAATGATGATTCTAAGTGTTGAAAATTACATCTTGAGTTAAATTATTTTAATAGGTTTAAGAAGAAATATAAGAAAGCTAATACTGTAGTTCAGGATCTGGGATCAGACCCTGGGGATGAAACTAAGATCACAACTATGAGTATGCATAATTGTTATTCTCTTTCTAGCACTAAGTCATCTAATGTTGCTTCCTCTTCAAAATAGAAATTTGTGCATGATAATAAGAAAAGAAATGAGTTATTCCACATTAGGGTTGTTGTAAAACATAATGAGATTGACACTCTATTTGATAGTGGATCACAACCAAATTTGATTTTTGAAGAGATTGTTAAAAAGTTAGGCCTACAAACAACTCCCCATCTGAAACCCTATCCACTTGGTTAGGTGTGTGATGACGTAACTGAAACCCTATCCACTTGGTTGGGTGTGTGATGATGCAAAACTACAAGTAACCAAAACTTGTATATTGAAATTTATCATCGCATCTAAATTCATGGATGAAGTTGATCTGGATGTAATCCCTCTAGACATATGAGGGATTATTTTAGGAAGTCCTTATATTTATGATAGAAAAGCAATCTTCTACAGGGAGGAGAATAAGTACTTGCTTGTTAAGGATGGCATTAAATATATAGTCAGAGCACATCATGTTAAGACGATTCTTTCCTTGTTTACAATAGGGTAAATGAAAAGACTAGTCAATTCAAGTAAAAAATTTTGTCTCATGTTGATTAAGTCTAAGGAAAAAGAATATTCCCAAGCTATGGAAAATTGTGATCCTAAACATAAGAAAGAATTGGTTGAAATCATTTCTAGTTATGATGATGTGTTTCAGGATCCCAAAGGGCTACCCTCTAAAAGGGGATTTCAACATGTAATTCAGTTGTTATAGGACTCTCCTCTCCCTAACATTGCAATGTACAGGTTATTAGTAATGGAAAATGAGGAAATCAAGAAGGAGGTAATGGAACTTTTGGAAAAGGGTGTTATTCATCCTAGTATATATCCTATTGGTTCACCTATTATTCTGGTGCCAAAGAAAGATGGCACATGGTGAATGTGTGTTGATTTCCATGCTTTGAACAAAATTACTATTAAAAATCGTTACCCTCTTCCTCATATTGATAATTTGCTAGATCAATTAAGAAATGTTATATATTTCATTAAGTTAGACTTGAAAAGTGGTTATCATCAGGTTAGGATTAATGATGGTGATATTTGAAAAATTGCTTTAAAGACAAAACAAGGATTATTTGAGTGGCTTATTATGCCTTTTCGATTGTGCAATGCATTGGCTACATTCACGTGATTGATGAATGATGTTTTTAGGCCATTCCTTGATGAATTTGTTATAGTCTACTTAGATGATATTTTGATCTTCAGTCAGTCTTGGGAAGATCATGTGATTCATATTAGAAAAGTCATGGATGTATTAAGAAGGGATAAACTTTATTTGAAATTGTCTAAATGCGAATTGGAAAGACCTCTTTGGTTTACTTGGGTTATATTGTATGACATTGTGAATTGAAAATTGATCCTGCAAAGGTGGAGGTTATAGTTAAATGGCCTAAACCCAATAATGTAACTGAGGTTAGAAGTTTTCTTGGTGTAGTATAATATTGGAGGAAATTCATTGCTAATTTCTCACTTATTGCATCACCATTACATTCTTTGACTAGTAAAAAACAAGGTTTTTAGTGGGGTGGAAAGCAACAAAGGGCCTTCAACACTTTGAAAACAAAGATTAGAATTGCTCTTGTCTTGGCACTTCTTGATTTATAGTAGCCATTTGAGATCAAGACAAATGCAAGTGATTATGCTATGGGAATTTTTCTAATGCAGGGAAAGAAGCTAGTATGCTATCATTCTAAGACCTTCATATGGGTGATAAGAAACTATTCGACTTATGATAAGGAATTGTATGCATTGGTTTAGAGTGTTAAGAAATGGAAACATTAATTAATGGGCAAGGAGATAGTGATACATACAAATCATCAGCCCCTCTAGTATCTCCAGTCACAGACCAAGCTATAACAGTCTAGGAATTTTTGTTGGATGGGTTTCCTGTAGTAGTTTCATCTTGTGATCAGGTATAAGAAAGGCATTCAAAATAAAGTCGCTGACATGCTTTTTAGGCCTCCTATGGTAGTTGCATATATTCTATTATAGCATATTTCTTTGACTAATGAAAGTTATAAAGAATAGTATGTTGATGATGCTGATTTTAAGGATGTGTATAAAGACTTGATGAGTTGTAAACAGGTAGATGAATCAAACTATCATGTACATAATGGAATTTTATATCATTTAGGTAAACTTTGCATTCCTCAAAAAGAAAGGGTACACATGATTAGGGAAGCACATACTTCTATTATTTACGGTCATTTTGGAGTTGGTAAAATGGTTGCACATTTGAGAATGTATTGTTATTGGCCTTGTATGCAGGAAAATGTTGCCAAATATATAAAGGGGTGTGTTCTTTGTGCCACAACCAAACCTAGTAACAGGTAACTGGGACTTTACACTCCCTTACCCATTCCTACTCATCCCTGGAAAAGTATTTCCATGGATTTTGTAGGGGGTTTGCCTATGTCACAAAGAAAACATGATTACTTGTATGTGGTAGTGGATATATTTATCAAGATGTGTGTTTGATTCCCTACACTAAGTAGATTAAAGGGGAAGGTATGACACATGTATTCTTTCAACATGTATGGGTTCATTTTGGTTTGCCCAATTCTATTGTTTTTCATCAAGATTCTCAATTTCTTGGGGAATTTTGGTCAACATTGTGGGAATTGATGGACACTAAGTTTAATAAGAACACTGTATTTCATCCATAGACCGATGTTCAGACATAGGTTGTAAACCACATAGTGGTACATTTGCTTAGGGGTTATTGCAGTAAACATCCCAAGTTATGGGATGAGCATTTATGCTATATAAAACATGCTTATAACCATGTACTTCATTCTTCTACTATGAAATCTCCTTTTGAAGTTTTTTTATGGATATTTGCCTAAATCTCCTCTAGATGTTTGTTATGGATAGCATTTAGCTACTAATGAATGTAAAGATGTTATTAAAGCAAATAAGTTCATTGAAAAGATACAGTAGGTACACCAAACTGTATGAGATCAGTTGGAGAAAAATTAGGTAAAATACAAAGTAAGACATGACAAACATCATGTTGATCACCAGTTTGTTGAAGGTGATTTGGTATGGCTTCACATCAGTAAGGAAAGACTGATAGGTGAAGGTAAAAAGTTAAAACCAATCTGGTATGGTCCTTTTCGGATTACAGAAAAGATTGGTAAAAATGCTTTTCGATTGGATTTGCCATCTTACATGTAAATTTATTCAATTGTGAATGTGGAAAATCTAAAATTGTATGAGCCTTCGATAGTTGTAGATCATGATGAGGGTGTATCCATTCCTTCTGTTAATGATTTTGCTCCTGAGTATCTAAAAGAACTGTAGGAAGATACAATACTTGACAAGAAGGTTCAAACTTTGTGAAGGGGAAATGTTGAATATCTTCATATTGGTCTCAAAATGATGCACTTGAATAAGGCCAAATGGATGGAAGCCAAAAGAGTGAGGGAGAAATACCCTCACCTCTTTACCAAATAATTAACTTTTGGAGGTCAAAAAGCTCCTAGAGGGGAGGATTGATCCAGGAAGATCTATATTTTGCTCCAAAAATGAAGTCTTCAAATTGCAATTTTATCATTACCATAGTGAAGGGCTCATCGAGAGCTTTTTGGTGCATTTCACAGTTTGCAAAATGGATCTCGTATGTATGAGTTATGGCATATAGAAGATCATTTCGGACAAGTAAAAAAAATTGGGTTTTAGATGTCGACAAGTGACGAGAGGTCAATAATCGATGAATGTCGATAAGTGGCAAATGGAGAATAGACCACATGGTGGGTCCTCAAGCCACCATGTGGCTTGCCACCATTCATTATGAAACAATTTTATATATTGTAATTAAATTTCATGCCAAAGCCCCTCGAAATCCCTCCAACTTTCTGCATGACATCCACACTCTCCACGTACATGTCACAAGACACCCTGTTCATGCCATGTATCATTTCAAGTTTCCACATATTTCTATGGTCCCCACACACATTACCTACCACATAACACAAACATCCCATGTACCTCCACAAACTTTCCCCATTTCACCACATTCCCATGAAAATAAAGGTAATGCCAATCACTTGGCAATGTTTAATACTTTTTTAAACATCCACATCCCAAATGTGGGATATTAGATTTTGATGCCACCAAAAACATTGGATGAGACTTGAAATGTGGAATTTGGGATAAAAAGATAAGCATATGACCAATGCACCATAGAGCTCAATAATGATAAATTGAGCTTGAGATTGTATTTGAAGCCAACTTTTAGTCGTGGAGATTAATTCCAAGGCATGTAAAGAGTGTGGAGAGAAATAAAGATAGTATTTATTACTTGAACAAAATAATATTATTTTGAGAGAATCTTTGGGATAAAATTAAAGGTTGTAAGATGATTTTTAAAGAGTTATTATTATTGTAAAGTGGTTTTTGATACAATTAATAAGGAGCGATCCCCCATTGGAGCGGATCCAGAGATGTAAATTTTAAAGCCGAACTCCGTTGTCAAATCATGTGGTATTTTTTGTCGAATTGGTCTCTTATTTTATTGCACTCCTAATTTTTTTTCTATTTTGGATATTAAAAAAAATGATTTTAATTTTGTAATCATTTAAAATGTCGACTTAAAGTAAATCATGATATTAAGGTTTCGATCCAATGCAAGTGTGTTTTCTGCTGCTAAGACACTTGTTTTACAATTACGAATCAGTCTTCCCAATAGTAAATTATAATGCAATTGAATACACATAACATGAAAAAGAGTAGAAAGTGTTTTTGGTCCCAATGTTACTTTTTAAGAAATTATTCCAAGTACTTGTGTCAAAAAATCATCAAATCTTTTGATATTTTGATATGTGTGTTGGATACCATCAATGATAACACCCAATATTTGTACTAAAGGACCACTACAAATATTTACTCTTAATACAACATCAACGAATACACGCTTGAATCCTTTGTTTTGTTTTATAACTTAAATAAACAATGAAAGATTTTGTATGGTTACATCTTGTATTAGCAATTCTTTATCTCCAAAGGTAATAATATTTTTAGTATTTTTAAAGGTACTCATATATATTGTGATAATCCTATTACACTATGGTGAAATTTGCACTATGGTGTAAGTCATTAATAGTATATCCAATTTATGATGATCTTATTACACTATGGTGAAAGTCATTAATAGTATATCCAATTTGTGATAATCTTATTACACTACACGCAATTTCCTTTTTGGTAATATCAATGTCATTATGCTTGAAATAAGTTCCTTTCATATATATTATGATTGTTAGATCTTCTTGTCGAGGATGTTCCTTTCCTTTTTGGTAGTATCAATGTAATTATGCTTGAAATAAGATATAGGTAATGATTTTTGAATCTTTGTATTGAGAAATGATTATTGATTTTGTGTTAATCTGAAAAAACCTTCATGCTTGTACTTTCAAATTTTCTCTTGTAATGTCTCACAATATCCCATATCATGACTTTTTAGTCTATGATATGAACAAAATAATTTACCTTATTATACAAAAGACTATTGCTGATTAATATATAGTAGTAGGTAATGTGATAAGCTTATCATCCAATAACATTTGCAACATTATTGTGAGCATATCTTGATGTGGCATGGTTTTTAAGAACTATGAAACATTTGAATATGATATTTTACATGTTGTTTACTGAGTCGCTCATAAGTTCTATATGAGAGATATTATTGCAAAAATTGCTCAAATTATCCTCTTTTGGCATACTTCAGATTTGATTTCCATTTTAATCAGAATGATTTATATTAATTTGCATTGAATCATCACAGTAAAGTCCTGGAGCAATAGGTTGAAACAAAGTATAAGATAAATAATCATCTAAAGGACTGGAGCTTAACTGACATATTTGATAATTTGTCATGTTAACCATGTCAGTTTCAACATCATCACTATCATAATAATAAAAAACATGACCATCTTGTACTTCTGAATTAACCAATAAGGGGAGATCAAGAACAAATTGTTGTCAATTCTCATTAGCTTGATGTTATTTTCATACATTCTTCTTTCCCTCGTATCCTTGTTTATTCTTTTTGTAACTTATTTTTTCCCTTTTGTTCTATTTGTCGCTTTTGTAAATATTCTTTATGCAACCTTACTTCTTCTTCTTTTAATATTTTGAGTTACTTTTTCACTTTTTCTTCTTCCATTTTCAATTGTTCAATTTTTTTTTGTAATTGAGATATTTATTGTTGATCCATTTATAAATTTCATTCATCCACTTGCTTGTTATTAGTATTTGACTCTCCAATTTCATATGTGAATTGTTGGTCCCAAGGAATAATGTAAATAGTGATAATAGCTAGATCATCTCATTGTGATTGAGATGCTTGAATTTTACAAAATTAGAAATGATTAACATCCATTGTAAATTCATCTAAGTGTTTTTTATTCATAAATTTAAGACTCATATGAAATATATATGGTATTATTTCCATTGTGTGTATCAACAGTCTTCCCAATAGTAAATTATAATGCAATTGAATAAGCATAAAACGAAAAAGAGTAGAAAGTGTTTTTGGTCCCAATGTTACTTTTTAAGAAATTATTCCAAATACTTGTGTCAAAAAATCATCAAATCTTTTGATATTTTGATATGTGTGTTGGATACCATCAATAATAACACCCAATATTTGTAAGAAAAGACTACTAAAAATATTTACTCTTGATACAACATCAATCAATACATGCTTGACTCCTTTGTTTTGTATTGTAACTTAAATAGATAATGGAAGATTTTGTAAAATCACATCTTGTGTTGGCAATTATTCATCTTCAAAGGTAGCAATATTTTAAGTATTTTTAAAGGTACTCATATATAATATGATAATCCTATTACACTATGGTGAAATTTTCTCGATGGTGTAAGTCATTAATAGTATATCCAATTTGTGATAATCTTATTACACTACACATAATTTCCTTTTGGAAATATCAATGTAATTATGCTTAAAATAAGTTCCTTTCAAATATATTATGATTGTTAGATATTCTTGTCGAGGATGCTCCTTTCCTTTTTGGTAGTATCAATGTGATTAAGCTTGAAATAAGATACAAGTAATGATATTTGAATATTTGTATTGAGAAATGATTGTTGATTTTGTGTTAATCTGAAAAAACCTTCATTCTTGTACTTTCAATTTTTCTCTTGTAATGTCTCACAATGTCTCATATCATGTCTTTTTATTCTATGATACGCACAAAATAATTTACCTTATTATGAAAAATACATGTTTTTGATTGATATCTACTAATAGGTAATGTGATAAGCTTATTATGCAATAACATTTGTGATATTATTGTGAGCGTATCTTGATGTGGCATGGTTTTTATGAACTATGAAACATTTTAATATGATATTTTCCACGTTCTTTATTAAGTTGCTCATAAGTGCTATATGAGAGCTATTATTGCAAAAAGTTCTCAAATTATCCTCTTTAGGCATACCTAATATTTGATTGCCTTTTTAATCAAAATGATTTATGTTAATTTGCATTGAATCATCATGGTAAACTTCTAGAGCAATAGGTTGAAACAAAGTATAAAAAAATAATCATCTAAAGGACAAGAGCTTAATTGAAATATTTGATAATTTGTCATATTAACCATGTGAGTTTCATCATCGTCACTATCATAATAATAAAAAACATGACCGTCTTATACTTTTGAATTAACCAATAAAGGGAGATCCAGAACAAATTGTTGTTGATTCTCATTAGCTTGATGTTATTTTTATGCATTCTTTTACCCCTTGTATCCTTGCTTGTTCTTTTTGTAACTTATCTTTTTTCCTTTTCTTATATTTGTAACTTTTGACTTTCTATTTATCGATTTTGGAAATATTATTTATGCAACCTTACTTCTTGTTCTTGTAATATTTTCAGTTACTTTTTCACTTTTTCTTCTTCCATTTTCAATTGTTCGATTTTTTTTTTGCATTTGAGATATTTCTTGTTGATCCATTTATAACTTTTCTTTAGCCACTTGCTTGTTATTGGTATTTGACTGTCCAATTTCATATGTGAATTGTTGGTCCCAAGGAATAATGCAAAGAGTAATAATAACTAGATCATCTGACTGTGATTGAGATGTTTGAATTTTACAAAATCAGAAATGATTAACATCTATCATAAATTCATATGAGTGTCCTTTAGTCATAAATTTAAGACTCCTATGAAATATATATGGTATTATTTCCATTGTGTGTATCCATACTCCTCCCAATAGTAAATTATAATACAATTGAATAGGCATAACATGAAAAAGAGTATAAAGTGTTTTTGGTCCCAACGTTACTTTTTAAGAAATTATTCCAAGTACTTGTGTCACAAAATAATTAAATCTTTTGATATTTTGATATGTGTGTTCGATACCATCAACGATAACACCTAATATTTGTAAGGAAGGACTACTACAAATGTTTACTCTATATACAACATCAATCAATACATGCTTGACTTCTTTGTTTTGTATTGTAAATCAAATAAATGATGGAAGATTTTGTATGGTTACTTCTTGTGTTGGCAATTCTTCATCTTCAAAGGTAATAACATTTTTAGTATTTTTAAAGGTACTCGTATATATTATGATAATCCTATTACACTATGGTGTAAGCCATTAATAGTATATACAATTTGTGATAATGTTATTACACTACACATAATTTCTTTTTTGGTAATATCAATGTAATTATGCTTAAAATAAGTTCCTTTCATATATATTGTGATTGTTAGATCTTGTCGAGGATGCTCCTTTATTTTTTGGTAGTCTTAATGTAATTATGCTTGAAATAAAATATAGATAATGATTTTTGAATCTTTGTATTGAGAAATGATTGTTGATTTTGCGTTAATTTGAAAAAACCTTCATGCTTGTACTTTCAAATTTTCTCTTGGAATGTCTCTCAATGTCCCATATCATGCCTTTTTATTTTATGATATGAACAAAATAACTTACCTTATTATGCAAAAGATGTGTTGTTGATTGATATCTACTAGTAGGTAATGTGATAAGCTTATCATCCAATAACATTTGAAACATTATTGTGAGCATATCTTGAAGTGGCATGGGTTTTAAGAACTATGAAACATTTGAATGTGATATTTTCCACATTGTTTACTGAATTTCTCATAAGTGCTATATGAGAGCTATTATTGCAAAAATTGTTCAAATTATCTTCTTTAGGCATACCTAAGATTTGATTGCCATTTTAATCAAAATGATTTATATTAATTTGTGTTGAATCATCACAGTATACTCATGGAGCAATAGGTTGAAACAAATTATAAGATAAATAATCATCTAAAGGATTGGAGCTTAATTGACATATTTGATAATTTGTCATATTAACAATGCAAGTTTCATCATCATCACTATCATAATAATAAAAAACATGACCATGTTGTACTTTTCAATTAACCAATAAAGGGAGATCAATAATAGATTGTTGTCGATTCTCATTAGCTTGATGTTATTTTTATGCATTCTTCTTTCCCTTGTATCCTTCTTTTCTCTTTTTGTAACTGATTTTTTTCCTTTTGTTCTATTTGCTACTTTTGAATTTTTATTTGTCACATTTGTAAATATTCTTTATGCAACCTTCTTCTTCTTGTAATATTTTGAGTTAGTTTTTCACTTTTTCTTCTTCCATTTTCAATTGTTCAATTTTTTTTTTTGTATTTGAGATATTTCTTGTTGATCCAGTTATAATTTTTCTTCATCTACTTGCTTGTTATTAGTATTTTACTCTCCAATTTCACATGTGAATTGTTGGTCCCAAGAAACAATGTAAGGAGTAATAATAGCTAGATCATCTGATTGTGATTGATATGTTTGAATTTTACAAAATCAAAAATGATTAACATCCACCGTAAATTCATATGAGTGTCCTTTACTCATAAATTTAAGACTCCTATGAGATATATATGGTATTATTTCCATTGTGTGTATCCACAGTCTTCCCAATAGTAAATTATAATGCAATTGAATAGGCATAACATGAAAAAGAGTAAAAAGTGTTTTTGGTCTCAATTTTACTTTTTAAGAAATTATTCCAAGTACTTGTGTCAAAAAACCATCAAATCTTTTGATATTTTGATATGTGTGTTGGATACCATCAATGATAACACCCAATATTTGTAATAAAGGACTACTACAAATGTTTACTCTTGATACAACATCAATCAATACACGTTTGACTCCTTTATTTTGTATTGTAACTTAAATAAACAATGGAAGATTTTGTATGGTTACATCTTGTGTTGGCAATTCTTCATCTTCAAAGGTAATGATATTTTTAGTATTTTTAAAGGTACTCATATATATTGTGATAATCCTATTGCACGATGGTGAAATTTGCATGATGGTGTAAGTCATTAATAGTATATTTAATTTGTGATAATCCTATTACACTGCACATAATTTCCTTTTTGTTGGTATCAATATAATTATGCTTAAAATAAGTTCCTTTCATATCTATTGAGACTGTTAGGTCTTCTTGTTGAGGAAGTTACTTTCCTTTATGGTAGTATCAATGTAATTATGCTTGAAATAAGGTATTGGTAATGATTTTTGAATCTTTGTATCGAGAAATGATTATTTATTTTGTGTTAATCTGAAAAAATGTTCATGCTTGTATTTTTAAAATTTCTCTTGTAATGTCTCACAATGTCCCATATCATGTATTTTTATTCTATGATGCACACAAAATAATTTACCATATTATGCAAAAGATGTGGTGTTGATTGATATCTACTAGCAGGTAATGTCATAATATTATTATCCAATAACATTTGCAACATTATTGTGAGCATATCTTGATGTGGCATGGTTTTTAAGAGCTATGAAACATTTGAATATGATATTTTCCATGTTGTTTACTGAGTTGCTCATAAGTGCTATATGAGAGCTATTATTGCGAAAATTCCTCAAATTATCCTCTTTAGGCATATCTAATATTTGATTGACTTTTCAATCAAAATGATTTATATTAATTTGCATTGAATCATCACAATAAACCCCTGGAGCAATAGGTTGAAACAAGTATAAGATAAATAATCATCTAAAGGATAGGAGCTTAATTGACATATTTGATAATTTGTCATATTAATCATATGAGTTTCATCATCGTCACTATCATAATAATAAAAAACATGACCATATTATACTTTTGAATTAACCAATAATGGGAGATCGATAATAGATTGTTACCGATTCTCATTAGCTTGATGTTATTTTTATGCATTCTTTTTCCCCTTGTATCCTTTTTAAAAAAAAAAAATTATAATATAATTATTTTTAATAAAAAGGGTAAAAATATATTAATAAAAGAACAAGAGCATTACAAGAAAAACGGGGGACCGAAATCCCCAAAGGAAAACAACAAGCGCAGAAAAACTAGGGATGAACCCACCTATATGTTGATATGAGCCTTCCTATTTTCCTCCAAAATACGTTCAAGATTAAAGCAAAGCTCCAGGGAGAGAGACTCTCAATCCTCAGAATTACCACCATCTAAATGCTCGGACGTCCATTTTGCCAAACAATCCACTGCTCTATTCCATTCACGGGGAATATGAACAAACCTAATTGTATCCATGAGTGAGCTAATCCTCAAAATCTGCTGCACAATCCTAGCCAATTGCTAATTGACATCCAACACTTTCCTCTTAACAAGCAGGTTGATCATGACTTGAGAATTCGATTCACAAATGATCCTGCGCCAACCCAATGCTTGAGCCTTCTCAAGAGCATAGAGAATAGCCTGGCCTTCTATCATGTTGTTGGTTTGCATCCCCTCATGGACCGCAAAGAGAAAAATCACTGTACCTTCAGAGTCTCTGCCTATCCCACCCATACCCGCAAGGTCAGGATTGCCCCTAGAAGAGCCGCCTGTATTGATCTTGAGAAATCAATTGGGAGGGTACTACCATTGACCATCCCTATGAATCTTCTCTTTGCCCTGTCGACCTCTCTTGACACAAGCCAAATTACCTGCAAATCACTGGAATCCTAGGCACGCCACCACCTCAGTGTCCTATTTGGATAAAGGGAGACAAACCTCACTCTTGGCTTGCACAGTCTCCTAAATCATCACTACGACTTTCTACCATACTTGTTGCGCCATAATCCTCTCATTCTGGAATATCCACCTATTTCTCTCCAACCAAAGCTGCCATAGCAAAAAGATGGGCCCCCCTAACCAAACATTCTGCAAAAAAGCCATCCTTGAGGGGGGTTTTCCCACGCCACTCCAAAAATCAACCAAAGATGAAACATGGAGACAAGGGCGCTGCCATACGTCCCACCAATAATGCTAGAGTTGCAATGCAAAGGAGCAATGAAAAAATAGGTGAGCAGAATCCTCCTCAACTGCTCCACACATAACACAAACGGACAGGCCTTGGAAGCCTCTTTTTTGGAGATTGTCCCAAGTCAAGCACCTGTTCCAAGCCAACAATCAAACAAAGCAATTGCATTTTGGCCATGAGAATTTATTCCAGACCTATCTCCACCATTGCACTTCTCCCCTGCCCAATCTCTGAGATAATAAAGCCTGATATCTAGAAGTAATTGTGTAATTTCTTTTAGGATTGGGAGACCAAGCAAGCTCATCTTCCTCCTGGAGGGAGCTACATCGGTGTTTGGAAAGGAGGTTCAGTAGCTCATCATGCTCCTCCTGCGTTCTAACAACTGACCAAACCTCGGGCACTTTCCATTTTGCCACCTCCAGCTGTCTGTAGGAAATGTATGATTTAAAGTCACTCACCCGAGACCAACCAGCATCAAGGAATCTCTGGCAAAGGTTCGAAAGATTAAGGAACTGAGAAATAATGGGAGGGTTACCGTCCCAAGAATTAGTCCAAAAGAGAGCTTTGGATCCCCGCTTACAAATCTAGAATAAGCCTTCCTTGATAAGAGCAACCCCTTTTTTGAGAGTCCTCCATATTGCTGAGCCTTTCCCAATTAGTGGATAACAAGGAATATCACTCTAAGTGGCCCTCGAATAGTACTTCTAAGAGAGAATTTTGGCCCAAGCCTTGTCTTGTTCATTGCAACAGCGCTAATAAAGCTTAGCCGCCAAAGCAACTCCATTTAAGTCCGTCTGCCTTAGGCCAAGCCCCCGATGTTGTTTGGAGCTACAGACCATCTCCCATCTAACTAAGCTCCATTTTGAGGTCATCAAAGTACCAACCCATAAAAATTGCCTAGTAACCAAGTCAAATTCCTTAACAATTCCCACTGGGGCAACCTGAAGCATACATCTATAAATGGGCAAAGCTTGCACCACATATTGAATTAATTGAACACGGCCCACAAAAGAAAGCCACCTATGAGTCCAATGATTCACCTTCACCTGAAATTTAACCAAAATATTCTACCAAGATTCTTTGTGTATACGGTCAGCTGTAATAGGAATACCCAGATAAATTAAGGGGAGAGTCCTAATCTGGAAATGCATAGTCTGAGCAATTCACTATTGTATGGGAGCCAGTGTATTAAAGAAGAAGATGGATGACTTATCTTCATTTACCTTTTGCCCTGAGGCCGTTAGATAAACATCTAACACCCTGTGAAAATTGGTGGCTTCACTCATTGTGGCCATGCCCATCAGAATAGTGTCATCATCAAATTGGAAGTGAGACTGCGCCAACAGTTCACCCCCCCATTGCCATCCTTGAATATGCCCATCCTCTTAGTTCCTTCTGATCATCCTCCCCAAGCCTTCAACAACAACAAGAAAGAGATATAAAGACAAGGGATCTCCTTGTCGTAGCCCCTAGAGGCACCAAATAACTCCGTATGTTCCCCATTGATAAGCACTGAAAAGAAAATCGAGGAAATGCAACTCATGACCCATTGGGTCCATTCATCTGCAAAACCAAAAGCTTTGAGAACCTTCCACAAGAATTACCATCTAACCCTATCAAAAGCCTTGGCCACATCCAGCTTAATAAACATTGCCTTATCCTTGGAGCTAGACATGGAGTGAATGGACTCAACCGTTATGACAATACCATCAAGAATTTGCCTGTCTTCCACAAAACCACTATGTTCTTCAAAACTCACCTCGCTGAGCCCAATTTTTAACCTTTTTGCAATGATTTTAGATATGATTTTATAAACAACATTACAAAGAGATATAGGGCAAAACTGACTTAGCCTATCAACTCCTTCGCATTTCGGTATGAGGGCGAGATAAGTCGCATTTGAAGCCTTAAGCATTTGCTTATTCTACTGAGATTCTTGAACAACAGCTAAAAGATCCAATTTGATAATATCCCATAATTCTTGATAGAATTAGTCGAGAAGCCATCAGGACCAACCGCTTTCCCCTTTTTCATCTGGGAAATAGTCACCTCAAGCTCCCCAAGTGTGATATCCTTCATTAAATTTTCATTCATCTCATGCGTCACCAGGGGCGGAATGCAGTAGAGAACCTGTGCTTCTTCTGGTAATTCCTCATTTGCATCTTCCCTAAAAAGAGTAGAGAAATACTGCACCACCTCCTCTGACATTGCAGGAAAGGAGTTAAGCCGCTCACCTCTTTCATTGACCAGGACCAAGATAGAGTTGTCGTGCCTCCTAGCTTTGGAAAATTGAAAGAAAAAATAAGTATTTCTGTCACCTTCTTGGAGCCATTCTATTCAAGCTTTCTGCTTCCAAAACACTTCCTCCCGTATCTCGCATTCCTCCAAGTCTTTCACAGCCTGAGCTTCGTCTTGAAGTAAGATTTCAGTCAATCCTTCCTCCCTAATTGTTCTCGTGATACCATTAAGCTTAGCATGTGCATCAGCCTTAGCATGAAAAATATTCCCAAAGCTTTGATGATTCCACTGTTTAAGATTATACTTCACAAACTGTAGTGATTTAGCAAAAATATACATCACTGTCCCATGGGCAGGCCTGCCCCACCTCCACCAGTTGGCCACACATTCGAACAATGACTGATCTCGCAACCATATGAGTTGGAATCTGAAGGAAGGAGAGAGAG